>JBAMNC010000442.1:110000-510112 GCA_037902135.1 Cetoscarus ocellatus | reverse complement strand
TAGAAGTGGTTAGTTTATTTTTTCCTGCTTAAATTGCAGACCATTTCTCATTCTTTTTCTGAAGGAGTTGCCAATTAGGTACATTTGATAACCTGGTTGACTGGCATTAAATAACTCTTTCTTTAGCTTGTTAACTAGCAATTAATTTCTCATTCTTTATTTAGGTCACAAGCAGCAACTTATTATAAGCTTCTCATTTTCCTTGGTTGACTAGCAGCCAGTTTCTCATTCTTTAGCTGTAATATATCGGTCAAGAACTAATTCTTTGCCTGCTAACTTGGAGTTAGTCATCCATTCATCCCTAGATTAAACTATCAATTGTAAGTTGTTTCCATTCCTCTTTTTAAGATAGCAGGGGTCCAAGCAGCAATTTCTTGTGTTGAAAAATGAAGCCAATGCTGATGGCTGAATGCTGATAGCCTAACACACCACTTTGACTAGTGATTTTTTTGCACAATTCGGAGCATGGTTGTCATGACCATTAGCAGGAGTTCTAAGGCCACAAGTCCTGCCGGCCTCTTTGCTGGTACTAGTTTGATCTATAGTAAGCCTTTAACAGTATTTTTAACAACCACTGACTGAATTCAAAAGCAGTCTTTAGTGACTAAAGACCCATTTACACATCAACATAATAGATGATGTTGACCAAAATTAAGAAACCATCATAAAGTTAAGGTGTGGTCTGAGGGTCGGTTTTTAAGTGTTCAACATGTGTTGATGTATGACCCCCTGCCTGATTGCAGATTAATTCAAACATCCACCAATGTAGATGTAATGCTTGGTTGGATGCTCAACTTAGGGGATCTTTGGCTTTACGGAGCTTGGTGCTGCTGAACAATGTTTTGCAACTTAACTCAACAAACGCCATATGAAATGGACATATATGCCATTTCACCACATGCAGCTACAGCTGGTCTTAGTATTCCGACACCATGGCGAGAGGACTAATGATGGCTGTCCCCAAAAAAGCATCTCAAGTCGTGTAACAGGAGTCCAGGCCTGAGGTGGAATCAGCTGGAGTGTACGCAGCAGAACTGAGGTTAGTGGTTTAACCTAACGTTTACAAATATATTTGATCAAATGTTGGACATTTTTTGGCATGAATAAAATTTTTCAATGTAATAGACAGACATCAGAGTCGCCCAACTGTGCTCTGTGTGGCCTGACTCAGCCCAACGCGAATTGACGTTGCCCTCTACGTTGGCAAAAGTTGGCCAAAACATCATTGTGTGAATGTGGCTTAAACTGCTGACTCCACTCTGGCTTCGTCAAATGGTTTTTAGAGCCCTTTATAGAGGACATATCAAGCTTAGATGAGGTTAGAAACCATTTTTGACTCAATAAAAACTGCGAATTTTGTTTTTAGATGGATTTATCTAGCATGGAGTGAGGATAGATAAAGTACTGAAAAATTGTTTCATCACAGATATTTAATTTCTTAATTAAGATGAACTTGAAATCTTTTCCCTTACGCTAATCCCTCTTGCTCTCTTCTCTCTGCTCAACATCAATAACAGTCTGTAACAGGTGTGCTGAAGTTATAATGCCAATCTTGTCCCCTCTTCTATCTTCTCTTCCCCTCTCTGCTCCCTCTCTTACTCTTCTCCAGCCAAGGAGAGTGGTTTGTATCTCTGTATGGAATCATCAAACAAACGTGAGCCTCACATCACATCAGGTAAAGAAGGCATGCTTGGGCACTTCTAACAGCCTCCCTAAGATGTCTGTTTTAAGTCCTCACAAGAAGTCTGCCTCTCATTGAAGTTCAAATGGATCGCTCTCGGGCACAAGCTTTCCAGGGGGGAGGGAGGGAAGTGTGCTCACCTCTGCACCAAACTCACACATCCTTCCAGGGAGCTACGAGAGGGGGGGAAATTAAAAGTGCAGCTCATGGGCAAAGCAACCCGGTCCTTCTTTTCTGTCTCTCAAGTAGCCCCCATCCCTTTCTTTTACCCAGCCGCCCCTCGCAGCCCCCATCCCCTCTAGCTGCTATTGCAATGTCAACAAAATTGTAGCTGGAATGTGGCTGCCTGATGAAAATCAGCTTTCTCAATGGGATCCTCACATGAAAAGAAAATCGCCTCAGCACAGATTTCAGTATCTATCATTATGGAGTGAAAATGAACCAATTGTGTCGTTATTGGTGAGACGTTATCCACAGTGTGCCCCGGCTGAATGGTCTTTCGCCACAAGGACCTGCCATTGAATAAAACAATTAAAGTACAAAGGGCTTGATTACAACTCCGCCACTTTGATGATGGAGCAATAATTCCACCAGTAGCGGTCCTCATGAGTTCCTCAGGGTTCAACATTTTGGGAAAAACACTGCCAAGCTGTATCAAATTGAGTCAGAAGGGGGAAGTTCATTTAATAGCTTGGAACTCTCGATCACAGACTAAATATCTTTTCCCATGAGCCTTTGCCTTCTGTGCCCCGCCTCCTTCCCCGCGGAGAGTCCTAATTTTCCTGTTTTCACCGAGAACATTTCACGGTTCACAAGATCAAAAGCTTGCATAAGCTCAGCGTTTGTTTACATCAGCCTACACCCAGGCAAATAAAACCATGCTGACTATCTTTCCTCTCTCCTGGCTTTTCACTCGTCCGCCATCAAACATGACCTCCCACCTCTGCTCCCTGCACATGCTCAGCACTGTTCCACAGTGAAAGACTCCCAGGCAGATGGAAGATCAAGGACACATGTCTCTTTTCCCTGGTGTACATTCACCCCCAAGACTTTATCATTGAAGTTAAAGGTACATAATGTAGAATGTCTGGAAAATGGAAATTAAAATCTGAATGGATTTAAGAATGATAAGTCACGTGTCACATCTGGCACTGTGCAACAGATTTGAGCAGGTGTGAAAAAAATGCTGTATAGTGAGAATGCTTTTCAATTAACACATGCAAAGTGAACGAACAGAAGGTACACCTAAATCAAGTCACTATTTTGTGGCCACTCTTTGCCTTCAAGACAGACAAGAACTAACCACAGATTGTGTGTGGAAAATCTGTGTGGACAACAATGTGTGTGCACTCATGATGTTGAGATCAGGGCTCTGTGGGGGGTATTACATCACTTCTTGGACTCCTTGTTTTTCTTTATGATGAAGATAGTTCTTGAAGAGATCATGTTATAGTTTTTTGAGTTTTATATGCCATTTAGTTTAACATGTTTCCACTGTGTGATAGATCACTTCTTTAAATATGACAAAACTGTGAGGCATCAGTACTTTTCCATTTCCCCATGTGGCCCAATAGCTGCCTAAAGCATCTCATTCCCCTTGTCCCTGGAATAAACCTATCATTGCTATGTCCTAATATTGGTTGCCGGCAGTTAATCAGGTCTAAAGTATGTTTTTTTATTAGTGAGTGTGAACCTTGCAGTCATAGAAAATGAATATATGAACCTGATTAAAGGCAAATTATAGGCTCTTTCATGGCAATTACTGTATATTTTGTCATTTTTACTGCTGCTGAATAAAGTTTGGGCCTCCCTGATGGTTTTTGAATAGCTGATAAGTTTGTATTCCTCAACACTGAGGGCATCATTAACCTGACAAAATCCCAACACCATTTGCTGAAAAAGCTGCTCCAATCTTGCAAGGAACCCACAATGCTTCACTGATACCCACAAACATTCATTAATGTACCACTCTCCAGCCCTTCATCTCATCAGTCCAGAGCACCTGCTGCCATTTTTCTACACCCCTTTTTTGTGTTTTTGTACATAGTTGAGTTCCTTGGCCTTGTTTTCATGTTCGAGATTTATTGGCTGCAGCTCTCCCCTTATGACATTTTCTGGCCAGACTTCTCTACAGTGGATATATAGGTGTACCTTTGTCCCACTGGTTTCAGCTAGTTCTGACCTGATGGCACTGTTTTTTCATCCTCTGATTATAAAGGAAGAAAGCATGTAAATTCATTCGCTGAACTCAGGTTCCTTGGCTGACTAGGTTCTCAATGTTGCCTGTTTCTCTGCGATGAGCAACATTTCTTCAAACCTCAGTCTTCATTGAAATCTTTGCCTGGAACAGACCTTGCTTAAGTAGCGTAACTACTTTGTATTGTTTAGCTGTGCCCAATCAAAGATCAAACAAGGAAACTGAGACCAAAGGCAAAGCAAACTGATGTAGCGTTCATAAAGACCTACCAAAGGTAAACAGAGTTTGGTTAACATTACCATTGCTAGCACTGCCAGGCTTCAGCTCTCCATGCAGCTCAACATCTACAAGTCTGTGCTGAAAACGCTTACACATTGCTCCAGTCAATATGATAGATTTATCTGAAACACCCCACAGAAGAGAAAATTATCTTGATTCTATATCCCTATATAAGTATATATTCTACATAAGTGTTGGTAGGTTGATTACATTAAACAGAGCTTGCTGTCTTATGCCTACTCGACAACGTGCAGAATGATAGCTTATCAAACTGAATGGAAAATGCATCAGTGTGCCTATTTCACCCACAAATCCAACTCAGTCTACCTAACTTCATATGTGATCACAGCTTAAGATGGTCCATTTGTAAGAAACTGTGATCCTCTTGAGAGGTTTGCACCAGCCTGCATGGTCAATAGCACAAACTACTAATCTCTGTTTTGTGAATTATGCCACTTTGCACAACCTGATCTTTTGTAGTTGGCTCACACTGTGCATAGTGTATCTGTGGCCTTTTAATTGTTTGTATTTGTGTGTTTATTTCCCTTGTGTTGTCTGGTATTGCACCTTGGGGACAATGAAGACTTACAAACAAACAAACACACTATATGTTTTCAGGTGAGAATAAGTAGTGTGTGTGTTTGAATAATTGTTGACCTGAAGTGTCTGAGAGAGCATTGACTTCCTCTTCTGTCTCCACATGGTGCTTTTTTTTGACACAGCCCAAATGAGGTCCTTTGACGTTTTGAAATGGAAGTGTGACAAGAGGGACACAAACAAGCAGCAAATCAACACATGAATAAATAATGTGTTTGCTTTTTCAGTGTCCCAATTCGACAAACCACAGGCCATCCTTCCTGAAAGACGCCTGTGACTCATTTAAAGCTGAACTGTTTTGAATGAGCGTGTCTCTTTGAAGTCGGGCTGAGGTTTGACATGTCTTTATAGTTCTATTGTTTCATAATTTTACACTGATTCCCTTGGACAATAAAAGTCCAATGTCATGTGAGCAAACATCTTGAACAAACCCTTTCAGTATTACATACTGCAAAGATTTGTTTGTGTAAAAATGCCTAACTTTGAGCACATTATCGCCCCTCTGTTGGTGATGTTTTTTTTTATTCAGAGGCCAGTTTACCAAGTTTGTGCTTTGTTCTCCGAAATGTCTTTAAATAAAACCAGACTGAACTTAAAAGCTTCAGAGGACGGTTGTTTCACCACATTAGCCAAATTCAATTATGCAAAAACAACAACTACAGAGAAGAAAGTAATCTGGTGAACAAAATAAAACCTTCCAACAAAGAACAAGAAGTCCCATCAGCATTAATCTCTGACCATCCACAGCAATGATAAATCTCCTGTTACCCATAATTATTAAAAAGCAAGATGTTGTCAGCTCAAACATTTCAAATGAAGCAGCCACATCCCAAAATGAGATCATCTTTTAACATCTAATGCATTTGTTCACACTGACTAAATAACTAATCAGCCAATCACATGGCAGACCATGGCGACAAAGCAGTGCATTTAGGCATGAAGTCATGATGAAGACAATCTGCTAAGGTTCAAATCCAGCCTCAGGAAGGGGAAAAAAGGTGATTTGGGTGCCTTTGAACGTGGTGTTGGTTGGTACCAGATGGGATGGTCTGAGTAAATAAGAGACTAAGATTTTCACACACAACCATCTTGAGGGTTTACAGGGAATGGTCCAAAAAGGAGATCCTGTGAGCAGCTGTTCTCTGGGTAAAAATGCCTTGTTGACGCCAGAGGTCAGAGAAGAATGGCCAGAGTGGATCACTTTCAAGTCACTGCTTAGTCAAACTTCTCTTCAGTGGCATCTAATTCAACTAATCCTCAGTTTTCTTTATTATGGTATCTTGAAGTCTTTTACATTGTTTTAGATCGTTTTATTCTCATGTTGGTTTTATAGTTTTAGTTTTATCTTGTTTGTCCTTGGATTTTGTGCTTTCCGGTCCCATTCGGCAATTTTAGTTTGTTTGTTTTATGCCTTGTGGTGGTTTTCATTCCCATTGTCCTGTCTTGTTTGTCTCTTTGTGGTTGTGCAGCACTATGGTCAACATATGTTGTTTTAAATGTTCTATATAAATTCATTTTGACTTGACTTTGTCACAGCCCTGGCTGTGACCTTTGTTTTCTTGTGTTTCCTGTGTCCTTCCCCCTTGTTTGTCTTTGTTTATAACTGAAATTTCTTCCTGCAATCAAACACCTAGGCAAACTACACACCTGCATCTTATCTCCTGTCATTAGCCTCAGTATGAAGCCTGCCTCTACTCACTGCCAGATTAATCCTCAACTATGCGGGTAGTATTTATTTGACCACTCTGTACCTTTTGATCAGAGTTTTTATCCTCATTATTGTAGTTTGTTTTTCCCTCTCTTTGTGTCCTGACACAACCTCTTCCTGCCATCCACTACCTTTGGAAACTTTAGGACAACCTACGGAAGGCCAACAGTGCCAAGACTCCACCAGCGAACAAACAACTTTTTTCTTCAACAACAAATCTCTTGGAAATGGTGATAGTGTTTCTGCCAGCTTCTGGGTCACCCATTAACAAAACCTTAACAGAATCAGTCTTTATTTGTATGGCACAAATTATAACAAGACACTTTACAGAGAGAGAGAGAGAGACAGAAGGACTAAAAGAAGAAATTATGATAGCAACAAACTCATGGATGACCAGACCATAAATCTGTCCTCATTTTATTTGTCTCTGCTGAATATACATTTATTCAAGTTTAGCCCCTCGAGATGTGCTATCTCATTTTCAGGAGGGTCCTCCTGTCAAAGTGGTTGTTAAGGTAGTTATTAAAGAGTTATTATCAATAACAACCATGAATACAGAGGTCATTTTGATAGTAACATTAAAATCTATTATGGTTATAAACTAGAGAGGACTGGGGTTGATAAATATAACAGCATTCAGTTGCACTGCCATTAAATTGGGTTTAACTGGTCTACAAATAAATTGGATATATTAAGGTTCAACTAAAATAAAAAATGATTTTTCTTTGAATTGGGTTGAATTTTGACTATAATACCAATTCATTGGACTGCCATATGTTAAGTTAGAGAAATAACTTTCACTCTGACAGTTTCATCACAGATGTCAACATGCTTTTTTTTTTTTTTTTTTTCAAGCAGACAATTGAAAGGTATAGCATTTGGTTAAATTTGATGCTCAATCTGACGCTCAATATTGGAGGTTGAAAATTACTAAGTATCAATAAGTCTAGACTCATTTTTGGGGTTTTAAAAAAAGCTGAATGCGACCAGTTTTAATCTGTATACTAGCCTACTTATTCTGCAGACTCTTCTCTTTTTAAGGATTTTTTTTTAAGATGGGGGTTCCTTTTTTAAATGATACTGAAGAGACTTGATCGTGAGAAAGGGGGTAAGAGAGTAGGGGAAGACAGTCAGGAAATCTGCAAAAGCCTTAATACATGAAAAGTTCACAGATGTAACCCACTTGTCCATCAGCACCCTTTCTGTTAACTCATTAGGGTTTTTATAGTTTTTTTTTCTTTTTTTAAAGTTACTGAATTCACATTTTGATACAAAAATTAAAGCATTAAAGTGTTTTAAACAACTAAGTGAGATAAGTTAGAACTAGACAACAGCTACTGTACCAATTAACACATCATTGTGCAAATTCTGAAGGGACACCTGGACTGGTCTCAAGGCACAGCAGCCCCACCACACCATTTAAGAACCACTTACATGAATGATAAGAGAGAAGTAAGCCATAGTTTTAATAACTCAGATCATCATGTTTACTTTGATCCTCTGTCTGTTAAAGGTGTAAGAACACTGTCATCTGATACAAACTTTGTTGTGAACCTGTTGTTGATCAGTTTTTTAAAAGGGGGGAATAATAAGACACTTAAAAGTTAAGTAGTTGGTAGCATTTGGTGCAAAGTAATAAGTAATTATGTTACTATTTAAGACTAAAGTGATAGCATTGTATGTCATTTTTGAGTAAATTGACCAACATTGATCACTGCAAACACGTTGGTTTTACATCCAGGTGATCTTAGGTAGTTTCTGCATCATGAGTACTGCCTTCATATGAACCAATATGAGGCCATTAGATCCAACAAACTCACACAGAGTTTTTTTCTCTAGATCTGTGTGAATTTGCTGGACCTAATAAGAAAGTATTTCCTTTAGTGAATAGAAAGACTGAATTTGTGAAGATAACAAGCTCTACAGTTCCCCCACCCTGAGAACTCCCATCCGTACAAAGCAGATTGATGATCACTGACTCATAACAGGTATCAGGCTGGTACACCTCGTAAATTAAGAAGTAAAAAAGAGGGGGCAGTGAAGTACCTGGTTTTGCAGTGGTGGTGCTGAAGGCATTCAGAGTGAAAGAGTTGCAGCAGATGAGTGTTCACCACCGAGCCTTCAGCAGGGAGAGAAAGAGGTTGAATTATTGACCAAAAAAGCACAGATTTTCACTCACACAGATTGTATTTATAAATCTAAGGCTTATATCTCTCATTTATGTCTCTCAGAAGGCCTTTATTAGTGATTTTGCACTAAAAAAAATTGAATAATATAAAACATGTGTATAGTGCATAATATAGAAATTATAATGTTAATCCCATATATCATCCACTGCTTAGGAGGAGTCAAATCTGACATTGACTACAGGAATGTATTTTCTGTCATTGCAGGAAACAAACAGTCCGACTCCGAATTTAACCAACAAACAAGAACCATATGCCTGTCTTTCCTCTCCCATCATCCCCTTCCACCACCCTCTCTTCCATGAGAAACATGTAAATACAAAGACCCAGAAACACATGTGGTTAGTCATAAAGCTGCAAATGTTACCCCCCTCCAGCCCCTCCCCAGTTTTCTTCTTCTCTCTGATCCGCCCCCAGCCTCGACCTCCTCACCCGAGAAGCAAACCCGCAACACGGAGAGAGAAAGGGACAAGGGCTGAGGATAGGGAAGAAAGATAGAAGAAGATAGAAAAAAAAAACAAGAACAAAGACTGTTGGAGAGGATCACAACATTGGGAAACAGACTTAATTGCCTGTGTGTGAAAGGCAAAGGAGAAGAGGGACAAGCTGGCGACAGGGAGCCAGCTGAAAAAAAAAATAGACAGAGCTGCTGTGGGCTCCTGCAGACTGAAAAGCCATTTCCTCACAATGGTCGCCCCTTGTCATGCCAGAGGGGGTATGTTGGCCCATCAGTAAGTGGCATGTGTGATGCTGAACACAAACAAGGAGAGACATTGCCACTACAGTCCTCATTAAGACAACTGAATTATGCCATCATCTGCTTGCTTGTTTTGAGACGTCATCATTTTCAGCCTCAAACTTTGGGCTGTTCCATCCAACTATAAGTCTCTTCCCATCATCAAGGCCGATTAGCCTAATTGTTTGCACTTCAGGGTAGTTATCTTCTTGGGTGTTTGATAAAAATGGCTTGCAGCTGGGTTATGTACAGCTCAATCTCTAACAGGTGCCGGGCTCTGTGGGTAAAGAGTAAACAATGGTGGCTAAGCCCAAGCTTTGCCAGGAAGGATATCTACGATGGGAGGCAGTCAGGCTTAGGGGCTCACAAACCCACAGCCCAGGTGGTTTTCAGAAAGAGTGTCAGGTGTGTAAACTCTTTAGGATGTTAGAGTTGCTTGATTTTACTTTAAGCAACTAAATTATTTGATTTCATCTTAGTAGCAAGGCCAAGAGGCATGTGGGCCACAGTATTATCATTTTGGCCTGCAGTGCAGTAAGAATTATGCATTCTGTGTGGCTGATCACACAGGGAAGCATCAGGCAAAACTGCTCCAAAAACATCCCTAAGATGCAATATTATCCAGATACTCGAGTCCTGATTTGTAATTTACGGCGATTCTTAATATTTTACAATATGCTGAGTATTGTGATCCTTAATATTGTGATATACAGCAATTTATAACCCTTTCTTGACTGCATTACATCCAAAAAGAAAAAAAAGACCAAAATTCATTGAATTGTCAAAGAAATGTATCTCTATATATATTCATGTCTCTTCGGTCAGTTTTATCAAAAACAGGAGTAAAACTCACAGATGGATGTTTGCCCGCTCTGCTCTCTCTGCTGTAGAGCTTCAGTACTGCTGTGTCTGTGAATTAATACAGAGATGGAGGCACAAATCTGGGCTCTAACCAGCATGTGACAAAAGCCCTTATTTTCCACAACATGGTTCAGATTCATATTCAGATTCAGACAACTTTATTAATCCCCAAACGACAATTCTCTTCACAGTTACCCTGCCTTATTGAACGATCCAAACAATTCAGGGAGCAAGCAAACAATGCAAGACATTCGTAGCAGCATAGGACAACCACATTCCACCTGTCAGTACCCACAGATCAGCAGGATCAGCAATAAATAACTAAATAAATACAACAAGCAATCAAGTTCCACAGTGAAATGACTAAGATACAGTAGAAATAAGGAAATAAAATAAATAAAATAAGAAATAAAACACTCCTGGCACTCCAAATTCAGCACAGGCCACATATCATCTTCAGCCTACTTCACAGCATTTAGCAGCCTGATGGCTGAGGGGATAAATAAGTTGGTGGGTACCTATTCATTTTCCTTGGGGGTGCATAGTAGCATCACCCAGAGGTATAAGAGAAAAGTCAGAGAAGAGAATGTGTCCGGGCTGATCCATAATTCCTCTGGCTTTCTGGAACAACGAGTTTCTCTCAGAGAGAGCTCAGGTCTGTCAGCTGTACTCCAATAATCTTGGAGCAGACTAAGGGGGCTATGGTGAGGTCATAAGTATGTGTACATGCACTAAATAATTAATTGTGGTATATTATTGACTCACTCAGAACTGGGGCAGTTTTTACAAGTTAGCCTGTCAGGTATTGGCTGGTTTTTCAGCAGGGTTACCTTAGTGTTAGCTTTTCTGTAATTGGATTTTGCTTTCCCTGTTTGGTGCTTAGTGAGGTGAGCTGTATTTCCAGAGTATTTTATTCCCATGTGTCACATTTACAAACCCCATTTGTCATGTCGACCTCTTTCATCCAAAAGTAAGTCCATAAAATTGATTCAAATGCAACAGTGCATTCCTTTTGTCTCTCTCCTGTGCTTCCATGGTTGATTTACTTATTCTCTCCTGCACAATAAAAATCACTTCTGCTGACTTTACCTACATTGGCTACACAGCACCATCATGGGCACTTAAAAGTAATTCATTTTATTTTTATAGAACCAAAAGCTTTATCAAATGTTGTAAATTAAAACATTAAAAGAACATCATTTCTTGGCAGCCATAAATCAATACACCATGCCAAATATTGCCACAGTATGGTATGTCGTTTTTACCCCATGAACATCCAGCATAATAAAAGGACAGTAGAGCTCTCACTGTTGCTTAGCTCCTTAAGGAGGAGAGGGTAAATACTCACAATAGCAATGTTTTTGGGTACATGAAGTTTTTCTTAATACACACACAAACAGTGCTTGAAGTGGGTTGAAACTTGGGGGTACAAGTACAAGACCATGTTCTGCACTGTGTTATCAGAATGACTGAGAATGATGTGCAAACCAAAACTGAACAATAGAAAAATGTTGCCTGGTTTGGTCTCAATTTCTGCTGCAGCATTCATCTGGTTGGGTCAGAACTTGGCTTAAACAACATGAAAGCATGGATCCATAATGCCATATCAATGGTTTAAGCTGCTGCTGGTGTAACAGTCTAGGGGGGATATAATCTTGGCACACCTTTGAGCCCCTTAATATATATATTTTGGAGGTCGTGTGACATTACTTTTATTTTTTTGTCATTCAGATCACAGTTTCACTTCGGGGATAAATAAGTCAAAGCATTTTGTTTTCTTTGGCATTCGTCATTCTTCATGATATATACTTCTAGAGTTTTTATAAGTGCAAGAGTACACAGTCTGTGAATGTGATG
Source organism: Cetoscarus ocellatus (assembly GCA_037902135.1). Lineage (NCBI taxonomy): Eukaryota > Metazoa > Chordata > Actinopteri > Labriformes > Labridae > Cetoscarus > Cetoscarus ocellatus. Next base: position 498,010 of record JBAMNC010000442.1, on the reverse strand, counting down.
AAACAGCCACACACCGTCAGTATTTTAATAATTAATAAACAAACCAACATACGTTTAATCATCTCACGCACGCTCGCGCACGTACGGCAGAAATTGTCATGGTAACAGAAGCACGTAGGGTGATTCGGTCTTTTGCACGTGGACTTGACCTGAGTTGACAACGAGCAAATTCTCTCTGCTGGAAGATAAACTTTTGAGGAAGACTTCATTGGTGAAATTTCTACTGAAGAAGAACTCTTTGGAGATTTTCATCCGACAAGAGATTTTATTGAGAAAAAGTGACCAAGTGCCATAAAAAATGTATTTTTATGGACTCTTCATGGATGAGCACCTGGGGGCCGGAGAAATGCCGCTCAACTACCATGGTGATAAATCATCTTTAACAAGTTATCTTTAACATTAGCTTACCAGATGTTTATTTATCGATATATCTTGACCCATTTCACAACATTTTTGGTTGAAAAATTGCTGCTGAGATAATGCTGGCTGTTGAATCTTAAGTTGTAAACCTTGTGTAACTTGGTTAAGTGAGAGAGTTAATAAAAACACTCAGACTTGTTTTTTTGCGTGAAAAATTGATCATTCATGGTGGGAATTGACATGTCCTGGCGGGAAATCTTTTAACAATGATGTAATGATTTGAAAACATTGTTATTTAGGTTTAATTACATTACATTTACTGAAATTATCGTTGAAGCTTAGCACACAAAATGGCGCCGGGGCAATTTTTGAAGAATGCTAAAAAATGACCTGATCTTGGTCACCATGGAGACGTCAGCTGTAAACAAACAAATGTCCGTGTGAACACATGAGTTTGAGTTTAAGCACACTGACTCAGCCAGAGCTGATTTCAGTCTTTTTTAGACATAATATGTGTAGATAATTAAATATGACAGTTGATTATTAATTAATATACTGATGACAGTGTAAGTTACGGAAATGCTGTAATATACCAAATACATCTTATCTCTAACACCCTGATCACCCTGATTGGTGTGTCCATACTGAACTGTTTTCCTATTAAACAATATATCAATGAACTGCTCTTTACATACTGTTTAACCCCACTGATATTATTATTAAGGCTGTCATGTTGAAACTGCATATGAAAAAGTGCTTTTTTAGGCCAGAGCCATATATTGATTTTTTAAGGTACATTGTGATTAAAAAAAAAAAAAAACAATAAAGGGGGAGGCAGATAATTTTTTTTGAGATAAAATGATGATAGTAAGTGTCATTGGTGTGTTCTTCTGGCCATTAGTGAGTGCAATGTGGAATAAAAAGGGAAAAAATTGTCAGTTTGGCTTCATGCTCAGTAAAATGATAATTTACAGTAAGAACCACTGATAGTCACATGCTTATTGACCACAAGACAAACGTATCTAGTTAATATCAAATGACTAAGTGATTCATTATTGTGTCCTCTGCAGTATAAATAGAAGTTGGAACACTCAGTACGTAATGATTTATCTTTTTTTCAGTAGAAAGTTGCAGGGAAACTCCTGCACTCTCTCTTCATTGCAGATTTACATTGGCAAGAAGTTTGTCTGCAATTTCTGGTCATTTACCATACCAAAATAAAAAAAAAGAAAAAACTGCCCAAAATTTGGTGTCCAGGACTTCTGCTTTTGTTGCTATGGCATCAAACAGGGATCAATATTATCTAACATTTCCGAAAATCAAGTCAAATGTAATATTGATGGTATTGTAACAGCATGATATTCCCTTATAAAAAGCGCGAGGATATCGTAATGCATTCTCCTTAAGCAAATAAACTGCTGATATATGATTTTCATAATCGTATGAATTTTTTTTAATAACAAACCAATATTTACCACTTGACATTAGGTTCACATGTCAGACCTCAAATATTCATCTCAGCAAGTTGATCACAGCCACTTCTTTGGGTCATTCTGTGTTTTTCTGTTTGTTTTGCATCAAAATTCCTTTAAAGTTTAAGTAGTAAATGTTTTCCTGTTCTTCCTTTCAGGTGGACTCCTTTGGCGTTTGATTCCCTTTCTTGAGCATCCCGTCATTGAGCCTCCTGAGGACATCATCAATGATCCCCCTCCAGCCCCTGCTGAAGAGGAGGAGGAGGAGATTGATGTGGTGGGACTAGACCAGGAAGAGGAGGAGATCAATGTTATTGATTTGGATGATGAGGAGGAGTTTCTGGTGGAGGAACCTCATGGCAGCAGAGGTGGTGGTGCTCCTCAGAGGGTTGAGAGAGAGGAGGAGCTGAATGATGTCAGAGCTCCTTCTCCTCCTCTGCTGCAAGAGGGTCCTGCTGCTGCTCCCCCTGGTCCTGCTGCAGCCCCCCCTGCTCCTGCTGCTTACCTTGCCCCTGCTTTTGCTCCTGCCTATGCTCATGCTTATGCTAACCCCTATGCTGCTCCTTATGCTAACCCCTATGCTGCTCCTTATGCTAACCCCTATGCTGCTCCTTATGCTAACCCCTATGCTGTTCCTTATGCTAACCCCTATGCTGCTCCTTATGCTAACCCCTATGCTGCTCCTTATGCTAACCCCTATGCTGTTCCTTATGCTCTTGTTAATCCTGCTTTTTTGGGCTACCGCTATGCTCCTTTTGCTGCTCCTTTTGCTGCTCCTATTGCTAACCCTGTCTTTCCTCCTCCTGCTGCTCCTCCAGCTCCTGATCCTGATGACTCTCCTGAGATCCCTCAGCTGGAGCCTGAGACCCTTGGACCCTTGACTGAAGAGGAGTGTGTGGAGCTCTTCTACTGCCAAAGTTCTTTGGAAGAAGATCCTGTATCTTCCTCTTCGTCCGGCTCTTCCAGCAAGAGGAGGAGGAATGAGAGTGATGGGGAGGAGGAGGGGAAGGAGCCTGCAGCTAGGAGGCCAAGGTGGTCAGATGACAGCGACTCTGACTGAGTCCTCTCACTAACTGTGTGTCTTCTCTTCTTCTCACACCACAGGTTTCTTTCCAGAGGATGCTGCAGTGAGCCTTTCTTGTTCTTCAGCTGATGTCTCTGCGTGTGGTGGGTGGTGATTCCAGGGACAGCCTTTGAGACTGGCAGGTCTGAAAAGCCCCGAGGTAGCGTCTTGCACCTGGGACATATCTGCACCATCTCCACTTATTTTGCACAGCTGCTGGATCGACTTTTCTTTCTTTGATCCTGGAGCTGGTCTTTGCGTCTGGCGGGACTTTTAAGACTCCAGGTATGAAGCCTTTGCGTCTGGCAGGGCTGTCGATCCCTTTGTGCATGTAGCCTTTGTCATATGGCGGGGCTGTAAAGGACTGAGTAAGCCCTGATGGCGTCATCAGATGGACTCCTCCCTGGTCACAGCACCAGAGACTCTTACTGAGTGAGCAGATGAAGAAAATGAAAGGGAAGCTGCAGAAGCAGGAAGAAACCAAACATCTTCTCCTCAAACAGGAACCAGAGGCACGCTGCTCTGCTCTTCACCTGCAGTCAGACTGATCTTTGATAAATCACAGGGACCCGGACAACAGCCAAACAACGTATAGAGGTGTAGTACAGAGAGTTGTTTCATATGACAACAACGGTAAGTATGAGTGAGTGATGTGTGGACAAAGTGACCAGAAAGCAGATAAGACAGAACTTCAAATGTTGGTCTGTGGCCTTTTCAGACTTTTAATTCTGAGTAAGTGTTATTATTTACTATATGATACATATTCTCTCTCTGCATTTCTGTATCTCTCTCTCTATAATACATGAGTAATAAATAGAAAATAAGATAGCAATAAAGAAAAGAGAAAGTAGGAATAGACGATAAACTTTAAAAAAAGAATGCAGTGACCTACTCTTTTGTAAGCACATTGAGATACTGATCACAAGACAAAGATTGATTTATTTACTAATTAATCGATTTATTGTTTTATCTATCTCTACTCTGTCACCATCAATAATTAATTGAGCCAGATATTCAGTCTCTTTTTTTATCAGCTATCTAGATAGATGCATAATTTCCTTATTATTTCAAACGACGGATTAATTTCAGGAATTTTAAAGGACTGAAAAATCTTAAATATGTAATCCTCATTTCACAGCCATATTACAGACATAAAAGCTAGGAAACAAAGTTTTAGTTGAACAAAACAAAAAGGCAAGATGTCTGATTATAGTTTAGAGTGAAGTTAATTGGTCCTCCGATGAGGGATGGTGGTGGGGGGTTAAATAGAATTCAAAGAGAGTTTATTATATACCAGTCTTATAACACATATAAAAGTCAGTTAGAACTGAGATGGATATAATGTTAAAACAAGTGCTAATTATTTATAATAAAGTTAATGTGACAGACATTGAGTATGTTTCATGGCAGGCCAAAACATTGTTAATAGAGTTAAGTTAGAGTTAAGTTCATTGAGTTGCCGGATCAGATTTTAAAAACTAACCACAAATTATTTATGTGATTTAAGAAAGCTGTAATGACACTGATAGCATAGAATGACATTGATTTATTCTGGATTTTGTTGGTAGAATTTGATTGTACTGAAAAACCTAAAATATGTAGTTTTTATTAAAAAGAAATATAAGACAATTAAAAGCCAGAATGACTATAGTTAAGAATAAAGTTAATTTGTCCTCCGATGAAGGTGGTGGTGGCGGGGCTAAATAGTTTCCAAAAATGTTTATAGCAATTTTTTAAATAATATATGAGACTAAAAGAAATCAAATTACATTGTTAGCGTAGAATAAAGTTTATCTGTCCTCTGGTGAGGATTTTAGAATCTAAAATCTACAATATTTAGTCTTCATTAAACAGCCATTGATCACACGTTTAAGGAAGATAAAGTAGTTTGACTTTAAAAAAGTCTTAATATCTGATTATAGTTTAGAATAAAGTTAATTTGTCCTCCGATGAGGGGTGGTGGTGGAGGGATTAAATAGCATTTAAATTACTAATGTATGTAGTCTTCATGAAACACTCAAATTCCTGATATAAATTCAGGATTACAGTAGTTTGTCGAACAAAGAATTGAATGACATGTATTACAGTTAATAAAGTTTATTTGTCCAAGTCAGTTTATTTATTTATTTGTCAATGAAGACGCGGGGACAGGTTTAAATAGTATTTTTAAAAAAAGGTTATCGAAATTATTGATCCATCTTTTGACACATATTAAAGTCAGTTAAAACAGAGATTGATATAATATTGAAAAAACATTATTTACTCATAAAAAGTTTTAAGACATACAATGAGTAGTTTTGGTTCCAGGCTTAAAACAGGTTTAATAGATCTAAGATGCTTTTATTCAGTTGCTATATCAGATAAAAAAGGACTTGTAGTGGAAGACTGTAATTGTGCTGAAAATCCAAAATATGTAGTTTTTCATTAAACTTCCATTTAGCCCACATTTAAGGAATAATAATGTAATTCGACTTTGAATATACTTAGGGACTGAATATAGTTTAGAATAAAGTTAATTTGTCCTCCGATGAGGGGGGGTGGTGGCGGGATTAAATAGCATTTAAATGACTAATGTTTGTAATCTTTATTCAACATTAACATTACTGATATAAATTCAGGATTACAGTAGTTTGTCTAACAAAGAATTGAATGACAAATATAGCATATAATATAATTTTTATCCTCTGGTGAGGATTGTAGTGCAACAATTTAATTGTTTTGGAAAATGTAAAATATGTAGTTTTCATTAAACAGCCATTTAACACACCTTTAAGCCATATAAAAGTAATTTGAGTTGGAAAAAAGAGGTTACATGTCTGATTATAGTTGAGAATAAAGTTAATTTGTCCTCCAATGATGGGGGGGTGGTGGAGGGGTTAAATAGTATCCAAAAATGCTTTAGCCAGTTTTTAACAGTCTTTTAACACATATAAAAGTCAGTAAAAACAGAGATTGATAAAATATTGAAAAGGTACTAAATACACTGCCTGGCCAAAAAAAAAGTCGCCACCACAACAAAAGGTCACACACTCTAATATTTTGTTGGACCAACTTTAGCTTTTATTACAGCACGCATCCGTTGTGGCATTGTTTCAGTAAGCTTCTGCAATGTCACTAGATTCATTTCCATCCAGTGTTGCATTAACTTTTTCATCAAGAGCTTGTATTGATGATGGGAGAGTCTGACCACCATGCAAAGCCTTCTCCAGCACATCCCAAAGATTCTCGATGAGGTTAAGGTCTGGACTCTGTGGTGGTCAATCCATGTGTGAAAATGTCTCATGCTCCCTGAACCACTCTTTCACAATTTGAGCCCGATGAATCCTGGCATTGTCATCTTGGAATAGGGAAGAAAAAATCCATTGATGGAATAACCTGCTCATTCAATACATTCAGGTAATCAGCTGACCTCATTCTTTGAGCACATAATGTTGCTGAACCTAGACCTGACCAACTGCAGCAACCCCAGATCATAGCACTGCCCCCACAGGCTTGGACAGTAGGCACAAGGCATGATGGGTGCATAACTTCACCTACCTCTGTTCTTACCCTGATGTGCCCATCACTCTGGAACAGGGTAAATCTGGACTCGTTAGACCACATGACCTTCCTCCAGGACAGTTCTTAATCCAATTTTGGTAGTTTCTGCAATCTCCTTAGATGTTTTCTCTTCTTGATGCATGCCAATGATTTGACCCTTTTTGAACAAACAACATCTTTTCCATGAACACAGGATGCGTCTTTCGACATGGTCGTTTAAGAAATGAGAAGCTACTCATTGCATCAGCTGGGGTTTAATAACTTGTTGCCAGCTGAAAGACAATCGCCCATGTGGTAATTATCCAATAGGAGGCTCGTACCTATTTGCTTAGTTAAATCCAGGTGGCAACTTTTTTTTGGCCAGGCAGTGTAGTTACTATGTCAAAGGTTAATGTGAGAGTCAATGAGTAGGTTTGGTGGCAGGCTAAAACATCGTTAAGAGGTTACAGTTTCTCATATTCAATTGCAATATTTCGTATGTGCCAAAATACTGCCAAATCCCTCATAATATATGAGACTAAAAGAAATCAAATTACATTGTTAGCGTAGAATAAAGTTTATCTGTCCTCTGGTGAGGATTTTAGAATCTAAAATCTAAAATATGTAGTCTTCATTAAACAGCTATTGCTCACATGTTTAAGGAAGATAAAGTAGTTTGACTTTAAAAAAGTCTTAATGTCTGATTATAGTTTAGAATAAAGTTAATTTGTCCTCCGATGAGGGGGGTTGGTGGAGGGGTTAAATAGCATTTAAACTATTAATGTTTGTATCTTTATTCAACATTAACATTACTGATATAAATTCAGGATTACAGTAGTTTGTCTAACAAGGAATTGAATGACAAGTATAACATATAATATATTTTTTCATCCTCTGGTGAGGATTGTAGTGGAACAATTTAATTGTTTTGGAAAATTAAAAAAAAAAAAAAATTGTCCTCCGATGAGGGAGGGTGGTGGAGGGCTTAAATAGTATTCAAAAATGTTTATAGCCATTTTTTAACAGTCTTTTAACACATATAAAAGTCAGTTAAAACAGAGATTGATAAAATATTGAAAAGGTACTAAACAGTTACTATGTCAAAGTTTAATGTGAGAATCAATGAGTAGGTTTGGTGGCAGGCTAAAACATCGTTAAGAGGTTACAGTTTCTCATATTCAGTTGCAATATTACATATGTGCCAAAATAAGATGTTCACATGCTAACATGGAAAGTAGTGCTTTGTTTGTTTTAAACAATTTCTGTCAGTTTTTTTCATAAATACCTACATGTGTGGTAAAAACTGCAATTTAATGTGACAGCTAAATAATCCTATCTGAAGAAATCAGACATTAAAAAGAAGAAAGTCAAATGATCTTTTATAAACTTGCTGCACATTGTATGCACATTAAAAAACATCTTGTCTCACTGATCACAGTCAACAATGCAAATTTCTGACCACAACCTGCTACCATTACCTCTTTTCCTGTAGGTGTCACGATTTAGACCTGAAACATTGTGCTCAAAGGACTTTGGCTTTAAAAGTACAGGATCCAAATCCTTATAAACAACCTGCTGTGCCTCTCTGTGTGCACGAGAGAGGTTAAGGTACTGGTTTTTGTTCTTTGGTCCATCAGAAAGAAGAAGCATGGACCTTTAAAAAGTAACAAATGTGTTTGTTTGCTCAAGAAAAGACGCATTGGATTTCCACAGTCTGCAGTACAAGTAGATTACCTACTTTAGTACATTGTTCTCCGGATTGAGATTGAGATATTTGATTCAACCATAAGAAGTGATTTCAGTTGTCGAAATGTTCTCCTATGATCACCTGAGAAAGGAACTATAAAAAGTAAAGGTTGACAGCTGTGAAGAACGTTTTCCATTTTGGACTAATACTGTGTGAGCTTTAAGTTTTATTTGTAAGTGACAAACATAGCTTTTGGTTTTGTCTTGCAGGCTGCTCTGGATTGTTGGTGTGGAAGATCTGCTGCTGTGGACCTACATAGCCTCAACTACTACAACAGCTGATAGTTGGCTTTTTGTTTTCTCCCATTCCATTATTATAACAGTTCCTAATATTAACCTCAGGGTGATCACTCAATTAATTACAATCCTGCAAATATCACTCTTTTATTACTGAAGCCATGACTACCAACATGGAAGACCTGCTGCTGTGAACCTGCTTGACTCCAACTGTTCATTTCAGAAAAAATAATTTTACATACATATTGATTAAACATAATTTAATTTTAGATCAACTAAATGCATCTATATGCCTCGGTTTATTTTCTTTTTCTGTGTATTTTTGTGATCAAGTTTGCAAAAAGTTAAAATGTAAAGATAAATTGTTGAAATCTGATAAAGAAATGTCTCTTTTTCATTAAAATGAAGTTCAAAATAAGATAAATAAAGTCTAATAACTCATTGTGTTATGGTGACCATAATAGCAGTGCTCCTATGTTTTCTCTATTAATCTATGATCCAGATGACAGAGGATATTCACATTTTTTTTTTGCAGTTGAGAACACATTTGTTTTGTTTATGAGTTGGTATATTTTAAAGAGGTTTTAACACCATCCACTGCTCTCAGAATGTGATTTTTAAGGTGTATGGCCATAGCTATATATAACCTGTTAAATTATAAATTTTCCCTCTGACTCTCTCTGCCTCACTCAGTGTGAAAGTGTAACATTTTTACTATTGTAAATGTAAAATAACACTCTGGGATGTAGAGGCACCCTGTGATCGAGACATGAATATTACTTTAAAATTATTGGCAGATATATTCTTTTAACATTCAGACATTTTTAGTGTCCTTAAGTATGAACCACAGTGTGTGCCAGCATGTAAAATACATACATACATACATATATATATATATATATATATATATATATATATATATATATATATATATATATATATATATATATATATATAGATAGATAGATAGATAGATAGATATATAGATATATATATGCTGTACACATATTTAGTTTTGTAACAGTCAGAACTCAGAACTCTCAGCCCATTGATCTATACCCATTCACTATGTTTTAAATTACTGAGTTCATACGTTAAAATTAATTTTAATGTGTTACTTTATTATGTTGATGTGGTTATTTATTTCTTGAGTTTCAAGACGAAGTATCAAACTATATACTACAAGGGCAAGTAGATTAGAAAAGTGAGCCTTAATATGCAATACAAAAAAGAAAAAAACAACACTTAAACATATCCTACCAACAGTCGTTAGAGAATCGTATAGGCTCCCCATACTTGCATGAAAAAGTACCTCTTGTGTGAATGTCAGGAATTACGGAAACAACATCATCAAATTAAATTAAAAAGATATATTTTGGAGGTCGTGTGACATTACTTGTATTTTTTGTCATTCAGATCACAGTTTCACTTCGGGGATAAATAAGTCAAAGCATTTTGTTTTCTTTGGCATTCGTCATTCTTCAAGATATATACTTCTAGAGTTTTTATAAGTGCAAGAGTACACAGTCTGTGAATGTGATGAAACAGCCACACACCGTCAGTATTTTAATAATTAATAAACAAACCAACATACGTTTTCTCCAGGTCATCTCACGCACGCTCGCGCACGTACGGCAGAAATTGTCATGGTAACAGAAGCACGTAGGGTGATTCGGTCTTTTGCACGTGGACTTGACCTGAGTTGACAACGAGCAAATTCTCTCTGCTGGAAGATAAACTTTTGAGGAAGACTTCATCGGTGAAATTTCTACTGAAGAAGAACTTTTTGGAGATTTTCATCCGACAAGAGATTTTATTGAGAAAAAGTGACCAAGTGCCATAAAAAAATGTATTTTTATGGACTCTTCATGGATGAGCACCTGCGGGCCGGAGAAATGCCGCTCAACTACCATGGTGATAAATCATCTTTAACAAGTTATCTTTAACATTAGCTTACCAGATGTTTATTTATCGATATATCTTGACCCATTTCACAACATTTTTGGATGAAAAATTGCTGCTGAGATAATGCTGGCTGTTGAATCTTAAGTTGTAAACCTTGTGTAACTGTTGGTTAAGTGAGAGAGTTAATAAAAACACTCAGACTTGGTTTTTTTGCGTGAAAAATTGATCATTCATGGTGGGAATTGACATGACCTGGCGGGAAATCTTTTAACAATGATGTAATGATTTGAAAACATTGTTATTTAGGTTTAATTACATTAAATTTACTGAAATTATCGTTGAAGCTTAGCACACAAAATGGCGCCGGGGCAATTTTTGAAGAATGCTAAAAAATGATCTGATCTTGGTCACCATGGAGACGTCAGCTGTAAACAAACAAATGTCCGTGTGAACACATGAGTTTGAGTTTAAGCACACTGACTCAGCCAGAGCTGATTTCAGTCTTTTTTAGACATAATATGTGTAGATAATTAAATATGACAGATGATTATTAATTAATATACTGATGACAGTGTAAGTTACGGAAATGCTGTAATATACCAAATACATCTTATCTCTAACACCCTGATCACCCTGATTGGTGTGTCCATACTGAACTGTTTTGCTATTAAACAGTATATCAATGAACTGCTCTTTACATACTGTTTAACCCCACTGATATTATTATTAAGGCTGTCATGTTGAAACTGCATATGAAAAAGTGCTTTTTTAGACCAGAGCCGTATATTGATTTTTTAAGGTACATTGTGATTAAAAAAAAAAAAACAATAAAGTGGGGAGGCAGATCATTTGTTTTGAGATAAAATGATCATAATAAGTGTCAATGGTGTGTTCTTCTGGCCATTAGTGAGTGCAATGTGGAATAAACTGGTAAAAAATTGTCAGTTTGGCTTCATGCTCAGTAAAATGATAATTTACAGTAAGAACCACTGATAGTCACATGCTTATTGACCACAAGACAAACATATCTAGTTAATATCAAATGATTAAGTGATTCATTATTGTGTCCTCTGCAGAATAAATAGAAGTTGGAACACTCAGTACATAATGATTTATCTTTTTTTCAGTAGAAAGTTGCAGGGAAACTCCTGCACTCTCTCTTAATTGCAGATTTACATTGGCAAGAAGTTTGTCTGCAATTTCTGGTCATTTACCATACCAAAATAAAAAAAAACAAGAAAAAACTGCCCAAAATTGGGTGTCCAGGACTTCTGTTTTTGTTGCCATGGCATCAAACAGGGATCAATATTATCTAACATTTCCTAAAATCAAGTCAAATGTAATATTGATGGTATTGTAACAGCATGTTATTCCCTTATAAAAAGCGCGAGGATATCGTAATGCATTCTCCTTAAGCAAATAAACTGCTGATATATGATTTTCATAATCGTAAGAATTTTTTAATAACAAACCAATATTTACCACTTGACGTTAGGTTCACATGTCAGACCTCAAATATTCATCTCAGCAAGTTGATCACAGCCACTTCTTTGGGTCATTCTATGTTTTTCTGTTTGTTTTGCATCAAAATTCCTTTAAAGTTTATGTAGTAAATGTTTTCCTGTTCTTCCTTTCAGGTGGACTCCTTTGGCGTTTGATTCCCTTTCTCGAGCATCCCGTCGTTGAGCCTCCTGAGGACATCATCAATGATCCCCCTCCAGCCCCTGCTGAAGAGGAGGAGGAGGAGATTGATGTGGTGGGACTAGACCAGGAAGAGGAGGAGATCAATGTTATTGGTTTGGATGATGAGGAGGAGTTTCTGGTGGAGGAACCTCATGGCAGCAGAGGTGGTGGTGCTCCTCAGAGGGTTGAGAGAGAGGAGGAGCTGAATGATGTCAGAGCTCCTTCTCCTCCTCTGCTGCAAGAGGGTCCTGCTGCTGCTCCCCCTGGTCCTGCTGCAGCCCCCCCTGCTCCTGCTGCTTACCTTGCCCCTGCTTTTGCTCCTGCCTATGCTCATGCTTATGCTAACCCCTATGCTGCTCCTTTTGCTAACCCCTATGCTGCTCCTTATGCTAACCCCTATGCTGCTCCTTATGCTAACCCCTATGCTGCTCCTTATGCTAACCCCTATGCTGTTCCTTATGCTCTTGTTAATCCTGCTTTTTTGGGCTACCGCTATGCTCCTTTTGCTGCTCCTTTTGCTGCTCCTATTGCTAACCCTGTCTTTCCTCCTCCTGCTGCTCCTCCAGCTCCTGATCCTGATGACTCTCCTGAGATCCCTCAGCTGGAGCCTGAGACCCTTGGACCCTTGACTGAAGAGGAGTGTGTGGAGCTCTTCTACTGCCAAAGTTCTTTGGAAGAAGATCCTGTATCTTCCTCTTCGTCTGGCTCTTCCAGCAAGAGGAGGAGGAATGAGAGTGATGGGGAGGAGGAGGGGAAGGAGCCTGCAGCTAGGAGGCCAAGGTGGTCAGATGACAGCGACTCTGACTGAGTCCTCTCACTAACTGTGTGTCTTCTCTTCTTCTCACACCACAGGTTTCTTTCCAGAGGATGCTGCAGTGAGCCTTTCTTGTTCTTCAGCTGATGTCTCTGCGTGTGGTGGGTGGTGATTCCAGGGACAGCCTTTGAGACTGGCAGGTCTGAAAAGCCCCGAGGTAGCGTCTTGCACCGGTGACATATCTGCACCATCTCCATTTATTTTGCACAGCTGCTGGATCGACTTTTCTTTCTTTGATCCTGGAGCTGGTCTTTGCGTCTGGCGGGACTTTTAAGACTCCAGGTATGAAGCCTTTGCGTCTGGCAGGGCTGTCGATCCCTTTGTGCATGTAGCCTTTGTCATATGGCAGGGCTGTAAAGGACTGAGTAAGCCCTGATGGCGTCATCAGATGGACTCCTCCCTGGTCACAGCACCAGAGACTCTTACTGAGTGAGCAGATGAAGAAAATGAAAGGGAAGCTGCAGAAGCAGGAAGAAACCAAACATCTTCTCCTCAAACAGGAACCAGAGGCACGCTGCTCTGCTCTTCACCTGCAGTCAGACTGATCTTTGATCAATCACAGGGACCTTGACAACAGCCAAACAACGTATAGAGGTGTAGTACAGAGAGTTGTTTCATATGACAACAACGGTAAGTATGAGTGAGTGATGTGTGGACAAAGTGACCAGAAAGCAGATAAGACAGAACTTCAAATGTTGGTCTGTGGCCTTTTCAGACTTTTAATTCTGAGTAAGTGTTATTATTTACTATATGATACATATTCTCTCTCTGCATCTCTGTATCTCTCTCTCTATAATACATGAGTAATAAATAGAAAATAAGATAGCAATAAAGAAAAGAGAAAGTAGGAATAGACGATAAACTTTAAAAAAAGAATGCAGTGACCTACTCTTTTGTAAGCACATTGAGATACTGATCACAAGACAAAGATTGATTTATTTACTAATTAATCGATTTATTGTTTTATCTATCTCTACTCTGTCACCATCAATAATTAATTGAGCCAGATATTCAGTCTCTTTTTATCAGCTATCTAGATAGATGCATAATTTCCTTATTATTTCAAACGACGGATTAATTTCAGGAATTTTAAAGGACTGAAAAATCTTAAATATGTAATCCTCATTTCACAGCCATATTACAGACATAAAAGCTAGGAAAGAAAGTTTTAGTTGAACAAAACAAAAAGGCAAGATGTCTGATTATAGTTTAGAGTGAAGTTAATTGGTCCTCCGATGAGGGGTGGTGGTGGGGGGTTAAATAGAATTCAAAGAGAGTTTATTATATACCAGTCTTATAACACATATAAAAGTCAGTTAGAACTGAGATGGATATAATGTTAAAACAAGTGCTAATTATTTATAATAAAGTTAATGTGACAGACATTGAGTATGTTTCATGGCAGGCCAAAACATTGTTAATAGAGTTAAGTTAGAGTTAAGTTCATTGAGTTGCCGGATCAGATTTTAAAAACTAACCACAAATTATTTATGCGATTTAAGAAAGCTGTAATGACACTGATAGCATAGAATGACATTGATTTATTCTGGATTTTGTTGGTAGAATTTGATTGTACTGAAAAACCTAAAATATGTAGTTTTTATTAAAAAGAAATATAAGACACATAAAAGCCAGAATGATAATAGTTAAGAATAAAGTTAATTTGTCCTCCGATGAAGGTGGTGGTGGCGGGGCTAAATAGTATCCAAAAATGTTTATAGCAATTTTTTAAATAATATATGAGACTAAAAGAAATCAAATTACATTGTTAGCGTAGAATAAAGTTTATCTGTCCTCTGGTGAGGATTTTAGAATCTAAAATCTACAATATTTAGTCTTCATTAAACAGCCATTGATCACACGTTTAAGGAAGATAAAGTAGTTTGACTTTAAAAAAGTCTTAATGTCTGATTATAGTTTAGAATAAAGTTAATTTGTCCTCCGATGAGGGGTGGTGGTGGAGGGGTTAAATAGCATTTAAACTATTAATGTTTGTAATCTTTATTCAACATTAACATTACTGATATAAATTCAGGATTACAGTAGTTTGTCTAACAAAGAATTAAATGACAAGTATAGCATATAATATATTTTTTCATCCTCTGGTGAGGATTGTAGTGGAACAATTTAATCGTTTTGGAAAATTGAAAATATGTAGTTTTCATTAAACAGCCATTTAACACACCTTTAAGCCAGAAAAAAGTAATTTGAGTTGGAAAAAAGAGATTACATGTCTGATTATAGTTGAGAATAAAGTTAATTTGTCCTCCAATGATGGGGGGGTGGTGGCAGGGTTAAATAGTATTCAAAAATGTCTATAGCCATTTTTTAACAGTCTTTTAAGGAATATGAAAGTCAGTTAAAACAGAGATTGATAAAATATTGAAAAGGTGCTAAATAGTTACTATGTCAAAGGTTAATGTGAGAGTCAATGAGAAGGTTTGGTGGCAGGCTAAAACATCGTTAAGAGGTTACAGTTTCTCATATTCAGTTGCAATATTACATATGTGCAAAAATACTGCCAAATCCCTCATAATATATGAGACTAAAAGAAATCAAATTACATTGTTAGCGTAAAATAAAGTTTATCTGTCCTCTGGTGAGGATTTTAGAATCTAAAATCTAAAATATGTAGTCTTCATTAAACAGCCATTGATCACATGTTTAAGGAAGATAAAGTAGTTTGACTTTAAAAAAGTCTTAATATCTGATTATAGTTTAGAATAAAGTTAATTTGTCCTCCGATGAGGGGGGGTGGTGGAGGGGTTAAATAGCATTTAAACTATTAATGTTTGTAATCTTTATTCAACATTAACATTACTGATATAAATTCAGGATTACAGTAGTTTGTCTAACAAAGAATTGAATGACAAGTATAGCATATAATATATTTTTTCATCCTCTGGTGAGGATTGTAGTGGAACAATTTAATTGTTTTGGAAAATTAAAAAAAAAAAAATTGTCCTCCAATGAGGGAGGGTGGTTGAGGGCTTAAATAGTATTCAAAAATGTTTATAGACATTTTTTAACAGTCTTTTAACACATATAAAAGTCAGTTAAAACAGAGATTGATAAAATATTGAAAAGGTACTAAATAGTTACTATGTCAAAGTTTAATGTGAGAATCAATGAGTAGGTTTGGTGGCAGGCTAAAACATCTTTTAGAGGTTACAGTTTCTCATATTCAGTTGCAATATTACATATGTGCCAAAATAAGATGTTCACATGCTAACATGGAAAGTAGTGCTTTGTTTGTTTTAAACAATTTCTGTCAGTTTTTTTCATAAATACCTACATGTGTGGTAAAAACTGCAATTTAATGTGACTGCTAAATAATCCTATCTGAAGAAATCAGACATTAAAAAGAAGAAAGTCAAATGATCTTTTAAGGTACTGGTTTTTGTTCTTTGGTCCATCAGAAAGAAGAAGCATGGACCTTTTAAAAGTAACAAATGTGTTTGTTTGCTCAAAAGACGCATTGGATTTCCACAGTCTGCAGTACAAGTAGATTACCTACTTTAGTACATTGTTCTCCGGATTGAGATTGAGATATTTGATTCAACCATAAGAAGTGGTTTCAGTTGTCAGACTATTTGTAAAGTGCTACAGCTCAATTCCATTTACTATCTACAGACAAAACTTTCCTGTTTTTATGTAAAAGATGACAGAAATACTTGCTACATTTTGGCACCCTGAATGTTTACTTTGAATCAGGTGAAAACAGTAAAACTGGGTAGTTTCTGCGAGATCACTCGAAATGTTCTATGATCACCTGAGAAAGGAAATATAAAAAGTAAAGGTTGACAGCTGTGAAGAACGTTTTCCATTTTGGACTAATACTGTGTGAGCTTTAAGTTTTATTTGTAAGTGACAAACATAGCTTTTGGTTTTGTCTTGCAGGCTGCTCTGGATTGTTGGTGTGGAAGATCTGCTGCTGTGGACCTACATAGCCTCAACTACTACAACAGCTGATAGTTGGCTTTTTGTTTTCTCCCATTCCATTATTATAACAGTTCCTAATATTAACCTCAGGGTGATCAATCAATTAATTACAATCCTGCAAATATCACTCTTTTATTACTGAAGCCATGACTACCAACATGGAAGACCTGCTGCTGTGAACCTGCTTGACTCCAACTGTTCATTTCAGAAAAAATAATTTTACATACATATTGATTAAACAAAATTTAATTTTAGATCAACTAAATGCATCTATATGCCTCGGTTTATTTTCTTTTTCTGTGTATTTTTGTGATCAAGTTTGCAAAAAGTTAAAATGTAAAGATAAATTGTTGAAATCTGATAAAGAAATGTCTCTTTTTCATTAAAATGAAGTTCAAAATAAGATAAATAAAGTGTAATAACTCATTGTGTTATGGTGACCATAATAGCAGTGCTCCTATGTTTTCTCTATTAATCTATGATCCAGATGACAGAGGATATTCACATTTTTTTTTTTGCAGTTGAGAACACATTTGTTTTGTTTATGAGTTGGTATATTTTAAAGAGGTTTTAACACCATCCACTGATCTCAGAATGTGATTTTTAAGGTGTATGGCCATAGCTATATATAACCTGTTAAATTATAAATTTTCCCTCTGACTCTCTCTGCCTCACTCAGTGTGAAAGTGTAACATTTTTACTATTGTAAATGTAAAATAACACTCTGGGATGTAGAGGCACCCTGTGATCGAGACATGAATATTACTTTAAAATTATTGGCAGATATATTCTTTTAACATTCAGACATTTTTAGTGTCCTTAAGTATGAACCACAGTGTGTGCCAGCATGTAAAATACATACATACATACATACATACATATATATTATGCTGTACACATATTTAGTTTTTGTAACAGTCAGAACTCAGAACTCTCAGCCCATTGATCTATACCCATTCACTATGTTTTAAATTACTGAGTTCATACATTGAAATTAATTTTAATGTGTTACTTTATTATGTTGATGTGGTTATTTATTTCTTGAGTTTCAAGACGAAGTATCAAACTATATACTACAAGGGCAAGTAGATTAGAAAAGTGAGCCTTAATATGCAATACAAAAAAAGAAAAAAACAACACTTAAACATATCCTACCAACAGTCGTTAGAGAATCGTATAGGCTCCCCATACTTGCATGAAAAAGTACCTCTTGTGTGAATGTCAGGAATTACGGAAACAACATCATCAAATTAAATTAAAAAGATATATTTTGGAGGTCGTGTGACATTACTTTTATTTTTTTGTCATTCAGATCACAGTTTCACTTCGGGGATAAATAAGTCAAAGCATTTTGTTTTCTTTGGCATTCGTCATTCTTCATGATATATACTTCTAGAGTTTTTATAAGTGCAAGAGTACACAGTCTGTGAATGTGATGAAACAGCCACACACCGTCAGTATTTTAATAATTAATAAACAAACCAACATACGTTTTCTCCAGGTCATCTCACGCACGCTCGCGCACGTACGGCAGAAATTGTCATGGTAACAGAAGCACGTAGGGTGATTCGGTCTTTTGCACGTGGACTTGACCTGAGTTGACAACGAGCAAATTCTCTCCGCTGGAAGATAAACTTTTGAGGAAGACTTCATCGGTGAAATTTCTACTGAAGAAGAACTTTTTGGAGATTTTCATCCGACAAGAGATTTTATTGAGAAAAAGTGACCAAGTGCCATAAAAAAATGTATTTTTATGGACTCTTCATGGATGAGCACCTGCGGGCCGGAGAAATGCCGCTCAACTACCATGGTGATAAATCATCTTTAACAAGTTATCTTTAACATTAGCTTACCAGATGTTTATTTATCGATATATCTTGACCCATTTCACAACATTTTTGGTTGAAAAATTGCTGCTGAGATAATGCTGGCTGTTGAATCTTAAGTTGTAAACCTTGTGTCACTTGGTTAAGTGAGAGAGTTAATAAAAACACTCAGACTTGTTTTTTTGCGTGAAAAATTGATCATTCATGGTGGGGAATTGACATGTCCTGGCGGGAAATCTTTTAACAATGATGTAATGATTTGAAAACATTGTTATTTAGGTTTAATTACATTACATTTACTGAAATTATCGTTGAAGCTTAGCACACAAAATGGCGCCGGGGCAATTTTTGAAGAATGCTAAAAAATGATCTGATCTTGGTCACCATGGAGACGTCAGCTGTAAACAAACAAATGTCCGTGTGAACACATGAGTTTGAGTTTAAGCACACTGACTCAGCCAGAGCTGATTTCAGTCTTTTTTAGACATAATATGTGTAGATAATTAAATATGACAGTTGATTATTAATTAATATACTGATGACAGTGTAAGTTACGGAAATGCTGTAATATACCAAATACATCTTATCTCTAACACCCTGATCACCCTGATTGGTGTGTCCATACTGAACTGTTTTGCTATTAAACAGTATATCAATGAACTGCTCTTTACATACTGTTTAACCCCACTGATATTATTATTAAGGCTGTCATGTTGAAACTGCATATGAAAAAGTGCTTTTTTAGACCAGAGCCGTATATTGATTTTTTAAGGTACATTGTGATTAAAAAAAAAAAAACAATAAAGGGGGAGGCAGATAATTTTTTTTGAGATAAAATGATCATAATAAGTGTCAATGGTGTGTTCTTCTGGCCATTAGTGAGTGCAATGTGGAATAAACTGGTAAAAAATTGTCAGTTTGGCTTCATGCTCAGTAAAATGATAATTTACAGTAAGAACCACTGATAGTCACATGCTTATTGACCACAAGACAAACGTATCTAGTTAATATCAAATGATTAAGTGATTCATTATTGTGTCCTCTGCAGTATAAATAGAAGTTGGAACACTCAGTACATAATGATTTATCTTTTTTTCAGTAGAAAGTTGCAGGGAAACTCCTGCACTCTCTCTTAATTGCAGATTTACATTGGCAAGAAGTTTGTCTGAAATTACTGGTCATTTACCATACCAAAATAAAAAAAAACAAGAAAAAACTGCCCAAAATTGGGTGTCCAGGACTTCTGTTTTTGTTGCCATGGCATCAAACAGGGATCAATATTATCTAACATTTCCTAAAATCAAGTCAAATGTAATATTGATGGTATTGTGACAGCATGATATTCCCTTATAAAAAGCGCGAGGATATCGTAATGCATTCTCCTTAAGCAAATAAACTGCTGATATATGATTTTCATAATCGTATGAATTTTTTTTAATAACAAACCAATATTTACCACTTGACATTAGGTTCACATGTCAGACCTCAAATATTCATCTCAGCAAGTTGATCACAGCCACTTCTTTGGGTCATTCTATGTTTTTCTGTTTGTTTTGCATCAAAATTCCTTTAAAGTTTAAGTAGTAAATGTTTTCCTGTTCTTCCTTTCAGGTGGACTCCTTTGGCGTTTGATTCCCTTTCTCGAGCATCCCGTCGTTGAGCCTCCTGAGGACATCATCAATGATCCCCCTCCAGCCCCTGCTGAAGAGGAGGAGGAGGAGATTGATGTGGTGGGACTAGACCAGGAAGAGGAGGAGATCAATGTTATTGGTTTGGATGATGAGGAGGAGTTTCTGGTGGAGGAACCTCATGGCAGCAGAGGTGGTGGTGCTCCTCAGAGGGTTGAGAGAGAGGAGGAGCTGAATGATGTCAGAGCTCCTTCTCCTCCTCTGCTGCAAGAGGGTCCTGCTGCTGCTCCCCCTGGTCCTGCTGCAGCCCCCCCTGCTCCTGCTGCTTACCTTGCCCCTGCTTTTGCTCCTGCCTATGCTCATGCTTATGCTAACCCCTATGCTGCTCCTTTTGCTAACCCCTATGCTGCTCCTTATGCTAACCCCTATGCTGCTCCTTATGCTAACCCCTATGCTGCTCCTTATGCTAACCCCTATGCTGCTCCTTATGCTAACCCCTATGCTGCTCCTTATGCTAACCCCTATGCTGTTCCTTATGCTCTTGTTAATCCTGCTTTTTTGGGCTACCGCTATGCTCCTTTTGCTGCTCCTTTTGCTGCTCCTATTGCTAACCCTGTCTTTCCTCCTCCTGCTGCTCCTCCAGCTCCTGATCCTGATGACTCTCCTGAGATCCCTCAGTTGGAGCCTGAGACCCTTGGACCCTTGACTGAAGAGGAGTGTGTGGAGCTCTTCTACTGCCAAAGTTCTTTGGAAGAAGATCCTGTATCTTCCTCTTCGTCCGGCTCTTCCAGCAAGAGGAGGAGGAATGAGAGTGATGGGGAGGAGGAGGGGAAGGAGCCTGCAGCTAGGAGGCCATGGTGGTCAGATGACAGCGACTCTGACTGAGTCCTCTCACTAACTGTGTGTCTTCTCTTCTTCTCACACCACAGGTTTCTTTCCAGAGGATGCTGCAGTGAGCCTTTCTTGTTCTTCAGCTGATGTCTCTGCGTGTGGTGGGTGGTGATTCCAGGGACAGCCTTTGAGACTGGCAGGTCTGAAAAGCCCCGAGGTAGCGTCTTGCACCTGGGACATATCTGCACCATCTCCACTTATTTTGCACAGCTGCTGGATCGACTTTTCTTTCTTTGATCCTGGAGCTGGTCTTTGCGTCTGGCGGGACTTTTAAGACTCCAGGTATGAAGCCTTTGCGTCTGGCAGGGCTGTCGATCCCTTTGTGCATGTAGCCTTTGTCATATGGCGGGGCTGTAAAGGACTGAGTAAGCCCTGATGGCGTCATCAGATGGACTCCTCCCTGGTCACAGCACCAGAGACTCTTACTGAGTGAGCAGATGAAGAAAATGAAAGGGAAGCTGCAGAAGCAGGAAGAAACCAAACATCTTCTCCTCAAACAGGAACCAGAGGCACGCTGCTCTGCTCTTCACCTGCAGTCAGACTGATCTTTGATAAATCACAGGGACCCGGACAACAGCCAAACAACGTATAGAGGTGTAGTACAGAGAGTTGTTTCATATGACAACAACGGTAAGTATGAGTGAGTGATGTGTGGACAAAGTGACCAGAAAGCAGATAAGACAGAACTTCAAATGTTGGTCTGTGGCCTTTTCAGACTTTTAATTCTGAGTAAGTGTTATTATTTACTATATGATACATATTCTCTCTCTGCATCTCTGTATCTCTCTCTCTATAATACATGAGTAATAAATAGAAAATAAGATAGCAATAAAGAAAAGAGAAAGTAGGAATAGACGATAAACTTTAAAAAAAGAATGCAGTGACCTACTCTTTTGTAAGCACATTGAGATACTGATCACAAGACAAAGATTGATTTATTTACTAATTAATCGATTTATTGTTTTATCTATCTCTACTCTGTCACCATCAATAATTAATTGAGCCAGATATTCAGTCTCTTTTTTATCAGCTATCTAGATAGATGCATAATTTCCTTATTATTTCAAACGACGGATTAATTTCAGGAATTTTAAAGGACTGAAAAATCTTAAATATGTAATCCTCATTTCACAGCCATATTACAGACATAAAAGCTAGGAAACAAAGTTTTAGTTGAACAAAACAAAAAGGCAAGATGTCTGATTATAGTTTAGAGTGAAGTTAATTGGTCCTCCGATGAGGGATGGTGGTGGGGGGTTAAATAGAATTCAAAGAGAGTTTATTATATACCAGTCTTATAACACATATAAAAGTCAGTTAGAACTGAGATGGATATAATGTTAAAACAAGTGCTAATTATTTATAATAAAGTTAATGTGACAGACGTTGAGTATGTTTCATGGCAGGCCAAAACATTGTTAATAGAGTTAAGTTAGAGTTAAGTTCATTGAGTTGCTGGATCAGATTTTAAAAACTAACCACAAATTATTTATGTGATTTAAGAAAGCTGTAATGACACTGATAGCATAGAATGACATTGATTTATTCTGGATTTTGTTGGTAGAATTTGATTGTACTGAAAAACCTAAAATATGTAGTTTTTATTAAAAAGAAATATAAGACACATAAAAGCCAGAATGACTATAGTTAAGAATAAAGTTAATTTGTCCTCCGATGAAGGTGGTGGTGGCGGGGCTAAATAGTTTCCAAAAATGTTTATAGCAATTTTTTAAATAATATATGAGACTAAAAGAAATCAAATTACATTGTTAGCGTAGAATAAAGTTTATCTGTCCTCTGGTGAGGATTTTAGAATCTAAAATCTACAATATTTAGTCTTCATTAAACAGCCATTGATCACACGTTTAAGGAAGAAAAAGTAGTTTGACTTTAAAAAAGTCTTAATATCTGATTATAGTTTAGAATAAAGTTAATTTGTCCTCCGATGAGGGGTGGTGGTGGAGGGATTAAATAGCATTTAAATTACTAATGTATGTAGTCTTCATGAAACACTCAAATTCCTGATATAAATTCAGGATTACAGTAGTTTGTCGAACAAAGAATTAAATGACATGTATTACAGTTAATAAAGTTTATTTGTCCTAGTCAGTTTATTTATTTATTTGTTAATGAAGACGCGGGGACAGGTTTAAGTAGTATTTTTAAAAAAAGGTTATCGAAATTATTGATCCATCTTTTGACACATATTAAAGTCAGTTAAAACAGAGATTGATATAATATTGAAAAAACATTATTTACTCATAAAAAGTTTTAAGACATACAATGAGTAGTTTTGGTTCCAGGCTTAAAACAGGTTTAATAGATCTAAGATGCTTTTATTCAGTTGCTATATCAGATAAAAAAGGACTTGTAGTGGAAGACTGTAATTGTGCTGAAAATCCAAAATATGTAGTTTTTCATTAAACTTCCATTTAGCCCACATTTAAGGAATAATAATGTAATTCGACTTTGAATATACTTAGGGACTGAATATAGTTTAGAATAAAGTTAATTTGTCCTCCGATGAGGGGGGGTGGTGGCGGGATTAAATAGCATTTAAATGACTAATGTTTGTAATCTTTATTCAACATTAACATTACTGATATAAATTCAGGATTACAGTAGTTTGTCTAACAAAGAATTGAATGACAAATATAGCATATAATATAATTTTTATCCTCTGGTGAGGATTGTAGTGCAACAATTTAATTGTTTTGGAAAATGTAAAATATGTAGTTTTCATTAAACAGCCATTTAACACACCTTTAAGCCATATAAAAGTAATTTGAGTTGGAAAAAAGAGGTTACATGTCTGATTATAGTTGAGAATAAAGTTAATTTGTCCTCCAATGATGGGGGGGTGGTGGAGGGGTTAAATAGTATCCAAAAATGTCTTTAGCCATTTTTTAACAGTCTTTTAACACATATAAAAGTCAGTAAAAACAGAGATTGATAAAATATTGAAAAGGTACTAAATACACTGCCTGGCCAAAAAAAATGTCGCCACCAGAACAAAAGGTCACACACTCTAATATTTTGTTGGACCAACTTTAGCTTTTATTACAGCACGCATCCGTTGTGGCATTGTTTCAGTAAGCTTCTGCAATGTCACTAGATTCATTTCCATCCAGTGTTGCATTAATTTTTTCATCAAGAGCTTGTATTGATGATGGGAGAGTCTGACCACCATGCAAAGCCTTCTCCAGCACATCCCAAAGATTCTCGATGAGGTTAAGGTCTGGACTCTGTGGTGGTCAATCCATGTGTGAAAATGTCTCATGCTCCCTGAACCACTCTTTCACAATTTGAGCCCGATGAATCCTGGCATTGTCATCTTGGAATAGGGAAGAAAAAATCCATTGATGGAATAACCTGCTCATTCAATACATTCAGGTAATCAGCTGACCTCATTCTTTGAGCACATAATGTTGCTGAACCTAGACCTGACCAACTGCAGCAACCCCAGATCATAGCACTGCCCCCACAGGCTTGGACAGTAGGCACAAGGCATGATGGGTGCATAACTTCACCTACCTCTGTTCTTACCCTGATGTGCCCATCACTCTGGAACAGGGTAAATCTGGACTCGTTAGACCACATGACCTTCCTCCAGGACAGTTCTTAATCCAATTTTAGTAGTTTCTGCAATCTCCTTAGATGTTTTCTCTTCTTGATGCATGCCAATGATTTGACCCTTTTTGAACAAACAACATCTTTTCCATGAACACAGGATGCGTCTTTCGACATGGTCGTTTAAGAAATGAGAAGCTACTCATTGCATCAGCTGGGGTTTAATAACTTGTTGCCAGCTGAAAGACAATCGCCCATGTGGTAATTATCCAATAGGAGGCTCGTACCTATTTGCTTAGTTAAATCCAGGTGGCAACTTTTTTTTGGCCAGGCAGTGTAGTTACTATGTCAAAGGTTAATGTGAGAGTCAATGAGTAGGTTTGGTGGCAGGCTAAAACATCGTTAAGAGGTTACAGTTTCTCATATTCAATTGCAATATTTCGTATGTGCCAAAATACTGCCAAATCCCTCATAATATATGAGACTAAAAGAAATCAAATTACATTGTTAGCGTAGAATAAAGTTTATCTGTCCTCTGGTGAGGATTTTAGAATCTAAAATCTAAAATATGTAGTCTTCATTAAACAGCTATTGCTCACATGTTTAAGGAAGATAAAGTAGTTTGACTTTAAAAAAGTCTTAATGTCTGATTATAGTTTAGAATAAAGTTAATTTGTCCTCCGATGAGGGGGGTTGGTGGAGGGGTTAAATAGCATTTAAACTATTAATGTTTGTATCTTTATTCAACATTAACATTACTGATATAAATTCAGGATTACAGTAGTTTGTCTAACAAGGAATTGAATGACAAGTATAACATATAATATATTTTTTCATCCTCTGGTGAGGATTGTAGTGGAACAATTTAATTGTTTTGGAAAATTAAAAAAAAAAAAAAATTGTCCTCCGATGAGGGAGGGTGGTGGAGGGCTTAAATAGTATTCAAAAATGTTTATAGCCATTTTTTAACAGTCTTTTAACACATATAAAAGTCAGTTAAAACAGAGATTGATAAAATATTGAAAAGGTACTAAACAGTTACTATGTCAAAGTTTAATGTGAGAATCAATGAGTAGGTTTGGTGGCAGGCTAAAACATCGTTAAGAGGTTACAGTTTCTCATATTCAGTTGCAATATTACATATGTGCCAAAATAAGATGTTCACATGCTAACATGGAAAGTAGTGCTTTGTTTGTTTTAAACAATTTCTGTCAGTTTTTTTCATAAATACCTACATGTGTGGTAAAAACTGCAATTTAATGTGACAGCTAAATAATCCTATCTGAAGAAATCAGACATTAAAAAGAAGAAAGTCAAATGATCTTTTATAAACTTGCTGCACATTGTATGCACATTAAAAAACATCTTGTCTCACTGATCACAGTCAACAATGCAAATTTCTGACCACAACCTGCTACCATTACCTCTTTTCCTGTAGGTGTCACGATTTAGACCTGAAACATTGTGCTCAAAGGACTTTGGCTTTAAAAGTACAGGATCCAAATCCTTATAAACAACCTGCTGTGCCTCTCTGTGTGCACGAGAGAGGTTAAGGTACTGGTTTTTGTTCTTTGGTCCATCAGAAAGAAGAAGCATGGACCTTTTAAAAGTAACAAATGTGTTTGTTTGCTCAAGAAAAGACGCATTGGATTTCCACAGTCTGCAGTACAAGTAGATTACCTACTTTAGTACATTGTTCTCCGGATTGAGATTGAGATATTTGATTCAACCATAAGAAGTGATTTCAGTTGTCGAAATGTTCTCCTATGATCACCTGAGAAAGGAACTATAAAAAGTAAAGGTTGACAGCTGTGAAGAATGTTTTCCATTTTGGACTAATACTGTGTGAGCTTTAAGTTTTATTTGTAAGTGACAAACATAGTTTTTGGTTTTGTCTTGCAGGCTGCTCTGGATTGTTGGTGTGGAAGATCTGCTGCTGTGGACCTACATAGCCTCAACTACTACAACAGCTGATAGTTGGCTTTTTGTTTTCTCCCATTCCATTATTATAACAGTTCCTAATATTAACCTCAGGGTGATCACTCAATTAATTACAATCCTGCAAATATCACTCTTTTATTACTGAAGCCATGACTACCAACATGGAAGACCTGCTGCTGTGAACCTGCTTGACTCCAACTGTTCATTTCAGAAAAAATAATTTTACATACATATTGATTAAACATAATTTAATTTTAGATCAACTAAATGCATCTATATGCCTCGGTTTATTTTCTTTTTCTGTGTATTTTTGTGATCAAGTTTGCAAAAAGTTAAAATGTAAAGATAAATTGTTGAAATCTGATAAAGAAATGTCTCTTTTTCATTAAAATGAAGTTCAAAATAAGATAAATAAAGTCTAATAACTCATTGTGTTATGGTGACCATAATAGCAGTGCTCCTATGTTTTCTCTATTAATCTATGATCCAGATGACAGAGGATATTCACATTTTTTTTTTGCAGTTGAGAACACATTTGTTTTGTTTATGAGTTGGTATATTTTAAAGAGGTTTTAACACCATCCACTGCTCTCAGAATGTGATTTTTAAGGTGTATGGCCATAGCTATATATAACCTGTTAAATTATAAATTTTCCCTCTGACTCTCTCTGCCTCACTCAGTGTGAAAGTGTAACATTTTTACTATTGTAAATGTAAAATAACACTCTGGGATGTAGAGGCACCCTGTGATCGAGACATGAATATTACTTTAAAATTATTGGCAGATATATTCTTTTAACATTCAGACATTTTTAGTGTCCTTAAGTATGAACCACAGTGTGTGCCAGCATGTAAAATACATACATACATACATATATATATATATATATATATATATATATATATATATATAGATAGATAGATAGATAGATAGATATATAGATATATATATGCTGTACACATATTTAGTTTTGTAACAGTCAGAACTCAGAACTCTCAGCCCATTGATCTATACCCATTCACTATGTTTTAAATTACTGAGTTCATACGTTAAAATTAATTTTAATGTGTTACTTTATTATGTTGATGTGGTTATTTATTTCTTGAGTTTCAAGACGAAGTATCAAACTATATACTACAAGGGCAAGTAGATTAGAAAAGTGAGCCTTAATATGCAATACAAAAAAGAAAAAAACAACACTTAAACATATCCTACCAACAGTCGTTAGAGAATCGTATAGGCTCCCCATACTTGCATGAAAAAGTACCTCTTGTGTGAATGTCAGGAATTACGGAAACAACATCATCAAATTAAATTAAAAAGATATATTTTGGAGGTCGTGTGACATTACTTTTATTTTTTTGTCATTCAGATCACAGTTTCACTTCGGGGATAAATAAGTCAAAGCATTTTGTTTTCTTTGGCATTCGTCATTCTTCATGATATATACTTCTAGAGTTTTTATAAGTGCAAGAGTACACAGTCTGTGAATGTGATGAAACAGCCACACACCGTCAGTATTTTAATAATTAATAAACAAACCAACATACGTTTTCTCCAGGTCATCTCACGCACGCTCGCGCACGTACGGCAGAAATTGTCATGGTAACAGAAGCACGTAGGGTGATTCGGTCTTTTGCACGTGGACTTGACCTGAGTTGACAACGAGCAAATTCTCTCTGCTGGAAGATAAACTTTTGAGGAAGACTTCATCGGTGAAATTTCTACTGAAGAAGAACTTTTTGGAGATTTTCATCCGACAAGAGATTTTATTGAGAAAAAGTGACCAAGTGCCATAAAAAAATGTATTTTTATGGACTCTTCATGGATGAGCACCTGCGGGCCGGAGAAATGCCGCTCAACTACCATGGTGATAAATCATCTTTAACAAGTTATCTTTAACATTAGCTTACCAGATGTTTATTTATCGATATATCTTGACCCATTTCACAACATTTTTGGATGAAAAATTGCTGCTGAGATAATGCTGGCTGTTGAATCTTAAGTTGTAAACCTTGTGTAACTGTTGGTTAAGTGAGAGAGTTAATAAAAACACTCAGACTTGTTTTTTGCGTGAAAAATTGATCATTCATGGTGGGAATTGACATGTCCTGGCGGGAAATCTTTTAACAATGATGTAATGATTTGAAAACATTGTTATTTAGGTTTAATTACATTACATTTACTGAAATTATCGTTGAAGCTTAGCACACAAAATGGCGCCGGGGCAATTTTTGAAGAATGCTAAAAAATGATCTGATCTTGGTCACCATGGAGACGTCAGCTGTAAACAAACAAATGTCCGTGTGAACACATGAGTTTGAGTTTAAGCACACTGACTCAGCCAGAGCTGATTTCAGTCTTTTTTAGACATAATATGTGTAGATAATTAAATATGACAGATGATTATTAATTAATATACTGATGACAGTGTAAGTTACGGAAATGCTGTAATATACCAAATACATCTTATCTCTAACAGCCTGATCACCCTGATTGGTGTGTCCATACTGAACTGTTTTGCTATTAAACAGTATATCAATGAACTGCTCTTTACATACTGTTTAACCCCACTGATATTATTATTAAGGCTGTCATGTTGAAACTGCATATGAAAAAGTGCTTTTTTAGACCAGAGCCGTATATTGATTTTTTAAGGTACATTGTGATTAAAAAAAAAAAAAACAATAAAGTGGGGAGGCAGATCATTTGTTTTGAGATAAAATGATCATAATAAGTGTCAATGGTGTGTTCTTCTGGCCATTAGTGAGTGCAATGTGGAATAAACTGGTAAAAAATTGTCAGTTTGGCTTCATGCTCAGTAAAATGATAATTTACAGTAAGAACCACTGATAGTCACATGCTTATTGACCACAAGACAAACGTATCTAGTTAATATCAAATGATTAAGTGATTCATTATTGTGTCCTCTGCAGTATAAATAGAAGTTGGAACACTCAGTACATAATGATTTATCTTTTTTTCAGTAGAAAGTTGCAGGGAAACTCCTGCACTCTCTCTTAATTGCAGATTTACATTGGCAAGAAGTTTGTCTGAAATTACTGGTCATTTACCATACCAAAATAAAAAAAAACAAGAAAAAACTGCCCAAAATTGGGTGTCCAGGACTTCTGTTTTTGTTGCCATGGCATCAAACAGGGATCAATATTATCTAACATTTCCTAAAATCAAGTCAAATGTAATATTGATGGTATTGTGACAGCATGATATTCCCTTATAAAAAGCGCGAGGATATCGTAATGCATTCTCCTTAAGCAAATAAACTGCTGATATATGATTTTCATAATCGTAAGAATTTTTTTTAATAACAAACCAATATTTACCACTTGACGTTAGGTTCACATGTCAGACCTCAAATATTCATCTCAGCAAGTTGATCACAGCCACTTCTTAGGGTCATTCTATGTTTTTCTGTTTGTTTTGCATCAAAATTCCTTTAAAGTTTATGTAGTAAATGTTTTCCTGTTCTTCCTTTCAGGTGGACTCCTTTGGCGTTTGATTCCCTTTCTCGAGCATCCCGTCGTTGAGCCTCCTGAGGACATCATCAATGATCCCCCTCCAGCCCCTGCTGAAGAGGAGGAGGAGGAGATTGATGTGGTGGGACTAGACCAGGAAGAGGAGGAGATCAATGTTATTGGTTTGGATGATGAGGAGGAGTTTCTGGTGGAGGAACCTCATGGCAGCAGAGGTGGTGGTGCTCCTCGGAGGGTTGAGAGAGAGGAGGAGCTGAATGATGTCAGAGCTCCTTCTCCTCCTCTGCTGCAAGAGGGTCCTGCTGCTGCTCCCCCTGGTCCTGCTGCAGCCCCCCCTGCTCCTGCTGCTTACCTTGCCCCTGCTTTTGCTCCTGCCTATGCTCATGCTTATGCTAACCCCTATGCTGCTCCTTTTGCTAACCCCTATGCTGCTCCTTATGCTAACCCCTATGCTGCTCCTTATGCTAACCCCTATGCTGTTCCTTATGCTCTTGTTAATCCTGCTTTTTTGGGCTACCGCTATGCTCCTTTTGCTGCTCCTTTTGCTGCTCCTATTGCTAACCCTGTCTTTCCTCCTCCTGCTGCTCCTCCAGCTCCTGATCCTGATGACTCTCCTGAGATCCCTCAGCTGGAGCCTGAGACCCTTGGACCCTTGACTGAAGAGGAGTGTGTGGAGCTCTTCTACTGCCAAAGTTCTTTGGAAGAAGATCCTGTATCTTCCTCTTCGTCTGGCTCTTCCAGCAAGAGGAGGAGGAATGAGAGTGATGGGGAGGAGGAGGGGAAGGAGCCTGCAGCTAGGAGGCCAAGGTGGTCAGATTTCAGCGACTCTGACTGAGTCCTCTCACTAACTGTGTGTCTTCTCTTCTTCTCACACCACAGGTTTCTTTCCAGAGGATGCTGCAGTGAGCCTTTCTTGTTCTTCAGCTGATGTCTCTGCGTGTGGTGGGTGGTGATTCCAGGGACAGCCTTTGAGACTGGCAGGTCTGAAAAGCCCCGAGGTAGCGTCTTGCACCGGGGACATATCTGCACCATCTCCACTTATTTTGCACAGCTGCTGGATCGACTTTTCTTTCTTTGATCCTGGAGCTGGTCTTTGCGTCTGGCGGGACTTTTAAGACTCCAGGTATGAAGCCTTTGCGTCTGGCAGGGCTGTCGATCCCTTTGTGCATGTAGCCTTTGTCATATGGCGGGGCTGTAAAGGACTGAGTAAGCCCTGATGGCGTCATCAGATGGACTCCTCCCTGGTCACAGCACCAGAGACTCTTACTGAGTGAGCAGATGAAGAAAATGAAAGGGAAGCTGCAGAAGCAGGAAGAAACCAAACATCTTCTCCTCAAACAGGAACCAGAGGCACGCTGCTCTGCTCTTCACCTGCAGTCAGACTGATCTTTGATAAATCACAGGGACCCGGACAACAGCCAAACAACGTATAGAGGTGTAGTACAGAGAGTTGTTTCATATGGCAACAACGGTAAGTATGAGTGAGTGATGTGTGGACAAAGTGACCAGAAAGCAGATAAGACAGAACTTCAAATGTTGGTCTGAGGCCTTTTCAGACTTTTAATTCTGAGTAAGTGTTATTATTTACTATATGATACATATTCTCTCTCTGCATCTCTGTATCTCTCTCTCTATAATACATGAGTAATAAATAGAAAATAAGATAGCAATAAAGAAAAGAGAAAGTAGGAATAGACGATAAACTTTAAAAAAAGAATGCAGTGACCTACTCTTTTGTAAGCACATTGAGATACTGATCACAAGACAACGATTGATTTATTTACTAATTAATCGATTTATTGTTTTATCTATCTCTACTCTGTCACCATCAATAATTAATTGAGCCAGATATTCAGTCTCTTTTTATCAGCTATCTAGATAGATGCATAATTTCCTTATTATTTCAAACAAAGGATTAATTTCAGGAATTTTAAAGGACTGAAAAATCTTATATATGTAATCCTCATTACACAGCCATATTACAGACATAAAAGCTAGGAAACAAAGTTTTAGTTGAACAAAACAAAAAGGCAAGATATCTGATTATAGTTTAGAGTGAAGTTAATTGGTCCTCCGATGAGGGACGGTGGTGGGGGGTTAAATAGAATTCAAAGAGAGTTTATTATATACCAGTCTTATAACACATATAAAAGTCAGTTAGAACTGAGATGGATATAATGTTAAAACAAGTGCTAATTATTTATAATAAAGTTAATGTGACAGACATTGAGTATGTTTCATGGCAGGCCAAAACATTGTTAATAGAGTTAAGTTAGAGTTAAGTTCATTGAGTTGCCGGATCAGATTTTAAAAACTAACCACAAATTATTTATGCGATTTAAGAAAGCTGTAATGACACTGATAGCATAGAATGACATTGATTTATTCTGGATTTTGTTGGTAGAATTTGATTGTACTGAAAAACCTAAAATATGTAGTTTTTATTAAAAAGAAATATAAGACACATAAAAGCCAGAATGACTATAGTTAAGAATAAAGTTAATTTGTCCTCCGATGAAGGTGATGGTGGCGGGGCTAAATAGTTTCCAGAAATGTTTATAGCAATTTTTAAAATAATATATGAGACTAAAAGAAATCAAATTACATTGTTAGCGTAGAATAAAGTTTATCTGTCCTCTGGTGAGGATATTAGAATCTAAAATCTACAATATTTAGTCTTCATTAAACAGCCATTGATCACACGTTTAAGGAAGATAAAGTAGTTTGACTTTAAAAAAGTCTTAATGTCTGATTATAGTTTAGAATAAAGTTAATTTGTCCTCCGATGAGGGGGGGTGGTGGAGGGATTAAATAGCATTTAAATTACTAATGTATGTAGTCTTCATGAAACACTCAAATTCCTGATATAAATTCAGGATTACAGTAGTTTGTCGAACAAAGAATTGAATGACATGTATTACAGTTAATAAAGTTTATTTGTCCAAGTCAGTTTATTTATTTATTTGTTAATGAAGACGTGGGGACGGGTTTAAAAAGTATTTAAAAAAAAAGGTTATCGAAATTATTTATCCATCTTTTGACACATATTAAAGTCAGTTAAAACAGAGATTGATATAATATTGAAAAAACATTATTTACTCATAAAAAGCTTTTAGACATACAATGAGTAGTTTTGGTTCCAGGCTTAAAACAGGTTTAATAGATCTAAGATGCTTTTATTCAGTTGCCATATCAGATAAAAAAGGACTTGTAGTGAAAGACTGTAATTGTGCTGAAAATCCAAAAAATGTAGTTTTTCATTAAACTTCCATTTAGCCCACATTTAAGGAATAATAATGTAATTCGACTTTGAATATACTTAGGGACTGAATATAGTTTAGAATAAAGTTAATTTGTCCTCCGATGAGGGGGGGTGGTGGAGGGGTTAAATAGCATTTAAAGTATTAATGTTTGTAATCTTTATTCAACATTAACATTATTGATATAAATTCAGGATTACAGTAGTTTGTCTAACAAAGAATTGAATGACAAGTATAACATATAATATATTTTTTCATCCTCTGGTGAGGATTGTAGTGGAACAATTTGATTGTTTTGGAAAATTTAAATATGTAGTTTTCATTCAACAGCCATTTAACACACCTTTAAGCCAGAAAAAAGTAATTTGAGTTGGAAAAAAGAGATTACATGTCTGATTATAGTTGAGAATAAAGTTAATTTGTCCTCCAATGATGGGGGGGTGGTGGCAGGGTTAAATAGTATTCAAAAATGTCTATAGCCATTTTTTAACAGTCTTTTAACACATATAAAAGTCAGTTAAAACAGAGATTGATAAAATATTGAAAAGGTGCTAAATAGTTACTATGTCAAAGGTTAATGTGAGAGTCAATGAGTAGGTTTGGTGGCAGGCTAAAACATCGTTAAGAGGTTACAGTTTCTCATATTCTCAGTTGCAATATTGCATATGTGCAAAAATACTGCCAAATCCCTCATAATATATGAGACTAAAATAAATCAAATTACATTGTTAGCGTAGAATAAAGTTTATCAGTCCTCTGGTGAGGATTTTAGAATCTAAAATCTTAAATATGTAGTCTTCATTAAACAGCTATTGCTCACATGTTTAAGGAAGATAAAGTAGTTTGACTTTAAAAAAGTCTTAATGTCTGATTATAGTTTAGAATAAAGTTAATTTGTCCTCCGATGAGGGGGGGTGGTGGAGGGGTTAAATAGCATTTAAAGTATTAATGTTTGTAATCTTTATTCAACATTTACATTACTGATATAAATTCAGGATTACAGTAGTTTGTCGAACAAGGAATTGAATGACAAGTATAACATATAATATATTTTTTCATCCTCTGGTGAGGATTGTAGTGGAACAATTTAATTGTTTTGGAAAAGTAAAAAAAAAAAATTGTCCTCCGATGAGGGAGGGTGATGGAGGGGTTAAATAGTATCCAAAAATGTTTATAGACATTTTTTAACAGTCTTTTAACACATATAAAAGTCTGTTGAAACAGAGATTGATAAAATATGGAAAAGGTACTAAATAGTTACTATGTCAAAGTTTAATGTGAGAATCAATGAGTAGGTTTGGTGGCAGGCTAAAACATCGTTAAGAGGTTACAGTTTCTCATATTCAGTTGCAATATTACATATGTGCCAAAATAAGATGTTCACATGCTAACATGGAAAGTAGTGCTTTGTTTGTTTTAAACAATTTCTGTCAGTTTTTTTCATAAATACCTACATGTGTGGTAAAAACTGCAATTTAATGTGACTGCTAAATAATCCTATCTGAAGAAATCAGACATTAAAAAGAAGAAAGTCAAATGATCTTTTAAGGTACTGGTTTTTGTTCTTTGGTCCATCAGAAAGAAGAAGCATGGACCTTTTAAAAGTAACAAATGTGTTTGTTTGCTCAAGAAAAGACGCATTGGATTTCCACAGTCTGCAGTACAAGTAGATTATCTACTTTAGTACATTGTTCTCCGGATTGAGATTGAGATATTTGATTCAACCATAAGAAGTGGTTTCAGTTGTCAGACTATTTGTAAAGTGCTACAGCTCAATTCCTTTTTCTATCTACAGACAAAACTTTCCTGTTTTTATGTAAAAGACGACAGAAATACTTGCTACATTTTGGCACCCTGAATGTTTACTTTGAATCAGGTGAAAACAGTAAAACTAGGTAGTTTCTGCGAGATCACTCGAAATGTTCTCCTATGATCACCTGAGAAAGGAAATATAAAAAGTAAAGGTTGACAGCTGTGAAGAACGTTTTCCATTTTGGACTAATACTGTGTGAGCTTTAAGTTTTATTTGTAAGTGACAAACATAGCTTTTGGTTTTGTCTTGCAGGCTGCTCTGGATTGTTGGTGTGGAAGATCTGCTGCTGTGGACCTACATAGCCTCAACTACTACAACAGCTGATAGTTGGCTTTTTGTTTTCTCCCATTCCATTATTATAACAGTTCCTAATATTAACCTCAGGGTGATCAATCAATTAATTACAATCCTGCAAATATCACTCTTATATTACTGAAGCCATGACTACCAACATGGAAGACCTGCTGCTGTGAACCTGCTTGACTCCAACTGTTCATTTCAGAAAAAATAATTTTACATACATATTGATTAAACAAAATTTAATTTTAGATCAACTAAATGCATCTATATGCCTCGGTTTATTTTCTTTTTCTGTGTATTTTTGTGATCAAGTTTGCAAAAAGTTAAAATGTAAAGATAAATTGTTGAAATCTGATAAAGAAATGTCTCTTTTTCATTAAAATGAAGTTCAAAATAAGATAAATAAAGTGTAATAACTCATTGTGTTATGGTGACCATAATAGCAGTGCTCCTATGTTTTCTCTATTAATCTATGATCCAGATGACAGAGGATATTCACATTTTTTTTTTTGCAGTTGAGAACACATTTGTTTTGTTTATGAGTTGGTATATTTTAAAGAGGTTTTAACACCATCCACTGATCTCAGAATGTGATTTTTAAGGTGTATGGCCATAGCTATATATAACCTGTTAAATTATAAATTTTCCCTCTGACTCTCTCTGCCTCACTCAGTGTGAAAGTGTAACATTTTTACTATTGTAAATGTAAAATAACACTCTGGGATGTAGAGGCACCCTGTGATCGAGACATGAATATTACTTTAAAATTATTGGCAGATATATTCTTTTAACATTCAGACATTTTTAGTGTCCTTAAGTATGAACCACAGTGTGTGCCAGCATGTAAAATACATATATACATACATACATACATACATATATATATATTATGCTGTACACATATTTAGTTTTGTAACAGTCAGAACTCAGAACTCTCAGCCCATTGATCTATACCCATTCACTATGTTTTAAATTACTGAGTTCATACATTCAAATTAATTTTAATGTGTTACTTTATTATGTTGATGTGGTTATTTATTTCTTGAGTTTCAAGACGAAGTATCAAACTATATACTACAAGGGCAAGTAGATTAGAAAAGTGAGCCTTAATATGCAATACAAAAAAAGAAAAAAACAACACTTAAACATATCCTACCAACAGTCGTTAGAGAATCGTATAGGCTCCCCATACTTGCATGAAAAAGTGCCTCTTGTGTGAATGTCAGGAATTACGGAAACAACATCATCAAATTAAATTAAAAAGATATATTTTGGAGGTCGTGTGACATTACTTTTATTTTTTTGTCATTCAGATCACAGTTTCACTTCGGGGATAAATAAGTCAAAGCATTTTGTTTTCTTTGGCATTCGTCATTCTTCAAGATATATACTTCTAGAGTTTTTATAAGTGCAAGAGTACACAGTCTGTGAATGTGATGAAACAGCCACACACCGTCAGTATTTTAATAATTAATAAACAAACCAACATACGTTTTCTCCAGGTCATCTCACGCACGCTCGCGCACGTACGGCAGAAATTGTCATGGTAACAGAAGCACGTAGGGTGATTCGGTCTTTTGCACGTGGACTTGACCTGAGTTGACAACGAGCAAATTCTCTCTGCTGGAAGATAAACTTTTGAGGAAGACTTCATCGGTGAAATTTCTACTGAAGAAGAACTTTTTGGAGATTTTCATCCGAGAAGAGATTTTACTGAGAAAAAGTGACCAAGTGCCATAAAAAAAATGTATTTTTATGGACTCTTCATGGATGAGCACCTGCGGGCCGGAGAAATGCCGCTCAACTACCATGGTGATAAATCATCTTTAACAAGTTATCTTTAACATTAGCTTACCAGATGTTTATTTATCGATATATCTTGACCCATTTCACAACATTTTTGGTTGAAAAATTGCTGCTGAGATAATGCTGGCTGTTGAATCTTAAGTTGTAAACCTTGTGTAACTTGGTTAAGTGAGAGAGTTAATAAAAACACTCAGACTTGTTTTTTTGCGTGAAAAATTGATCCTTCATGGTGGGGAATTGACATATCCTGGCGGGAAATCTTTTAACAATGATGTAATGATTCGAAAACATTGTTATTTAGGTTTAATTACATTACATTTACTGAAATTATCGTTGAAACTTAGCACACAAAATGGCGCCGGGGCAATTTTTGAAGAATGCTAAAAAATGATCTGATCTTGGTCACCATGGAGACGTCAGCTGTAAACAAACAAATGTCCGTGTGAACACATGAGTTTGAGTTTAAGCACACTGACTCAGCCAGAGCTGATTTCAGTCTTTTTTAGACATAATATGTGTAGATACTTAAATATGACAGTTGATTATTAATTAATATACTGATGACAGTGTAAGTTACGGAAATGCTGTAATATACCAAATACGTCTTATCTCTAACACCCTGATCACCCTGATTGGTGTGTCCATACTGAACTGTTTTGCTATTAAACAGTATATCAATGAACTGCTCTTTACATACTGTTTAACCCCACTGATATTATTATTAAGGCTGTCATGTTGAAACTGCATATGAAAAAGTGCTTTTTTAGACCAGAGCCGTATATTGATTTTTTAAGGTACATTGTGATTAAAAAAAAAAAAACAATAAAGGGGGAGGCAGATAATTTGTTTTGAGATAAAATGATCATAATAAGTGTCAATGGTGTGTTCTTCTGGCCATTAGTGAGTGCAATGTGGAATAAACTGGTAAAAAATTGTCAGTTTGGCTTCATGCTCAGTAAAATGATAATTTACAGTAAGAACCACTGATAGTCACATGCTTATTGACCACAAGACAAACGTATCTAGTTAATATCAAATGATTAAGTGATTCATTAT
Source organism: Cetoscarus ocellatus (assembly GCA_037902135.1). Taxonomy (NCBI): domain Eukaryota; kingdom Metazoa; phylum Chordata; class Actinopteri; order Labriformes; family Labridae; genus Cetoscarus; species Cetoscarus ocellatus. The sequence continues at coordinate 459,683 of JBAMNC010000442.1, read as the reverse complement.
TGTGTCCTCTGCAGTATAAATAGAAGTTGGTACACTCAGTACATAATGATTTATCTTTTTTTCAGTAGAAAGTTGCAGGGAAACTCCTGCACTCTCTCTTAATTGCAGATTTACATTGGCAAGAAAGTTTGTCTGAAATTACTGGTCATTTACCATACCAAAATAATAAAAAAAAAAAACAAGAAAAAACTGCCCAAAATTGGGTGTCCAGGACTTCTGTTTTTGTTGCCATGGCATCAAACAGGGATCAATATTATCTAACATTTCCTAAAATCAAGTCAAATGTAATACTGATGGTATTGTGACAGCATGATATTCCCTTATAAAAAGTGCGAGGATATCGTAATGCATTCTCCTTAAGCAAATAAACTGCTGATATATGATTTTCATAATCGTATGAATTTTTTTTAATAACAAACCAATATTTACCACTTGACATTAGGTTCACATGTCAGACCTCAAATATTCATCTCAGCAAGTTGATCACAGCCACTTCTTTGGGTCATTCTATGTTTTTCTGTTTGTTCTGCATCAAAATTCCTTTAAAGTTTATGTAGTAAATGTTTTCCTGTTCTTCCTTTCAGGTGGACTCCTTTGGCGTTTGATTCCCTTTCTCGAGCATCCTGTCGTTGAGCCTCCTGAGGACATCATCAATGATCCCCCTCCAGCCCCTGCTGAAGAGGAGGAGGAGGAGATTGATGTTGTGGGACTAGACCAGGAAGAGGAGGAGATCAATGTTATTGGTTTGGATGATGAGGAGGAGTTTCTGGTGGAGGAACCTCATGGCAGCAGAGGTGGTGGTGCTCCTCAGAGGGTTGAGAGAGAGGAGGAGCTGAATGATGTCAGAGCTCCTTCTCCTCCTCTGCTGCAAGAGGGTCCTGCTGCTGCTCCCCCTGGTCCTGCTGCAGCCCCCCCTGCTCCTGCTGCTTACCTTGCCCCTGCTTTTGCTCCTGCCTATGCTCATGCTTATGCTAACCCCTATGCTGCTCCTTTTGCTAACCCCTATGCTGCTCCTTATGCTAACCCCTATGCTGCTCCTTATGCTAACCCCTATGCTGCTCCTTATGCTAACCCCTATGCTGTTCCTTATGCTCTTGTTAATCCTGCTTTTTCGGGCTACCGCTATGCTCCTTTTGCTGCTCCTTTTGCTGCTCCTATTGCTAACCCTGTCTTTCCTCCTCCTGCTGCTCCTCCAGCTCCTGATCCTGATGACTCTCCTGAGATCCCTCAGCTGGAGCCTGAGACCCTTGGACCCTTGACTGAAGAGGAGTGTGTGGAGCTCTTCTACTGCCAAAGTTCTTTGGAAGAAGATCCTGTATCTTCCTCTTCGTCCGGCTCTTCCAGCAAGAGGAGGAGGAATGAGAGTGATGGGGAGGAGGAGGGGAAGGAGCCTGCAGCTAGGAGGCCAAGGTGGTCAGATGACAGCGACTCTGACTGAGTCCTCTCACTAACTGTGTGTCTTCTCTTCTTCTCACACCACAGGTTTCTTTCCAGAGGATGCTGCAGTGAGCCTTTCTTGTTCTTCAGCTGATGTCTCTGCGTGTGGTGGGTGGCGATTCCAGGGACAGCCTTTGAGACTGGCAGGTCTGAAAAGCCCCGAGGTAGCGTCTTGCACCGGGGACATATCTGCACCATCTCCATTTATTTTGCACAGCTGCTGGATCGACTTTTCTTTCTTTGATCCTGGAGCTGGTCTTTGCGTCTGGCGGGACTTTTAAGACTCCAGGTATGAAGCCTTTGCGTCTGGCAGGGCTGTCGATCCCTTTGTGCATGTAGCCTTTGTCATATGGCGGGGCTGTAAAGGACTGAGTAAGCCCTGATGGCGTCATCAGATGGACTCCTCCCTGGTCACAGCACCAGAGACTCTTACTGAGTGAGCAGATGAAGAAAATGAAAGGGAAGCTGCAGAAGCAGGAAGAAACCAAACATCTTCTCCTCAAACAGGAACCAGAGGCACGCTGCTCTGCTCTTCACCTGCAGTCAGACTGATCTTTGATAAATCACAGGGACCTGGACAACAGCCAAACAACGTATAGAGGTGTAGTACAGAGAGTTGTTTCATATGACAACAACGGTAAGTATGAGTGAGTGATGTGTGGACAAAGTGACCAGAAAGCAGATAAGACAGAACTTCAAATGTTGGTCTGTGGCCTTTTCAGACTTTTAATTCTGAGTAAGTGTTATTATTTACTATATGATACATATTCTCTCTCTGCATCTCTGTATCTCTCTCTCTATAATACATGAGTAATAAATAGAAAATAAGATAGCAATAAAGAAAAGAGAAAGTAGGAATAGACGATAAACTTTAAAAAAAGAATGCAGTGACCTACTCTTTTGTAAGCACATTGAGATACTGATCACAAGACAAAGATTGATTTATTTACTAATTAATCGATTTATTGTTTTATCTATCTCTACTCTGTCACCATCAATAATTAATTGAGCCAGATATTCAGTCTCTTTTTTATCAGCTATCTAGATAGATGCATAATTTCCTTATTATTTCAAACGACGGATTAATTTCAGGAATTTTAAAGGACTGAAAAATCTTAAATATGTAATCCTCATTTCACAGCCATATTACAGACATAAAAGCTAGGAAACAAAGTTTTAGTTGAACAAAACAAAAAGGCAAGATGTCTGATTATAGTTTAGAGTGAAGTTAATTGGTCCTTCGATGAGGGGTGGTGGTGGGGGGTTAAATAGAATTCAAAGAGAGTTTATTATATACCAGTCTTATAACACATATAAAAGTCAGTTAGAACTGAGATGGATATAATGTTAAAACAAGTGCTAATTATTTATAATAAAGTTAATGTGACAGACGTTGAGTATGTTTCATGGCAGGCCAAAACATTGTTAATAGAGTTAAGTTAGAGTTAAGTTCATTGAGTTGCCGGATCAGATTTTAAAAACTAACCACAAATTATTTATGCGATTTAAGAAAGCTGTAATGACACTGATAGCATAGAATGACATTGATTTATTCTGAATTTTGTTGGTAGAATTTGATTGTACTGAAAAACCTAAAATATGTAGTTTTTATTAAAAAGAAATATAAGACACATAAAAGCCAGAATGACTATAGTTAACAATAAAGTTACTATGTCATCCGATGAAGGTGGTGGTGGCGGGGCTAAATAGTTTCCAAAAATGTTTATGGCAATTTTTTAAATAATATATGAGACTAAAAGAAATCAAATTACATTGTTAGCGTAGAATAAAGTTTATCTGTCCTCTGGTGAGGATTTTAGAATCTAAAATCTACAATATTTAGTCTTCATTAAACAGCCATTGATCACACGTTTAAGGAAGAAAAAGTAGTTTGACTTTAAAAAAGTCTTAATATCTGATTATAGTTTAGAATAAAGTTAATTTGTCCTCCGATGAGGGGGGGTGGTGGAGGGATTAAATAGCATTTAAATTACTAATGTATGTAGTCTTCATGAAACACTCAAATTCCTGATATAAATTCAGGATTACAGTAGTTTGTCGAACAAAGAATTGAATGACATGTATTACAGTTAATAAAGTTTATTTGTCCTAGTCAGTTTATTTATTTATTTGTTAATGAAGACGCGGGGACAGGTTTAAGTAGTATTTTAAAAAAAAGGTTATCGAAATTATTGATCCATCTTTTGACACATATTAAAGTCAGTTAAAACAGAGATTGATATAATATTGAAAAAACATTATTTACTCATAAAAAGTTTTAAGACATACAATGAGTAGTTTTGGTTCCAGGCTTAAAACAGGTTTAATAGATCTAAGATGCTTTTATTCAGTTGCCATATCAGATAAAAAAGGACTTGTAGTGGAAGACTGTAATTGTGCTGAAAATCCAAAATATGTAGTTTTTCATTAAACTTCCATTTAGCCCACATTTAAGGAATAATAATGTAATTCGACTTTGAATATACTTAGGGACTGAATATAGTTTAGAATAAAGTTAATTTGTCCTCCGATGAGGGGGGGTGGTGGCGGGATTAAGTAGCATTTAAATGACTAATGTTTGTAATCTTTATTCAACATTAACATTACTGATATAAATTCAGGATTACAGTAGTTTGTCTAACAAAGAATTGAATGACAAATATAGCATATAATATAATTTTTATCCTCTGGTGAGGATTGTAGTGCAACAATTTAATTGTTTTGGAAAATGTAAAATATGTAGTTTTCATTAAACAGCCATTTAACACACCTTTAAGCCATATAAAAGTAATTTGAGTTGGAAAAAAGAGATTACATGTCTGATTATAGTTGAGAATAAAGTTAATTTGTCCTCCAATGATGGGGGGGTGGTGGAGGGGTTAAATAGTATCCAAAAATGTCTTTAGCCATTTTTTAACAGTCTTTTAACACATATAAAAGTCAGTAAAAACAGAGATTGATAAAATATTGAAAAGGTACTAAATACACTGCCTGGCCAAAAAAAATGTCGCCACCAGAACAAAAGGTCACACACTCTAATATTTTGTTGGACCAACTTTAGCTTTTATTACAGCACGCATCCGTTGTGGCATTGTTTCAGTAAGCTTCTGCAATGTCACAAGATTCATTTCCATCCAGTGTTGCATTAACTTTTTCATCAAGAGCTTGTATTGATGATGGGAGAGTCTGACCACCATGCAAAGCCTTCTCCAGCACATCCCAAAGATTCTCGATGAGGTTAAGGTCTGGACTCTGTGGTGGTCAATCCATGTGTGAAAATGTCTCATGCTCCCTGAACCACTCTTTCACAATTTGAGCCCGATGAATCCTGGCATTGTCATCTTGGAATAGGGAAGAAAAAATCCATTGATGGAATAACCTGCTCATTCAATACATTCAGGTAATCAGCTGACCTCATTCTTTGAGCACATAATGTTGCTGAACCTAGACCTGACCAACTGCAGCAACCCCAGATCATAGCACTGCCCCCACAGGCTTGGACAGTAGGCACAAGGCATGATGGGTGCATAACTTCACCTACCTCTGTTCTTACCCTGATGTGCCCATCACTCTGGAACAGGGTAAATCTGGACTCGTTAGACCACATGACCTTCCTCCAGGACAGTTCTTAATCCAATTTTAGTAGTTTCTGCAATCTCCTTAGATGTTTTCTCTTCTTGATGCATGCCAATGATTTGACCCTTTTTGAACAAACAACATCTTTTCCATGAACACAGGATGCGTCTTTCGACATGGTCGTTTAAGAAATGAGAAGCTACTCATTGCATCAGCTGGGGTTTAATAACTTGTTGCCAGCTGAAAGACAATCGCCCATGTGGTAATTATCCAATAGGAGGCTCGTACCTATTTGCTTAGTTAAATCCAGGTGGCAACTTTTTTTTGGCCAGGCAGTGTAGTTACTATGTCAAAGGTTAATGTGAGAGTCAATGAGTAGGTTTGGTGGCAGGCTAAAACATCGTTAAGAGGTTACAGTTTCTCATATTCAATTGCAATATTACGTATGTGCCAAAATACTGCCAAATCCCTCATAATATATGAGACTAAAATAAATCAAATTACATTGTTAGCGTAGAATAAAGTTTATCTGTCCTCTGGTGAGGATTTTAGAATCTAAAATCTAAAATATGTAGTCTTCATTAAACAGCTATTGCTCACATGTTTAAGGAAGATAAAGTAGTTTGACTTTAAAAAAGTCTTAATGTCTGATTATAGTTTAGAATAAAGTTAATTTGTCCTCCGATGAGGGGGGTTGGTGGAGGGGTTAAATAGCATTTAAACTATTAATGTTTGTATCTTTATTCAACATTAACATTACTGATATAAATTCAGGATTACAGTAGTTTGTCTAACAAGGAATTGAATGACAAGTATAACATATAATATATTTTTTCATCCTCTGGTGAGGATTGTAGTGGAACAATTTAATTGTTTTGGAAAATTAAAAAAAAAAAAAAATTGTCCTCCGATGAGGGAGGGTGGTGGAGGGCTTAAATAGTATTCAAAAATGTCTATAGCCATTTTTTAACAGTCTTTTAACACATATAAAAGTCAGTTAAAACAGAGATTGATAAAATATTGAAAAGGTACTAAACAGTTACTATGTCAAAGTTTAATGTGAGAATCAATGAGTAGGTTTGGTGGCAGGCTAAAACATCGTTAAGAGGTTACAGTTTCTCATATTCAGTTGCAATATTACATATGTGCCAAAATAAGATGTTCACATGCTAACATGGAAAGTAGTGCTTTGTTTGTTTTAAACAATTTCTGTCAGTTTTTTTCATAAATACCTACATGTGTGGTAAAAACTGCAATTTAATGTGACTGCTAAATAATCCTATCTGAAGAAATCAGACATTAAAAAGAAGAAAGTCAAATGATCTTTTATAAACTTGCTGCACATTGTATGCACATTAAAAAACATCTTGTCTCACTGATCACAGTCAACAATGCAAATTTCTGACCACAACCTGCTACCATTACCTCTTTTCCTGTAGGTGTCACGATTTAGACCTGAAACATTGTGCTCAAAGGACTTTGGCTTTAAAGGTACAGGATCCAAATCCTTATAAACAACCTGCTGTGCCTCTCTGTGTGCACGAGAGAGGTTAAGGTACTGGTTTTTGTTCTTTGGTCCATCAGAAAGAAGAAGCATGGACCTTTTAAAAGTAACAAATGTGTTTGTTTGCTCAAGAAAAGACGCATTGGATTTCCACAGTCTGCAGTACAAGTAGATTACCTACTTTAGTACATTGTTCTCCGGATTGAGATTGAGATATTTGATTCAACCATAAGAAGTGATTTCAGTTGTCAGACTATTTGTAAAGTGCTACAGCTCAATTCCATTTACTATCTACAGACAAAACTTTCCTGTTTTTATGTAAAAGATGACAGAAATACTTGCTAAATTTTGGCACCCTGAATGTTTACTTTGAATCAGGTGAAAACAGTAAAACTGGGTAGTTTCTGCGAGATCACTCGAAATGTTCTATGATCACCTGAGAAAGGAAATATAGAAAGTAAAGGTTGACAGCTGTGAAGAACGTTTTCCATTTTGGACTAATACTGTGTGAGCTTTAAGTTTTATTTGTAAGTGACAAACATAGCTTTTGGTTTTGTCTTGCAGGCTGCTCTGGATTGTTGGTGTGGAAGATCTGCTGCTGTGGACCTACATAGCCTCAACTACTACAACAGCTGATAGTTGGCTTTTTGTTTTCTACCATTCCATTATTATAACAGTTCCTACTATTAACCTCAGGGTGATCACTCAATTAATTACAATCCTGCAAATATCACTCTTTTATTACTGAAGCCATGACTACCAACATGGAAGACCTGCTGCTGTGAGCCTGCTTGACTCCAACTGTTCATTTCAGAAAAAATAATTTTACATACATATTGATTAAACATAATTTAATTTTAGATCAACTAAATGCATCTATATGCCTCGGTTTATTTTCTTTTTCTGTGTATTTTTGTGATCAAGTTTGCAAAAAGTTAAAATGTAAAGATAAATTGTTGAAATCTGATTAAGAAATGTCTCTTTTTCATTAAAATGAAGTTCAAAATAAGATAAATAAAGTCTAATAACTCATTGTGTTATGGTGACCATAATAGCAGTGCTCCTATGTTTTCTCTATTAATCTATGATCCAGATGACAGAGGATATTCACTTTTTTGTTTTTGCAGTTGAGAACACATTTGTTTTGTTTATGAGTTGGTATATTTTAAAGAGGTTTTAACACCATCCACTGCTCTCAGAATGTGATTTTTAAGGTGTATGGCCATAGCTATATATAACCTGTTAAATTATAAATTTTCCCTCTGACTCTCTCTGCCTCACTCAGTGTGAAAGTGTAACATTTTTACTATTGTAAATGTAAAATAACACTCTGGGATGTAGAGGCACCCTGTGATCGATACATGAATATTACTTTAAAATTATTGGCAGATATATTCTTTTAACATTCAGACATTTTTAGTGTCCTTAAGTATGAACCACAGTGTGTGCCAGCATGTAAAATACATACATACATACATACATACATATATATTATGCTGTACACATATTTAGTTTTTGTAACAGTCAGAACTCAGAACTCTCAGCCCATTGATCTATACCCATTCACTATGTTTTAAATTACTGAGTTCATACATTGAAATTAATTTTAATGTGTTACTTTATTATGTTGATGTGGTTATTTATTTCTTGAGTTTCAAGACGAAGTATCAAACTATATACTACAAGGGCAAGTATATTAGAAAAGTGAGCCTTAATATGCAATACAAAAAAGAAAAAAACAACACTTAAACATATCCTACCAACAGTCGTTAGAGAATCGTATAGGCTCCCCATACTTGCATGAAAAAGTACCTCTTGTGTGAATGTCAGGAATTACGGAAACAACATCATCAAATTAAATTAAAAAGATATATTTTGGAGGTCGTGTGACATTACTTTTATTTTTTTGTCATTCAGATCACAGTTTCACTTCGGGGATAAATAAGTCAAAGCATTTTGTTTTCTTTGGCATTCGTCATTCTTCATGATATATACTTTCTAGAGTTTTTATAACTGCAAGAGTACACAGTCTGTGAATGTGATGAAACAGCCACACACCGTCAGTATTTTAATAATTAATAAACAAACCAACATACGTTTAATCATCTCACGCACGCTCGCGCACGTACGGCAGAAATTGTCATGGTAACAGAAGCACGTAGGGTGATTCGGTCTTTTGCACGTGGACTTGACCTGAGTTGACAACGAGCAAATTCTCTCTGCTGGAAGATAAACTTTTGAGGAAGACTTCATCGGTGAAATTTCTACTGAAGAAGAACTTTTTGGAGATTTTCATCCGACAAGAGATTTTATTGAGAAAAAGTGACCAAGTGCCATAAAAAAATGTATTTTTATGGACTCTTCATGGATGAGCACCTGGGGGCCGGAGAAATGCCGCTCAACTACCATGGTGATAAATCATCTTTAACAAGTTATCTTTAACATTAGCTTACCAGATGTTTATTTATCTATATATCTTGACCCATTTCACAACATTTTTGGTTGAAAAATTGCTGCTGAGATAATGCTGGCTGTTGAATCTTAAGTTGTAAACCTTGTGTAACTTGGTTAAGTGAGAGAGTTAATAAAAACACTCAGACTTGTTTTTTTGCGTGAAAAATTGATCATTCATGGTGGGAATTGACATGTCCTGGCGGGAAATCTTTTAACAATGATGTAATGATTTGAAAACATTGTTATTTAGGTTTAATTACATTAAATTTACTGAAATTATCGTTGAAGCTTAGCACACAAAATGGCGCCGGGGCAATTTTTGAAGAATGCTAAAAAATGACCTGATCTTGGTCACCATGGAGACGTCAGCTGTAAACAAACAAATGTCCGTGTGAACACATGAGTTTGAGTTTAAGCACACTGACTCAGCCAGAGCTGATTTCAGTCTTTTTTAGACATAATATGTGTAGATAATTAAATATGACAGTTGATTATTAATTAATATACTGATGACAGTGTAAGTTACGGAAATGCTGTAATATACCAAATACATCTTATCTCTAACACCCTGATCACCCTGATTGGTGTGTCCATACTGAACTGTTTTCCTATTAAACAATATATCAATGAACTGCTCTTTACATACTGTTTAACCCCACTGATATTATTATTAAGGCTGTCATGTTGAAACTGCATATGAAAAAGTGCTTTTTTAGGCCAGAGCCATATATTGATTTTTTAAGGTACATTGTGATTAAAAAAAAAAAAAAACAATAAAGGGGGAGGCAGATAATTTGTTTTGAGATAAAATGATGATAGTAAGTGTCAATGGTGTGTTCTTCTGGCCATTAGTGAGTGCAATGTGGAATAAAAAGGGAAAAAATTGTCAGTTTGGCTTCATGCTCAGTAAAATGATAATTTACAGTAAGAACCACTGATAGTCACATGCTTATTGACCACAAGACAAACGTATCTAGTTAATATCAAATGACTAAGTGATTCATTATTGTGTCCTCTGCAGTATAAATAGAAGTTGGAACACTCAGTACGTAATGATTTATCTTTTTTTCAGTAGAAAGTTGCAGGGAAACTCCTGCACTCTCTCTTCATTGCAGATTTACATTGGCAAGAAGTTTGTCTGCAATTTCTGGTCATTTACCATACCAAAATAAAAAAAAAGAAAAAACTGCCCAAAATTTGGGTGTCCAGGACTTCTGCTTTTGTTGCTATGGCATCAAACAGGGATCAATATTATCTAACATTTCCGAAAATCAAGTCAAATGTAATATTGATGGTATTGTAACAGCATGATATTCCCTTATAAAAAGCGCGAGGATATCGTAATGCATTCTCCTTAAGCAAATAAACTGCTGATATATGATTTTCATAATCGTATGAATTTTTTTTAATAACAAACCAATATTTACCACTTGACATTAGGTTCACATGTCAGACCTCAAATATTCATCTCAGCAAGTTGATCACAGCCACTTCTTTGGGTCATTCTATGTTTTTCTGTTTGTTTTGCATCAAAATTCCTTTAAAGTTTAAGTAGTAAATGTTTTCCTGTTCTTCCTTTCAGGTGGACTCCTTTGGCGTTTGATTCCCTTTCTTGAGCATCCCGTCGTTGAGCCTCCTGAGGACATCATCAATGATCCCCCTCCAGCCCCTGCTGAAGAGGAGGAGGAGGAGATTGATGTGGTGGGACTAGACCAGGAAGAGGAGGAGATCAATGTTATTGATTTGGATGATGAGGAGGAGTTTCTGGTGGAGGAACCTCATGGCAGCAGAGGTGGTGGTGCTCCTCAGAGGGTTGAGAGAGAGGAGGAGCTGAATGATGTCAGAGCTCCTTCTCCTCCTCTGCTGCAAGAGGGTCCTGCTGCTGCTCCCCCTGGTCCTGCTGCAGCCCCCCCTGCTCCTGCTGCTTACCTTGCCCCTGCTTTTGCTCCTGCCTATGCTCATGCTTATGCTAACCCCTATGCTGCTCCTTATGCTAACCCCTATGCTGCTCCTTATGCTAACCCCTATGCTGCTCCTTATGCTAACCCCTATGCTGTTCCTTATGCTAACCCCTATGCTGCTCCTTATGCTAACCCCTATGCTGCTCCTTATGCTAACCCCTATGCTGTTCCTTATGCTCTTGTTAATCCTGCTTTTTTGGGCTACCGCTATGCTCCTTTTGCTGCTCCTTTTGCTGCTCCTATTGCTAACCCTGTCTTTCCTCCTCCTGCTGCTCCTCCAGCTCCTGATCCTGATGACTCTCCTGAGATCCCTCAGCTGGAGCCTGAGACCCTTGGACCCTTGACTGAAGAGGAGTGTGTGGAGCTCTTCTACTGCCAAAGTTCTTTGGAAGAAGATCCTGTATCTTCCTCTTCGTCCGGCTCTTCCAGCAAGAGGAGGAGGAATGAGAGTGATGGGGAGGAGGAGGGGAAGGAGCCTGCAGCTAGGAGGCCAAGGTGGTCAGATGACAGCGACTCTGACTGAGTCCTCTCACTAACTGTGTGTCTTCTCTTCTTCTCACACCACAGGTTTCTTTCCAGAGGATGCTGCAGTGAGCCTTTCTTGTTCTTCAGCTGATGTCTCTGCGTGTGGTGGGTGGTGATTCCAGGGACAGCCTTTGAGACTGGCAGGTCTGAAAAGCCCCGAGGTAGCGTCTTGCACCTGGGACATATCTGCACCATCTCCACTTATTTTGCACAGCTGCTGGATCGACTTTTCTTTCTTTGATCCTGGAGCTGGTCTTTGCGTCTGGCGGGACTTTTAAGACTCCAGGTATGAAGCCTTTGCGTCTGGCAGGGCTGTCGATCCCTTTGTGCATGTAGCCTTTGTCATATGGCGGGGCTGTAAAGGACTGAGTAAGCCCTGATGGCGTCATCAGATGGACTCCTCCCTGGTCACAGCACCAGAGACTCTTACTGAGTGAGCAGATGAAGAAAATGAAAGGGAAGCTGCAGAAGCAGGAAGAAACCAAACATCTTCTCCTCAAACAGGAACCAGAGGCACGCTGCTCTGCTCTTCACCTGCAGTCAGACTGATCTTTGATAAATCACAGGGACCCGGACAACAGCCAAACAACGTATAGAGGTGTAGTACAGAGAGTTGTTTCATATGGCAACAACGGTAAGTATGAGTGAGTGATGTGTGGACAAAGTGACCAGAAAGCAGATAAGACAGAACTTCAAATGTTGGTCTGAGGCCTTTTCAGACTTTTAATTCTGAGTAAGTGTTATTATTTACTATATGATACATATTCTCTCTCTGCATCTCTGTATCTCTCTCTCTATAATACATGAGTAATAAATAGAAAATAAGATAGCAATAAAGAAAAGAGAAAGTAGGAATAGACGATAAACTTTAAAAAAAGAATGCAGTGACCTACTCTTTTGTAAGCACATTGAGATACTGATCACAAGACAAAGATTGATTTATTTTCTAATTTATCGATTTATTGTTTTATCTATCTCTACTCTGTCACCATCAATAATTAATTGAGCCAGATATTCAGTCTCTTTTTATCAGCTATCTAGATAGATGCATAATTTCCTTATTATTTCAAACGACGGATTAATTTCAGGAATTTTAAAGGACTGAAAAATCTTAAATATGTAATCCTCATTTCACAGCCATATTACAGACATAAAAGCTAGGAAACAAAGTTTTAGTTGAACAAAACAAAAAGGCAAGATGTCTGATTATAGTTTAGAGTGAAGTTAATTGGTCCTTCGAAGAGGTGTGGTGGTGGGGGGGTTAAATAGAATTCAAAGAGAGTTTATTATATACCAGTCTTATAACATATAAAAGTCAGTTAGAACTGAGATGGATATAATGTTAAAACAAGTGCTAATTATTTATAATAAAGTTAATGTGACAGACGTTGAGTATGTTTCATGGCAGGCCAAAACATTGTTAATAGAGTTAAGTTAGAGTTAAGTTCATTGAGTTGCCGGATCAGATTTTAAAAACTAACCACAAATTATTTATGTGATTTAAGAAAGCTGTAATGACACTGATAGCATAGAATGACATTGATTTATTCTGAATTTTGTTGGTAGAATTTGATTGGACTGAAAAACCTAAAATATGTAGTTTTTATTAAAAAGAAATATAAGACACATAAAAGCCAGAATGACTATAGTTAACAATAAAGTTAATTTGTCCTCCGATGAAGGTGGCGGGGCTAAATAGTTTCCAAAAATGTTTATAGCAATTTTTTAAATAATATATGAGACTAAAAGAAATCAAATTACATTGTTAGCGTAGAATAAAGTTTATCTGTCCTCTGGTGAGGATTTTAGAATCTAAAATCTACAATATTTAGTCTTCATTAAACAGCCATTGATCACACGTTTAAGGACGATAAAGTAGTTTGACTTTAAAAAAGTCTTAATATCTGATTATAGTTTAGAATAAAGTTAATTTGTCCTCCGATGAGGGGGGGTGGTGGAGGGATTAAATAGCATTTAAATTACTAATGTATGTAGTCTTCATGAAACACTCCAATTCCTGATATAAATTCAGGATTACAGTAGTTTGTCGAACAAAGAATTGAATGACATGTATTACAGTTAATAAAGTTTATTTGTCCTAGTCAGTTTATTTATCTATTTGTTAATGAAGACGCGGGGACAGGTTTAAGTAGTATTTTAAAAAAAAGGTTATCGAAATTATTGATCCATCTTTTGACACATATGAAAGTCAGTTAAAACAGAGATTGATATAATATTGAAAAAACATTATTTACTCATAAAAAGCTTTTAGACATACAATGAGTAGTTTTGGTTCCAGGCTTAAAACAGGTTTAATAGATCTAAGATGCTTTTATTCAGTTGCCATATCAGATAAAAAAGGACTTGTAGTGGAAGACTGTAATTGTGCTGAAAATCCAAAATATGTAGTTTTTCATTAAACTTCCATTTAGCCCACATTTAAGGAATAATAATGTAATTCGACTTTAAATATACTTAGGGACTGAATATAGTTTAGAATAAAGTTAATTTGTCCTCCGATGAGGGGGGGTGGTGGCGGGATTAAATAGCATTTAAATGACTAATGTTTGTAATCTTTATTCAACATTAACATTACTGATATAAATTCAGGATTACAGTAGTTTGTCGAACAAAGAATTGAATGACAAGTATAGCATATAATATAATTTTTATCCTCTGGTGAGGATTGTAGTGCAACAATTTAATTGTTTTGGAAAATGTAAAATATGTAGTTTTCATTAAACAGCCATTTAACACACCTTTAAGCCAGAAAAAAGTAATTTGAGTTGGACAAAGAGATTACATGTCTGATTATAGTTGAGAATAAAGTTAATTTGTCCTCCAATGATGGGGGGGTGATGGAGGGGTTAAATAGTATCCAAAAATGTCTTTAGCCATTTTTTAACAGTCTTTTAACACATATAAAAGTCAGTAAAAACAGAGATTGATAAAATATTGAAAAGGTACTAAATACACTGCCTGGCCAAAAAAAATGTCGCCACCAGAACAAAAGGTCACACACTCTAATATTTTGTTGGACCAACTTTAGCTTTTATTACAGCACGCATCCGTTGTGGCATTGTTTCAGTAAGCTTCTGCAATGTCACTAGATTCATTTCCATCCAGTGTTGCATTAATTTTTTCATCAAGAGCTTGTATTGATGATGGGAGAGTCTGACCACCATGCAAAGCCTTCTCCAGCACATCCCAAAGATTCTCGATGAGGTTAAGGTCTGGACTCTGTGGTGGTCAATCCATGTGTGAAAATGTCTCATGCTCCCTGAACCACTCTTTCACAATTTGAGCCCGATGAATCCTGGCATTGTCATCTTGGAATAGGGAAGAAAAAATCCATTGATGGAATAACCTGCTCATTCAATACATTCAGGTAATCAGCTGACCTCATTCTTTGAGCACATAATGTTGCTGAACCTAGACCTGACCAACTGCAGCAACCCCAGATCATAGCCCTGCCCCCACAGGCTTGGACAGTAGGCACAAGGCATGATGGGTGCATAACTTCACCTACCTCTGTTCTTACCCTGATGTGCCCATCACTCTGGAACAGGGTAAATCTGGACTCATTAGACCACATGACCTTCCTCCAGGACAGTTCTTAATCCAATTTTAGTAGTTTCTGCAATCTCCTTAGATGTTTTCTCTTCTTGATGCATGCCAATGATTTGACCCTTTTTGAACAGACAACATCTTTTCCATGAACACAGGATGCGTCTTTCGACATGGTCGTTTAAGAAATGAGAAGCTACTCATTGCATCAGCTGGGGTTTAATAACTTGTTGCCAGCTGAAAGACAATCGCCCATGTGGTAATTATCCAATAGGAGGCTCGTACCTATTTGCTTAGTTAAATCCAGGTGGCAGCTTTTTTTTGGCCAGGCAGTGTAGTTACTATGTCAAAGGTTAATGTGAGAGTCAATGAGTAGGTTTGGTAGCAGGCTAAAACATCGTTAAGAGGTTACAGTTTCTCATATTCAGTTGCAATATTACATATGTGCCAAAATACTGCCAAATCCCTCATAATATATGAGACTAAAAGAAATCAAATTACATTGTTAGCGTAGAATAAAGTTTATCAGTCCTCTGGTGAGGATTTTAGAATCTAAAATCTAAAATATGTAGTCTTCATTAAACAGCCATTGATCACACGTTTAAGGAAGATAAAGTAGTTTGACTTTAAAAAAGTCTTAATATCTGATTATAGTTTAGAATAAAGTTAATTTGTCCTCCGATGAGGGGGGTTGGTGGAGGGGTTAAATAGCATTTAAACTATTAATGTTTGTAATCTTTATTCAACATTAACATTACTGATATAAATTCAGGATTACAGTAGTTTGTCTAACAAAGAATTGAATGACAAGTATAGTATATATTTATTCATCCTCTGGTGAGGATTGTAGTGGAACAATTTAATTGTTTTGGAAAATTAAAAATATGTAGTCTTCATTAAACAGCCATTTAACACACCTTTAAGCCAGAAAAAAGTACTTTGAGTTGGAAAAAAGAGATTACATGTCTGATTATAGTTGAGAATAAAGTTAATTTGTCCTCCAATGATGGGGGTGGGGGTGGGGTGGGGGGTTTCCTGCCATTTACATTTATGAATGAAGTATAAATGAATGATAAGTTCAACACTTTCCATAGTCTGTTCCTTCCATCTTGTAGAAGAAAATATCTGTTTTTGTTTAACTGGATCTCTTCACTAGTAAATGCATAAAAAAGTGCTCAGCATCCAACCAGAACAAACATATTAAAATAAAATAAATGACAGATATTTTCTGTTCCTATTTCACAAAAGGCAAAGCGGAGATTAATGAATCCACTTATCATCTGGTTTACAGGATGTATTGCATGAATAAATTTAAGACACTTCTTTAATTTTGTTTGTGACACAAAATTTCTGATTAAAATTCCAAATGGACCTCCATATATTATCTCTATTGCTTGTCCCTTTTAGGGTCGTGGGGTTCTGGAGCCTATCCCAGCTGACATTGGGCAAGAGGCTGGGTACACCCTGAACCAGTCGCCAGCCAATCACAGGGCCACATAGAGAGAGAGATAAGCATTCACGCTCACACTCATACCTACATTCAATGTGGAGTCACCAATCAACCCAATGAGCATGTTTTTGGTCTGTGGGAGGAAGCAGAGGTGCCGAGGGGACCCACACACCCACACATAATTTTTTCCTCGGAATTGAGTGATTCCATATTTTTTTCCCTCTGCTTGGTCTAAAAAAGTAATTGTTACTGACTACCACATTTTCTTTCTTAATTTCTTTTAGTGTTTCTTAAAGCTAGAACGTTGCCATTTGAAATGACTTTAGTTTTGTGTCATGTCTGTGATCTGCCTTTTTTCTCCAAAATTAAACAACTGAATGAACATCCTCCACGACTGGTGATTCCATAATTTTTGCCCCCCCCCTGCAGGCACACACTGATGTCCCCAAATTGCTCCTCCTGCCACAGCAGCGGTCTGTAAACATGTGTGAATGTGATAGGCTAATTCTAATGGTCACCTGACCCAGTAGCCTCCAGCATTAGTGTGAACATGTGGTGCGAATGGCTGAGTGGGAAGGTGTAACTCACAGTGTAAAAAGTGCTCTGAATACTCAGATGACTTAAAAAGAAGGTTATTCAAACTCAAGTCCATTCACCATTCAAAAGCTCTCTGCAGCAGCTCGTGCAGAATTTAGACTTCAGGGTGTTTACAGAAAATGTGCAGTTAAAGAAAACTGAAGACCTTTTAACCCTCATAACATCAAGCTTATTTCTGCTGTTTTAACTCTGAATGCAAGTGGAATTGAACCCTTTCGAGCTTTTATTCTGTGGCCACAGAGGGCCGTGTAGTAGGTGTTATGACTCTTTAGTGGTGTATCAGGATTTAAGTGAGCTCAGGGTCCTCCTCCCTGAGCAATCATCCTTTCATTGTGGCAAAATTCTCTCTAAAAATGAGACTGCAACAGAAACTATCAGTTTAAATTAATACAATTTAGGGGACATCAAAGGTCCATAAGACAAGTTATATTGTAGAGAATTATTATAAGAAACCCAAAGTCAATGCAATCCATTGATCATTACATCCACTGACGAGAAAATACAACAGCCTAATATTTAATTATGCTGTTGACTTAAATCCATATAACAATTTGTTGGTGCAGATGTGACGTCACAGGGATGATTGGCCACAGGTATGTTCCCATTCAAGACGTCCTGCCCTCTTTGAAGAACTGTTTGCCTGATGAAGGTCTGAGACTGAAACACTGCAAATAAATTTCTCAAAAGTTAGACAGTGTGCTGGATTCTAAATTTAAGTTTTGATGGACTTTTTTCCCTCCTACGCACCTGTGATTAAATGTGTGAAGAACCTCCATATTTTAAATGCTCCTAAGTTACAGGCATGCTTGTGGTATTCTCAGTTCCCAGAGGTAATATGGGAGGTAAAGCCTTTAGTTTTCAGGCTCCTCCTTTGGAAGAATCTTCCAGTCAGAGTCAAAGATGCAGACACTCTCTACCTCTAGAGTAGACTTGAAACCTCCTCGTTTGATAAAGCTCACGGTCACGTCTGGCTTAGGCATAGACCGGCCCAGGCTCTGCTGTTATAGACTGCTGAGGGCACGCTAAGGTTAAGTCTGTTTCTCTACCTTACTCTGTACACATCCAGATGTCAGTTACTGAGAATATTTATGTACCATCTGTTATCTTCCTAAGAGTTCTGAGCTCCTCTGTCTCAGAAAGGATCACCGTTGGCCGAGCAACTGTTAAAAAAAACTAACAGAACCTTAATAAGCTGATGACAACTGTTATGTTATGATGTGTTCAATGTCAGCTCAGAAAAACGACAATTAGACAAATAAGTAAAATGACCTGATGAGTTAATATGTAATTTTAAGAAAAAGAAATTTTATTTTTTTCTCGAAAACTTGAAAAGTTACAGTTGGAAGGAGGCCAAATGTATTTGTTTTTCTAGCATTATAAAACAAATACAACAGCTGTTATCTAGTTATCTATCTGAGAAAAGGGTAAAAAGCTCTTTGTTTTGCTAATGTGCTTAGTTTTTTATGTTATATAAATTACACTGTAACAAGGATGTTTCTGAATATGCCCTTTTGCTTAAAAGTAAACAAGTAAAGTGTTTAGGAGTTAAAAATACAGTAACCCCTTGCTGTGTCTTGAATGCCCCCAAATGGAAAAGGACAAAACTTAAAAAAGTAGAAAAACCAACTCATTTTTTCCTAATGACAAAAACGTCCCTTTGAAAATCATTGAAAATGCCATTTTGATCCCACATTTATCTTAACATAAACAGATGCATTCCCCATGTTATGATTCTATTTGGACTACGAGCTTTTTTAATTTTTGCATGTGACCACCAGATGATGCTATTTTCCCATTCAAAGCATGTTGCAAAATTTCACACTTTTTTACGGTTTTCTGCAAGGGTGCCTGAAAAAAAATACCAATCCATCAAATTCGATGCTGCTGCCAATAACTGACCAATCTTAGGGTCTAATAACAATAATACTGATCAAGTACTCATGTATTTCATGGAAATTATTTATTTTTACTTAAAATTGATGGAGCTCTGTTGGCCTTTGAAGGGGTAGATCCCAAAAATTTAATCAGTGTTTTATTGTATTTTTCAGGCTCAAGTAGTTTTAACAGACTGACTATTTTTACAGCAGTGTTTGGTAAAGGGACTTTTTTTGTCATTAGGGACAACAGAGTAAGTTTATTGTGGAAACTCTTAAGGGTTAAAGATATTTTGGAGGGGCTTTCTAGCCTTAACTGGAAGTGGAGAGACACTAGACAGACTTGGAAAGGCGGGTAGAGATCAGGGGAAAACACTCCTGGGTAAATGGGCAACAGGCTTGAAAAGAGTCCGGTGTTCTGTTGAATTAGGCTTCCCCGTCGAAAAAAGCTACCCTCACCCCAACCCTTATGCTGCGTTCCATTAACCTCGGATCTACCAGGCTATGTAGCCATTGTGTTAGCTGTTGTTAGCACGCCCTGCGTTGTCGTTCACAAATACCCCATGAAGAAAGTAAATAACACTATGGCAGCATTTCCATAAATATAAGTTGAACAATGCTATGTATACGGCTGATTTAGTGCAACAAACTGTAGTCAGAAGTGCCAATAAACGGAATATTACAGGAGCTTAATAACTGTTTACACTGGGGGCAGCCATCTTCGGAAATCCCAACTTCCCAGTACAACTGGAACGCAGCATTACCCTAAACCTAACCGAGAGAGAGAGAGTGGAGATGTATGCCGCATGCGCAGTAGTGCTAGGTAGCTCATCTCGACAGGTAGTGTGTTTTGACAGAACACCAGGTCCACACAATATGAGAGCTTCAATACCCAGGTGCACGGCTGCAACCCACTCTGCCAAAATGACACCTTTGACCTGTTAGACTGTCAGTGAACATTTTCATGTCAGTTATGGACAGTAATGGGATTACTGAGTTTTCATTATTGTTCTTAGAGTACTCAAATGTTTGCAAGTAAAGCTGGGAAATTAATGGAATTTTAATTGAGTTTACAATTACTGCCTTTTACAATTATGAAAATTCAGTCATCAAGATTTAAAGATTTCTGTGCCACATGACTAGTTGAACCTTTTTTCTTTTTCCACTATTAGTTTTAGCACCATTTTGAGGTATTTGTATTTTGACAAGTATATTTTTATATGTATTGCCCCTTTTATAATGTTAAAATTGATAGTGTCAAAAGCATATGCATTAAATGAAAGCATGTGGAGCAGACTTATAACAATATCTATCAAAATAATCATGATTAGATTTACCACAATCGAGCAGCCGTAGTACTTAGTTTCAAAAATGTGTTGTCAAAGCTTTCATTTATCTTTTTTTTCATACCACACTGAACAGTCCTTAAAATGAAATATATGGTTAGGATGAGAAAAACAACAAAGACGCACAAATTTTAACAAAATGTTTGCTTTATTTTTTTTTCATTTTTTTTATCCAGGACAACTCATTCAAGGATAATCAAGGAGAAATAAGCACTACTGTTTTCATTAGAACTTTTTTTGTTGTTTTTACATTTTGTCAGAGATGGATGGTGAATTTTTATCAGAATTGGTCAAAGTAAAACAAAAAAAATAATAAATGAATATATCATAACAATACATTAATAATTAATTCAATACAATGAAGTGTGGCGTCAAAGATAGAATAACAACGGCCCAGAAAACGTCGGGTTGTTATTGTTTTCACTGCTTCTTCTGTGGTACTGCAATAATCACCAGCACTAACTCAACTCAACTCAATCAACAACAGTAGAGGAAGGAATGGAGCGTGCGCACAACCTTCTGCACCCCGGCCTCCCAAAGAGGAAACACTTTTTTTATTTAAATAATATTTTATCAAAGCTTCTGTTTTTAATCTTCATAAAACGTTTCTAAAACTTATCTGTCTTCTTAAATTTCTTTTTTTTTTTTTTTTTGCTTTTTTTCTTCTTTAGAGCAATTCTTAAAGTTTTTTGTCTCCATTTTACCACATTATGACTGTTTTTGCAAGTGTGGTAACCTGTGTGTTTTTGCGGGTCTGTATGCCTGTCTGTGTGTCTGTGTTTGGATGTTGGTCTGTCCTTTGCTGAGGCTCGGTGAAACAACTCTGGAGTTGTTTAAGTGCTTGTGTGGACGCAATGACTGCACATGAAGCGTGACAATGTGTTTGTAAAACATGTGAATGGAGTGTGTTAACACCTGATGAAGTAATAACAGACCACTTTGATGTAATAATACAGATCTCCAACTTTTAGTGCAATATACCTGAAAATGGAGGGAGTTTTCCACAAGCGTAATGGAGGTTCTTTACTACTAATGTGTACATTTCCTGCAAATACTATTTTTTCCATTTGTGAGATAAAAAACGTCTGCTTTCAAAGTCCTTTTAACTTCCCATGAATGTAGAATGAAATGCAAGTGACATTTGTGATCATTGTTTGTTCATTTACCATAAAATCTGCATGATCATTTTTATTGTGTTCAGCAAAGTCCACAGTCTTTGTAAAACTGTGTGATTCCCGACACACCAGATAGACCGTTCAATATATTTCAATAGTCCATCAGGGAAAGAGCGCATAGAAAGTGTTTGGGAATGGCAGAACCTTTCAACAGCATATCCATTAGGTGGTTGGACGATCATTCTGTCAATCAAATTCATTACAGGCCAATCAGATAATGTAGTAGGTGGGCTCTACTGTGCAGTGTAGAGTACAAAACATGAGCCACTTCGTAGAACAAACTCTCAGTAAAACATGTTGGAAGTGGAGCGAAATATCCTTTCTGTTGAGAAACGCTTTCAATGTTATTTGTTTTTCATTTAATACAGAAATGTGATCCAGATCTGATAAAACTGTGACTGAAGCTGTTAGCATCTATGCTAATCTCTGTACGAGCAGTCACTTCCTGCTGTCATCCCGCTCTTAGCTTCCACCTCATCCTGCTCTGAAGGATTCTGATTGTGCTGTGCTGCTTTGGGCCACTCAGTCTCAGATCTAGCTGCAATGCAAGGTTTCCTGGCTTGCACTTGTGATACCTTTATTATGGTAGTTGAGCTGCTGCAAACCCACAGCCTATGACAGTCACACTGCACACATCATCTTTAACTGAGACGTGTTTTCAGCACATCAGTGATGCACAGAGTTTAATTACGTCTTGCTATAATCAGCACCTTTCACTTGGCTCCATGTACCTTACAAAATAATGACATTATGCTCTTGCAAGAGGTAATCAGTAGAAATAACAATGAGGACGCAGAGCAAGTTATCGTGTTACACTGGAGACAGAAGCGTCCAAAAGTGCAGCTTAATTTTACACAATATGACACAAACACTACACTGTGCTAAAGCTGTGACTGTCAGGGTGGAAGCTCTTGCAACATGATGGCAGATTTCTCAGCACAGCATGGCATTAATTACTAGGAGTGCCATGTGTGCGACATGGATTGTGTTTACATGAGCCCAAGTATCCTGATTATGATCAGGGTTTTTAAGTATCCCGGTTTTGGGTTTTAGTATGTAAACAACATCCTGATTTAAGACACCAAACTACTGCAGGTGTCCTGGTTTTTAGAGACCCAGGTTTGCCATCTGAATAACTTCTGTAGAAACCTAAATACTGTCATGTTAATGCCTTAAGGTGCGTTCACACCAAACATGACCTCGGCGACCACTCTCCATGTAAAGTCAATGTACAGCCGTGATCAGGAGCGACCAGGCGTGACCGGATCTCACGCGATGTGACAGATGCGATATGGGCATCTCGGTCGCCCAAGTCGTGTTCAGTGTGAACGCACCTTTATCCTGACTACAAACCTCACAGGCACCTCCACAGATAAGATGCTGTGGTCAGGATACAGGTATTTATTGTGTATACTGGGAAAGGACAGTCAGGTTTCTCTATGTGGATGCAGATGCCAGATCCTGAATATGATCCAAACTGGGTATTCAGTGTGATTACATTGACTTGAATACCAGAGTAGTTAAGCCAACGTAATCACAGTCATTGTTGAAAAAGAAACCTGTGAAGGATTTCTTTCTCACACTGAACATCCATACAAGTTGATAAGGTTGCTGATGAGTAACTGATCTATAGGCAGAATTGATCAATGCATTGGTTTCTAATCTAATCAAGTCCTGTTCCCATATACACCTGTTTCAGTTGAAGGCAAAATCCTGACTTGATGAGGGATAAATGCAGTTTGAAAAGTTGTGCCAACTCCTTTCTGATCTGTCCGACTTTATTTCTGCACATTTTGAGCAGCAAAGCCACTTTCTGCATTAAACTGCAATGACGGGAAGCAAGACTGTTCAGTGTAGGACTGTGGTGGTTGTCTGGCATATCAATGGTGTGTTCCAGTTGATCTCAAAAGTTGGATTCCCCAAGTTGGAAACGAGAAACCTCACAGGGAATGCCCCTTTGGTTGGAATTCAGGGCTGGGAAGTCGACCAATCTTCAGGTACCCCAACTTTACCTGCTCATAACTGGAACACTTAAAAGTGGGTTGTGCCTTAACTCCTACGCCCGAGTAATGGTAAAGGTAAATGGAACGCACCATAACCTTTTTCACAGTGCTCCGCCAGGGAGGTTATGTTTTTGCTGGCATGTGTTTGATTGTTAGCCTGATTATCCAAAAACTACTGGACGGATTTTGCTGAAAGTTTCAGGAGACGTTGGGAATAGCCCAACTTGAAAGCGATTAGATTTTGGTGGTGATCCTGATAACCGCCATTAGTAAACGATCGTTTTTGCTTCATAACTGTCTATATAATAATAATATCAACAGGATTCTGAGTGCTAGGTGTGGGTTTCAGGGTTAAGGAATCATATTATTATTGTAACTTTATCATGGAACTATTGCTTATGGGTGTAACAGCAATATGTGAGCTACCTTAGTGGAGTTCTCTCGCTCTCCGAGTGCTTTCTAGTTAACTCTGTGAGGGTGTAACATCTGTGCCAATTCATGGTGCGATTAGTCTTGGATGCACTGAGTCCACATGCCCTCTTCTCTTCAATATTATCCCTCTGATACTACCTCCACACCGGAGTAAATGTCTCTTTGTATTTTTATTTATTTTATTATCAGTTTTAATACTTTTATATTTTGATGTAATGGATCTTTGAGTCTAGAATAAAATATCTAGCTATCTGAAGATAGAGCAAAGGGGGTCAGCTTGTTCCTCCCTGATGTCTTCAACGTTTAGAGTAGAGGCAAATTTTCACAGGGGCATAAATATTGCAGCTTGAAAAGGCAGAATGAACAGGGCTGAGCATTTTATACTGGTATATTTGTCGAATCAGTTCATGAGCCTGGACCAACTTTTTGTATGAAGATAGGTATCAAAGGTGCACCTCATGCACCAGATTTGATTTGACTTCACATCAGCACATTAAATCATTTCAACATGGACACATGTCAAAGCAGTGCTCAGAGCCTTTTATAAATACTTAATGAAAACATAGTGCACTATAGCCTGTGAGTCAATGTTCTTAATGGACTGGTGGAAGAACAAATGTAATAGCTATTACGTTTGAAGGACATCAGGTATCACATTGGTGGTAAAAATCTAGAGCATCTGTGGTAAGTTCATTTTATTTGTGTGGTCTTTATATTAAAAGCTACAGATCATAATGAAGTTTGTGGTCTGTTATTGCCATAGCCGGTGTTAATGGGTGTGCGTGCATGTGTGTTTTCTGCCCTCACACTGCGGACTCTGTACCCGGTCACTGCAGTTTACACATTCAGACTGTGAGGTTGAAGATGGCTTAAGCAACAAAGTGTGTGCCCCTCAACTAGAAGTGCATGAGTGTGTGTGTGTGTGTGTGTGTGCATCTACAGAGACAGCTTATCAAGGAGTGTGTTGAGCTAGTATGTGCACATGGGTGAGCAGACTAAGTGAAGTGAGTGTCTCTCAGTGCCTACAAAGGTGTGTGTGTGCGTTCATGTATTTAAAGGTGAGCCAAGAAGGATTGGCATGGCCAGTGTAAAGCTTATTATGAGTCTGTAAAGCCACTGCATGATGAGAGCGAGGACGTATGTCTGAATGTGTGTGTGCGTCTTTGTTTAAGTGTGTGTTTGTGTATGTGTGTGTGTAATAGAAGGCACGGAGGGTGGAGTGGGAGGCTCAGTCTCTCAGGTCCATGCTGGAGCCGAACAGGGCCACCAGCTGCTCCTCGTAGTGGGCGATGTTCCTCTTCATGATCTCCTTACAGGAGCCCAGGAGGCGCTCAAATGCCTGCACGTCTATTACTGCACAGAGAGAGAGAGAGGGGGAGAGAGAGGGAGAGAGAGAGATTTTAGGGGTGTCAGTGGAGTCATTAAGTTGCTCAACAATCCACTGGGTTCATAGTTACTGAAGTAAACAGCAGCTACAATAGTTTTTGGTCATCACAGTGGTTTAAAGGAGAGGTGGGGCAGTGAGATCATCGTTCCTGAAAACACTCATATTTGTTGTAACCACAGAAACACAAAGGTGATGTTTTGAGATATATTCACTCTGGGACCTGGATTTAAAATGTGTTTTTTAAGGCGCCCAAAATGCTGACTCCATGTGGACGAAATGCCCATATGATTAAAAACTTCTGTGGATACTCCTAAATTCTCTTGCTGAAGAGGCGTGGTAACCTCATGCAAGGGTACAACACTTTCTTTCAGGCTGTGAACGGTTTCAATAAAGGATAAAAAAGGTCAATACAGAACCCCTGGTGGACTCTTTCCTCTCGTCTTTAAAAGAAGATACCTTGGGATAAAATGTATTATTCTACCCTAATCTATCACTTTACAGTCTGAGGACAACATGAGACAGGCGGAGCAGCATGAGGACCATCAGCAGCAGCAGGCCAACAGCGGGGCAGGAAGAGAAACCAGGTGCTCAGTGCCTTATTTAATAGATTAGACCCAACACCAGCTAACGCTATATGCAGAGCGGCATGGAGGTAGTGGTGCAGGGTCACATCTGAAACAGGCTGCGATATCAGCTTCATAAGAAACTAAAATAACATTAAACACAATCCTACAGCTTCTACACATGGGACCCGAGCACGGATCAGTGTGTACTTGACATCGAAGGAAGCAGTGTTCATTTTGAAAGCACTTTTTGATTTAGTTTGAGTCTTTTGTCTAAAATATATCTTAGTTTTAAGCATAATTTAATCATCTAAATTGTCCAAATTTTAGTCTAGTTTTAGTTGATAAAATTTCACAACAATTTTAGTCAACAAAATCTACTGCAAATTTAGTCAGCTAAAAATATGAAGTGTAAAGTGTAAGGCATTTTTTATGTTTCTTTGAATTTCTGAAGTCATGTATTAAACTTGGATCCCACCACCATGAGGCTAAGGCAGCTGTGAATGGATGTCTCTCTTAACTCATCCAACATTTCCACACAACCAAAGTAACTGTGTTTGTTATAGTCTAGTTTGAGCTTGAGTATGGCACACAGGAGCCTCAGGTACAGGGTACTCGCTGTACTCTCCATGTGCACTTGCCAGCGTGTAAAGTTGTGCAGACACATCTTAATGTCCTCTGTGACTTTGTGTACTGTACTTGTGCAGCACAGGTTTATTTCTTCCCCTGAGCAGCACAGCCAATGTGGAAATAGAAAGAACATTGAAAAATAATAAAAACATCTGCTGCAGCAGCGGAGTAGATCCACACTGAACATCAACAGGTGGTTGACATGGTTTCTTCTTCATCTCTCTTCATTTAGATGGATTTGCAAATTAACTATGAGCATGCCTCCACCAACTGTACCTGAAACTGTTCAACCACAAGTGGATCCCAGCATGGACCAGCATAACCAGGAGAGATGGATGGTCTGAAGAATTGTGCTCAGGCCGGTATAATCGAGCCTAGAGGAAAACGTTCTTCAGCTTTGGTCTTTAAACATGTCCTCATCTGTTTAAGCTCTCAATTTCCCTTCTTCAGCATTAGAGCTGCAGAGACCATTTGCAGGTGGGTGAGGAGTTTGTAATGCAGGCATTAAAACTTAAGCAGATTGATTTTTAGATATGGCTAGCCATTTGTTGGACAGACGGAGAAAGACAGTCCTGGGACCATCTTAATGTCTTTAGGGGGCCCAGGAGGGCTCTTTTAAGTGCTGCTCATCTTTTCCAGTCACAACATCACAGAGAAAATGACAAGATTACAGCAGACAGCATCTTTTACTGCAGAACACTGAGTGACTTTCTCCTGTGCTGCAATCCTGAGCAGCTGAACAATAAACAGAGAGTGAGGACACAAAGGTGGGACTAAATCCTAACGGTGTGAGGACATAAGGGGAGGACAGAACTGACCATAGTGGATGACAGCAGGTCTGTAAAGCTTTTGAGATATATGAGTCAATTTGTAAATGAGATTAATGGAAACAGAGTATTGTATAAATGAATACAGCGAATGTTGATTCAAAAACTGATGCCAGGTAGGGGTGTAACAGTGTGTGTATTTGTGTGTGATGATTCCCACCCTCTTAATGGTGAATTTCAGCTTCTCCCCTCTGGACGGAGGTATCTTGTTCCAAAGTGCAGAACGAAGCAGTATAAAAATAATTTTGTTCCTGCTGCTATTGCTGAGCTGAATAAATCATAGCCTTTTGCACACAGATATTTATCTGTTCATGCACTTGCACTTTGTTTTACTAACCCTTTAAGATTTTTACTCTTTTTAATTTTGATCTTAACGGAGGGTGCCTCTGCAACCAACACGTGTACGTGTACCCCCCTTTTATGCTTTTCATATCTTTTACGCCTGCTGTGATGATAAAACCTGGAGCGCTTTAATGTTTAATGCTTAATGTTTAATGTTTAATTTTAAATTTTGTTTTTACCTTTGTCTTTGGCGTCTATGTACGCGTGGTGTAATCTCACGGACTGCAAAACGAATCTACCTACGGATACAAATAAAGTAACCTGAACCTGAACCTGATTTGTATCAAACTGTTTTGGTGCAGGCTGTTGTACCATTATTTACCATTACCTTTTTGAACAGGAATGAGGAATTTTAACTAAATTCACTTTTTTATACCCAAGTTTGAGCCGCTCACTGGGCTTCTCTGCGAAGTCAGAAATCAATCAACATAACATTCAAACACTAAAACATATATATTTTTTCTGTCCAGAAATGCAAGTAAATTTAACATCTTAATCATGAAAACATAATGTGCTTTACTATTTTTTCTATATTTTTGAAGAACAGAAAACTTGAAAATGAATGGATAAAAGTACAATTTATATTTTAGCATTAAAGATTGCATTTCAATTACAGAGCTTCAACATTCTGGTGTATTAACCGTTATAGAAACATAAAATGAAGTTGGTTATGTTGTCAGTGTTAGGATTTATAACTATGGGTTAGTTTATTTGAATTTTCCCCTGACTTTGTGGCTCTTTTACATCTGTTTGGTTATGTGTGTGTTATGATGGATGTCTCCAAGGTTGTAGTTTGTTTTGAAAAGTGTGGGGGGTGGGGGGGGTGGGGGGGGTGGATACTGGCAAAAGTGACTTTTGAGAAGTGCTTGGGATGATGACTATAATTGATTTTACTTTTGGTAAGGCTACTATAAAATGCGTAGACTTATTTCATGTTTTAAGTGATTGTCTTGTATTTAATAAAAACCTCTCGAGAGCTTGGCCGACACTTTTATATGAATAACGAACCCCCAACAATGTTGAACTTCATGTTGAAATCAGCATGTCAAATATATCACCTACATCTCAACAGGATTTACAGCTCAGGGACAGCACATAAACAAACGACTAGTCTCTCTTCATCACAAATAAGATAAAGGTTAAGCCATTTCACATATAAAAGAATAAACCTCGGGTCACTGGGGACCATAGTTGGAGTTACATCGGAGCACATGCTGTTTCCATGACAACCCATGGGTTGTCACGAACACGTTCACGGATATACGATGCGGTTTACAAACCGCATCGTATATCCGTGACCGGGAGAATCTGGACTTCAAGCCTAACCAGCCATTTCCACTCAAATCGAACTACAAAAACACAGCTAGCCAGCCCACAAAAAAAGGCCACCACAGTTATCAGTCTCATGACCCAAACTCTGTCACAAAAACTCAGTGAATCAGCAGCAGAAGAAGAACAACAAATGAAGCCTTCTTGTCTTACCATTCTTGTTTGCAGGCTGGAAACATTTTTATGATTATTATTATTATTATTATTGTTAGCTTTATTTAATTATTCAAGTAAAATTTCACGATAGATGGATAATCCAGGTCATGGCCTCTTCTTCTTCTGTAGTGTTATTACATGGGATAATCACAGGGTTAAACAAGCAAACAAGTTTTCCAACTAAGCACAGGTATTATCAGAAGAAAAAGCACACTCTGCGTCGGACCTTCAACTTGGCACAGACGCAAATTTACAGCAGCTGCACGCTTTTTTTTTTTTTTCATCCTCGCGAGGGTCTGCTGCGTCTCTCTGCAACTCTTGGATGAATGCAGATGGTGCGTTCAGGAGCGTCGGAATTTTCTATACTACTGAAAATAATTGGGGTTACAATGGCTTACACGTGAAGGATTTGTGTGTGGTGGAGACAAAATGAACCCTGACAAAAAGTGGGGGGCACACATCCCCCCCGTCCCCCCCTAAACTGACGCCTTTGAAAGTCTCCACTCTGTGGCTGTAAAATAATTTTACACACGGGTACAAATAAAGTAACATGAACCTGATGTGGGACTATACTTCAATTCAGTGCTCTACACAGACCTGTGAAGTGTAGCACACCACACATGCTCAGACCAGGAGAATCAAACCGCCCCTCACTATCATTCAGGCCTTTGGTCAGGGAAGTCTTATATATGATTCCCAGTTTTCACTCATGTACAGTGAGCTGGCTGTAGGGAGAACAGTTTGTGAATGCATTAGTCTTGTTTTTGAAAACTGATGCGAACTAAAACCGGTTCAAAGTAGGATCTGTTTGATAACCTCATGTTGTGGACTCTGGAAATGATCACATATTCACTTTTAATGTTTGGACTTGGTTGGATACTTTCCAGCAATGTAGACATCCACCTTGTCACCTCCATCATCCCCCCTCTACAGGTAAAAGGTCCAAAGGTGCTATCAGATGTTAACGTAAACATGGATTTCAAGGCTGTAGGAGCTCAATTTCACCAGGGAATATAAAGAAGTATCAGCTGGACTCTCAGCCTTCACAAGTCTGAGCTCCCATAGTCTTTCTGTGTTCTTATGTGCCATACAGAGAGAGAAATAGAATAGAAAAAGTTCTTTACTGTCATTGTATAAAAGAATACAATGAAACATTGGGGTTGCTGTGAGAAACATGAATGACCAACTCTGATGAGCAGCAGCGTGCATTCATTGTGTTCGCGTGTATTTGTGTGAGAAAATTACCGCATGTCATAGATTTTAGAAAATATCTTGTACGAGGATGTAAGTGTATTAATGAGTAAGCTTGTGTGTGTAAATGTGTATGAGTATTGTGTGTAGGGATGGAAATCGAAAAACCAATTCCAGTTGAGAACTGATAACAACTTCCTAAACAACAAAGAAGTCAAAAATCCTGACAGAAGTGGTCAAAATTGTTACTGCACAACCTTCAGCTGGTGGAAACAGCAGCAACTTGAAGAAGCATTCATCTGCAGCATGGCATCGAATATCAGGAGTGTCATGTGTTTGGCATTGTTGCCACTGAATTTCTATGTAGACCAACTTTTTTCCACATAGAAAATCAACAGGAAGCTCTGACTGTCACATGTTGATGTGCCCTTGGGCATGGCACCTGACCCCCAAACTGCTCTCTTTTCTGAGTCAGCGGTGTGCAAAGGGTGTGAAGAGCATGTGTGTGTTAGCTGATACTGATTAATTACATTAGATTAGATAGTACTTTATTAATCCCCTTGGGAAAAACTCCCTCAGGGAAATTGAGATTCAGTAGCAGTTAATTATTACAGCTAAAAAAGATCTATAAAAAATTAAACAGATCTAAATAAAAATATAAATAAATATACATAAATACAAATAAAATAAGAAATAAATAAATAAAAATATATGGCTACTGGCTGACTACTGCTCCTTCCTGTCCTCAGTCTTCCTGTTACTCCTCATCCCCTCTAGTGAGGACTTGTGTAGTCTGATGGCCTAAGGGACAGAAGAGTTTCTCAGTCTGTTGGTCCTGCACTTGGGAAGGAGCAGTCTTGGGCTGAACAGGCTCTTCTGGTTGCTGATGACGGTGTAGAGGGTGTTATGTGAAATGAAACAACTTCCAGAGAAGTTTTAATCATCAGTAAGTGATTGTGAGAGTGAATGGGTTTGAGTGGTTAGGTGAGACCTGTGGTGTAAAAGTGTTTAGAGTAATCGGAAAGACCAGAGAAGTGTCATATAAGCTAAAATCCATTTACCATTAGGCTAAAGAAATCTCAGATATCACCTGTAGTCCTTAACTAATGGCCTTAGTTGACATGAAGTATGTAACTGTTACCCCTGTGAGAACTAATTAAAACAAAAACAAATAAAAGCTTTAAAACTGAAATGACCAAATGTTCCAGCAGACTTCACAACAAAGAGAGAAGAGATGAGAAAGAGAAATGATGAGCAATTAAAAATTCTGTGTTAATCTACAAATGTGAAGAGCTGCTCCTGAATGCGTTCACCTACTTATTGCTGTATGGCCTTCAATTAACTAAAATGCGAGGTCTGTTACAGAGTAATGACAACTCAAACTATGATTATTATCTCATGACAAGCTGCTTAAATAGTCTTATCAGTGGAAATTTGAAAAAAAGACCCTGTTGAAAGATTGAGTGGCTGAAGTGTTGCCAGTATTTTTAAACACACATTAAGATGAATTCATGGGGCGTCCTTATTAATCTATCCTCAAATACATTCAACATTTACCTGATATGAACTAAGGATCAACCGATACATCGGACGGCCTGATATATTGCGTTCTTTACTTGAATCGGCATCGGTCGATTCGCGCGTGGGTTCGCCGATGTATTTTTCCGCGGCATGATTTACAGTCAGGCATCCATGGGCAGCTCTGTGTTGCCGGAAGACCCTGCAGCACATGCAGACGCGTTACCACTCCCCCACTGCAAGAGTGGTGAAAGCAGCATTAGCTTGGAGGCTCCTTCACAACAACGATAAGTTTTAAACTTTCAATTAGCCTCTAACAGTTAAACTTAGTTGAAATATTGCCACCCACTTTGAAATAGGAAACATGAATGCCAAGTGCATGTAATATACGTGCTTGAAAATATAGTTAAGTTTGTGGGTCAGAAAAACAGGAATACTGTTGAATGCTTCATCTTTAAAACTGCTTACCATTGTATTTAGGGAGCTGTTGATGTAGTTGTAGGCTAATATGTACAGCTTTTACGAACACCGGTTTAAGGATTAAGTAATGTCAACGTTGTCGATTCAGTTCCATGGTGTTTGTAGGAGTTTACTTCAGCGAACACCGGGCTGAGGTTAAATGCGTGTCGTGTGTGTGTGTGTGTGCTCTCTCCCTCAGAGCGGAGTGGAGCAGCCGTGTCTGCTATCAGAGAGGTCTTTAGCGTGCACTAGACGAACTTTAATGATGAGAGAAATGTTTCACATGTAGTACTAAATTGTGTCAGTGTTTCGTGAAAACGTGTTTAGAGCTGTTTGCTGCTGTTATTAATCCAGCGTTAGCAGAGTTTTTCAGTCAGCGTCTGCTTAGCTGATGTGTGTGTGTGGAGGGATTTGCGTCTCACTGCGGAGGAGCAGCCATCACATCGATGGAAGATAAAACTTAAACTATGAGAGAAATGTTGTGTACATGGTAGAATATTTATTCCTTTTAAAGTTGATAATGCCTTATTTTTTATGTAAATTGAGGGAGCAAAAAGCAGTATCCGCCACAAATATCGGCCCAAGAAAATCAGCAGTCCATAATCGATCATTGGCTGAGGGTATTGGGAAAAAAAATCGGTCACGGCATCGGCCCTAAAAAATCCATATCGGTCGATCCATAATATAAACTCTCTGAATGAATGAGCTGAGGGCATCACAGTAAAACTTGCATCACATCAGGAGTTCAAAAAAGCTTCAATCAAACAAAAACACGTCTGCATTGATACCTTCCTTGCCATTAGTGGTGATCAAATCCTTAAATGTCACTACTTTTTAAAGATTTTCATGGATGGATAAAAAGCATTTAAGAAAAGAACTGTTTCTCACCCAAACACTTGACACTTCCCACCGCGTAGGCCGAGGCAGCTCGGGGCTTGTTAGTGACCAAGGCCAGCTCCCCAAAGTACTGACCCCTGCTACAGCGCGTTATCTCCACCTCCGCATTGTCTGCATGGTCTGCCTTCGTCTGCAGGAGGGAGAGAGGGGAGAGGATTGAAGGTTAGAAACCACTGTGCACTTATTTTTTTTTTCTTTATCCCCCCTGGCGAAGAGCACTCAGCAGCTGAGCAGACCCTTGTGTGATTCTCGCTGTTGCTAGGCAAAAAACACGGAGCTTTTCTGGTGGTCTTTACAAAGGAGTGTGGGTGGCCATTGTTAAAATGTTTCCTTGTTAAAGACTAAGATGTAGAGGGATCATTTAGCTTCAGTATAAATTAGCCGATAAAGCCTGAAGTCTAATATACCATTAAATTGTTTCCATTCAGCTTTTCATTCATGTTACTCAACATTAAAACTATCTGGTCACTTTGGTCTTAGCAGCTAAGCCTACCGAGAAATGACAGTTAAATGTGTGTTTACCAACAGCACAGGAAGGATGAAGTAGTACATAACAGAAAAGGAGAAGCTGAAGGTCTTACTTTACTCTTCATCATGATCTTGACCTCCCCAGATTCTACAATAAAGAAGCAGTCAGCCTTGTCCCCCTGGGGAAAAAAAACACGAGAGTAATGAGCACATCTGCACCGGGTTATACCAGCTCTGTTTGAGTTCAAGTGTTTGAGCACAGGTTCTTATTTAGGACCATATTGACGTATTACAATCATCTGAGGTGTTGCAACAGCAGAGACGGTTCAAATTTCATGTTATACCTGAAGGCCAGAGATAAACTTGATATTCAACCGTTCCGACTCTATGGGATCGCTGGAGCCCACCAGCAGCAACACTAGCATTGTTTGCATATATCTCTGTGACAACGATGGATCTTTATTAGGATAACTGTCTTTTAAATCTTTTTCTTTTGTAAATCTATGGAGGGCTCCAGGTCATAAATATTCCTCCAAAATGTTTCTAATTCAGCCTTGAGGTGCAGCGTTTCTTTCAGACAGTTTTGGATTCATAGTGACAAATCCATAATTACAGATTTTGTATAACATTTTCTTGATAACAGTGTTGCAGTTATGTTATTAGACTTCTATTTTAACCCTATAGAAAGTGTAAACTTCCTGTCAGTCATATAGACCCAGCAGATGACCCTAATTTCTACTTTTCTTGTTTTCTAGACGGTAGTGTCCAATCAGGATCAGCCATAGGTCAACAAGAGAAACGTTACTGGTTACTTTCCAAGAAAATTAGGGGGAGTCTGAGTAGAGTGAGGTGGGTCTTGGAAACATTTGAGAATTTGATGCAGAAGTTGTACCCAAGAGTGGCACAAATAACTGTAGTTTGGAAGAATAACTGCAAATATTTAGTAGTTTTGCTACAAGTTAGTTCACATGCTCTATTTTTTTCTTATAACCAAGGCTTGAGAGAACAACATTTAGACGTGAGAAGGCTTGTGCATCATTGATCTGTGAGCCATTTGTATAAAGGTCTGTGAGATTTAAATTCCATATTGAAATTTGGTTTTATCTCTACTGTCATACAACTTAAAAATCAGACATTAGTACAACATAAATATTCTTACAATCCAGCAAAAATAAGATGTCTTTAGACTGATTCTGCTCAGCAAAGTTGAGGTTTTACATGAATTGTGACAAAAAAAAGGTCCTGGCAAATTAAAGAAAACAGCACAAAATGGCTTGGAGCTATTTTTACCTGACACATCACTGAAGGTACCTCTAAAAAACCAAAATCAGGTGCCCAGACACAACAGCTACCTGATGTGTGGGATGTTAACTTGAAATAACATGGCACTAAGTCAGGGGTGGGCAACTGGTGGACACATGCAGCCACTCCCACCACTCAGTTTAATATAAAAAAAAAATGCATGTTCATGAAGAAAATCTGCATGAGAGCATTAAAAATGGCAATAATTTCTAGAAAATAGAGCTATAACTGACTGTGATAGTTTTCTTGAACCTTCTGTTAAATTTGTCAAAACAGAAATAAAAATGTGAGTAAAATAACTTTGATAACCAGAAAATGCTGTTACTTTTACCAAGAAAGTGTCTGAAACTTGTTGGAAATCCTACCTATAGCTCGAAGATTAAGAAATACTAATTGCATTTAAGTTTGGATATGTCTAAATATGGATAAGGCAACTTTTATGATAGTTATATACATGAATACGTCCCCTTGAGTACCCTTCAAATTGCAAAAATTTGGCCCTCTAGCCATGAGGATAGTTGCAGTAGTAGTAGTAATGTGGCCCTCTTGGTAACCAAAGTTGCCCATCCCTGTTATAAACCGTCACGACTATGTAATTCTGGGATCAGAGTAAGCTCAGCAAAAATATTCCTCAAAAGTAGCAGCAGATGAGCTCTGACTGATGACCAGGAAACATACCATTACCACAGTCTACAAACTATCTGTCTAGTGTTTTCCTCCATGCATCGTCAGAGTTCTAGTGTTTTGTTTATACTTTCAGGAGTGAACGTGTTTAATAAAAACTTTTGTCTGAATGATTTTTCACTCATAAGAGTAGTGATTAAAAACAGAAAATATTCTGAAATGCTTCTTTGAAAAATTTTCATCATGACATTCTTACAGATATACTTTAAAAAAGAACAAGATACATACAAACACAGCAATGGACACACTTGAGTGAAAGCAACTATTTAGAGGGACACTAATTAAAGCTAAGCATAGACTATGTTTCCTTTAAGTTTTTGTGTTTCTCCATCACAAACAAAATCAGGAATTATCTGTCCTGACTAGTTAGGGTACATTTTTGCCAGTGCAGAGACAATAACACATCCTTATCAGTTCCACATGGCTGCCTGCCATTGTTGTTCCTACCTTAACTACGACACACCTGTATCCCCTCTGTCTGAACGCTCACATGTACAGTATGCATGTAATGTTTAAACTTTAGGGGACGTGCTCAACTGGCCTGCCAAACAGGGAATACTTGGCGGCTGTCATGCTCATACATAGTTAACAGCGAGTATACCTCCGCTTTTTTACACTATCTAAAACTAATTCATTTTGTTTTGTCACTTTTCATGTATATTTCATTACAGCTTGTTCTGTACAGCAAATTAAAATTAGTTATGTGTAGCAAATAGCTTCATCAGAGACAATGCACCACAATGTGACCACAATTTATTTACTTCAGTGAAACATGTTAAAAAAGCATATCAATAGCTCTGACAATTATAGTGATAACACCGGAGAAAGAAAGCTGCAGTGTTTTAGCTCCGTACACAACAGCAGCGCGAGAAGGCTTGTTCGATGTGCTAGCTACCCAGTGGTGATCGTTTTTGAGTAACTGATCTACAGAACTCTGACGATGTGCAGTGGAAACAACGCTTTCAAATGTCTAGATGCACATCTGAGTTTGTGTTACTCTTCTTGCAATCAAATAAACTTCTCCTGATACATTGTTTTCATCCATCCTGTCAAGTCTCCCTTGTTCAGTTTTGTGCACAGAAAGATGTCGTCACCCTCCCCTTCGCCCTCACTGAATTACACTTTTGCAGCTGGGTTCACAGTTCAGCTTCACACAGAAGAAATACAAGGGGGCAGTAAGGAAATTACGCGAGTGAAGTCCAGGTGAAAAACTGAAAACTGTTTGTGTTCACAAGTGTCTCACTCAGGAAAAGTCAGAATAATTTCAGTACTGTTACACCCATCTTCCTTTCCTTTCCTGTTGGCAATGCTGACGGGAATGTTGTTGTATGTGAGCAGGGGATGGGGAGGGCTGTTTTTGTTTTTTAATTTTGCTTTTGTGGGGACGAAGAAAGGCGGGAAGGTCCAAACACATAGTCAGGAGAATTTCCCAAAATGGGGGCTCGCTCAACGCCGTGTTTGCACTCAAAATATTGATACAGCAAAACATCGCCATGCACTCCTTGGGGATACGTGTATCGATACAGATCCTACAGAATGGATACGGCCTCCATGTTTTGACAGTTGCTGTCAATACACTTTGGGTACTGTTAACAATGGCATAGTTCAAAGTAGAAGCCAAAGTACATGATGAAGCACATGATCATCGTATCGTGAGGTTGCTGGAAATACCAAACCCTACTCAACGCTATTTTAGTACACAGCTATACACTGTAATCAACAACTGTACTGATATAAATAATACTGTTTAAAACATTTATCTCAGATGTAATGAAAAAACAGTGAAAGAATGATCACTGTACTGACCAGAGCCCCTTTGGTACTGCTACACTCCACAGATCAGTGGTCTTTAAACTCTTTTTGCCAAAGGCACACCTAAACTTAAGTCAAAATCTTGAGGCACACCACCTTCATATCCACACAAGGTGTCCTTTGAAACACGTGTACCCTATCAGTCTGTATATGTGCATTTGTACAAACGCCTAAGAGAATGACATAGATTTATTTCATACTATTTTTAATAATCACCAAGGAAGTTATATTTTTTACCTGCGTTTGTCTATGTGTTTGTTAGCAGGAACTGCTACTTAAAAAACAATTAGATTCTGCCCACCATTAGTGAATGATGGTTTTCACTCAATAACTGTTGAACTTAAAATGAAATCAACATGATTCCAAGTGCTTGGGGTAGGTTTTCAGGGTCAGTGAATCATACTTTATTATATTGTGAGGGTTACATCATCATGAAACTACTGCTTATAGGTGTAACAGCAATATGTGAGCTACCTTGGCGGAGGTATGTGCTCTCTAAGTGCTTTCTAGTTATTGAAGAAATTATTATAAACTGTTAAATTTTTCAAGCAGCTGCTCGAAAACAACAGAGAGGAAAAAAGTGATTATTAATCAATGACTTTTTCTAAACTTCAAAAGATGGTAATTGTTTGAGAGTTTTATCAGTTTTTATAAGAACTGGCTGCTGTCAATTTAAATTCATTGACCTATTAATAGACTAAATTAAAAATTCACTGTTTGTTTATTGAACAGTGGTAACAATAATTATGGTTGCCTGGATTGCCCAAAGACAAACCAGTGTGCCCTGCCACACCACTTGAGGAGCACTGCCATAGGTTATGCAGTGTTCTGAAGTAGTACCAAAACAAAGTGGCTTGCAAACAGAAAAGTAAAGCATTGACAGTGTGTTTAGCATATTATATCACCCAGTGCTGTTTTTTTTGTTTGTGTTCACCTTAAATCAGTAAATTATACAAATGTCTTGGCTGCAGGAATGTCACACCCAGCTTCTGTGTCAGTTCTGTCTTTACACAAGCAGAGCTGATTGAAACTGATGGGGCAAATGTTTTTACTCATAAGAATAAACCTTAAATAACTTCACTAAAAAAAAATAATGCATATCCCTTTTAAGGAAGAGAATATGCTTAGCTCATTCAACAGACTACAGATGCTTTTATTCACTCTAAAATCCTAAACACGTCAATGCTCACCCTTTATAAAACATCGCATTTGATTTCTTACCTGTGTGATGATGCGCTCCCCATCTAAAAACTGCTTCATTCCTAATACATCCACAATCTTCATCCTCTCTGTTGCCTGGACAGGAAGAGAGGAGATAAGAGTGGGAAGGGAGAATGAGCAAAATAGTTTTAAATAACTAGAAAAGACGGATAAAACAGAGAAGCGTGACTAGTGTGATAAAACCAAAAGAAATGAAGGACTCAATTGAATAAATTAAATCAGTTAATACTAAAAAAATCCAGTGATAAACCCTTATTTCAAAGTGATGACCAAACATCGACCACGGTTAAAGAAATAACCGCTAATTTCCAAAATTTTCATGTGTTGTCCAAGTTTTGCTTGGTGATACATTAAAGGTGCAGCAGCTTATTGCCACGAAAAAGAAAAAAAGGTAAAAGATTAGAAAATTCAATTTGCACAAAAGCTTCAGGCTGATGCAAAAACACAACTTTATCTGTCAAATCAGGTTGGTGTTATGCTCCTTGCTGGATGGATGGCTAGCTTCAAAGGTGTTAAAGGAATGTACGCTGGAGGAAAGGCGGGGGAGTGAGAAGGCTACAAACTGCTGGAAAAGTGAGACAGGGTTTTCTACGTTGCCTGCAGTCACTGAACTCACCTCCAGTGATTTAAGTAAGGGCACAGACTCTATGAAGGTCTCGTACATCCTTCTCTTCTTGGCGTTATTCTTCACAATGAGTCTACGAAACGTGGCACGGTCCTGTGAGGGAAAGAAAAAACAACAACACATGTAAGCAAACACCTCATAAAGACAGAGGATGTCTTGCTGGTTATTCTCGGCTCCACCACAGGGAGGCGCTGCATCAGCAGAAACCCCCTGAGCAGAGCACCAGCTCCATTCATAGATAACAGAGGTCCATTCTTAACATGTATGAGGGCCACAGCTCAGTGTGCTGGGTGGTGGAAACTGAATTTGATCCAGATACAGCTGAAGGAGCAAATGACACCGTGAGTCTGCAAAGATCTGACAGTGAAACCCTCAAAAACTGGTGCTGACGAAAATGTGACCAAGTGCACCAAGCTCTCAAAGGAAAGTGTTTATGACTTTAGAAATAGGGATCAGTCCCCCAGTAGGGCTGGGAAATATTGAGCAAAAATTACATCTGGATATTAATGAACTGAATGGATGGATGGATAAAGTACAACCTTCATTTCTATATTATCTGTTTCTCTGAAATAGACTGTCACCATATCAGAATGATAACAGGGTTCCTATTCTTTTCTAGAAATTATTTTCTAGGACTTTTTCAGGACATACTGTCACATTTTTACTTCATTTCCTATGTTTGTCTTTTGTGTGTTTTATCAACCTGCCAAGCCCTTGGAATTTCATTTGTTTGAAAGTTGCATAATATTGACTGATTGATCGCTGTAATGCTAATTAAGCCAGGATGAATGTCATTCATTTACGTGAACATTAGAAAAAAGAACAGCCAGCAGTTCAAATGAACATGTAAGTCTAAATACTAAGTCTAAGTTTTCTCATTTAAGGGGTGCCTCTTGCCTGTGTCCTGTGTGCATCTCACTCAGGAGTTGATTTTTATTAGAAGTAGCTAGCTAAAAACTGCATGGCACACTCAATATACAATACAGAAACATTCTTGAACTGAAAGTCACTAGTATTGGGAGCTTCTTCAGGAAAACTAAGTCCTTACTGGGGTCTGAAAAGTTGCTAAATCTAGCAACAAAGTCATATGGAAACACTGGGTAACGGCACTGGTCTGGAGGAACATGTTAATTTGGTTGGCTGGTAGCGTCATGTGGGGACTGTGCCGCCATGTCGGCTATGCAAACATCTTTTAACCTGTTCGCTTTAACTAACAAGGTAGAGGGAAGCAGAGGGAGGGTAAATAATTTCCCAGGACAATTCACTTTTTTCTCATTTTCCATATGTTTTCCATGACTGGAAAATTGGTCAATCATTTTCCAGGTTTTACAGGATGCATGGGAACCCTGTATAAACTTTGAGATGAGTCTTGTGAAAATTCAATGATATTCATACTTTTCTATTACCATAGCAACAAGATTACAGGTCCTACATGTCATATTAGGGGTGTCCCGATCCGATATTGATATCGGATATCGGTCCGATATCAGCAAAAAAAACAAATATCGGATAATATTGGCCTGCATCTTAAATCTCCGATATAAGCTCTCCGATACAAGCAGTCTATTCTAATTTATTTTTTATTTATTTAATTCAGTTGTAGAATATGCATATGTTTAAGTTAAAC
The DNA here is from genome assembly GCA_037902135.1 of Cetoscarus ocellatus. Classification (NCBI taxonomy): domain Eukaryota; kingdom Metazoa; phylum Chordata; class Actinopteri; order Labriformes; family Labridae; genus Cetoscarus; species Cetoscarus ocellatus. The sequence goes on along the minus strand of JBAMNC010000442.1, from coordinate 418,744 downwards.
ACAGTGTTTTTTTTGCAATTTAAAAATATATATTTTTGTTTTGATTGGGTTTATTGAGGTTACTTTTCAGGGTCTTCTAATTTATTTTTTATCTGTTTTATTTAATTGTAGTATATATTTTTATGTTTAAGGTTAAAATTTATTCAACCCATTGGTTAGTAACAAATGGGTCAGTTTTTCTCATACCTACTATTGCTGACTACTGTTCTCTGTTTGAGTAATCTCACTTGATCAAGCCTTTACTTACAGTCCATACTGCAAAATAAGTAATAAAGTATGTATGATTCCTGCTGATATCTTAACAGATCGATATTGGTATCGGTCAATACTCAAGGCTGCAGTATCGGTATCGTATCGGAGATGAAAAAGTTGTATCGAGAAAGCCCTATGTCATATCTTGGTGAATTCCTTATATTTATTTTTAAAAAAATGGCAAAATCTCACACAATGTCTAAATTGTACCAACTCATTGGCAGCATTTCAGAAAATCAAACTCACAATTTTTCATACTCTTATTTTCCAGCGTAGAAGAGAAGAGAAGGTTTCCTTTTTGCAACATAGACAGTGTGACAGAGTTTGACACAATATTTGACGGTCAAAACAAAAATATTACGTATTACTGAGTGTGCTGGACTTTAATTTTACAGTCAGGGAACCAGAATGTTTGATTTTTATGCATCTTTTTGAATTAAATGAACAAAAGAAAATTACCAAATTTCACCCTCAGTTTAAATTATTATTTTGCTGCCAATGGTACGTGTATAAATATTTATGGTTCTTACTGCTGATAATCTTTTCCTGGAGCATTACGCCTACTATCTACTTGTCTAATCGCCTCATTCAAAACTGCATTCACCATCAGCCAGATGATATCAAAAGAAATGTATAAACTTGTTCTCTACTTATTTTTCCTTCATTAAGGGAAAATTATTTTGTCTCAAAGGTTCTGCATGTTGTAATCTTTAAATTCTATTATGCTCTTTTCTATTTTAATGTCTTTATTTGATATCTACCGTTACACTGTGTACAAAAGCAACTGAAACCACCAAATTTCCCCTTTGGGATTAATGAAGTATTTCTGATTCTGTTAACCCAAATATACTGCATCAATATAAAAGACAACATCTTACCCTCCATCTCTTTAGAAAGTATATTGATTTACCTTAAAAAGCTTTTTTACCAGTCAGCCCTACACCCAGGGAACAGTTAAACAGTCAAAACAGTTTTAATCTTTATAATTCTGTAGGAATGCAGACGAAACAGTGATAGTTTGAATCTATGAATGCTGCTGATTTGCTGCTCAAGTTGCTGCAGGTTTGTGTATTTTTATGTTCTTACCAGCCCCCATAATGCTCCTTCCTGTGTGGCGATGATGGTGGCAGCTCGTGGCGTGTTGTACATGAGTGCCAGCTCCCCAAAGCTGCCCTTATTGTCATACTGACCCACGCATGTTCCTGATACAGCTATGTCATACACACCCCTGACAGAGAGAGCAAAAGGGGGGCGGGGGTTGGGAAGAAAGAAAAACAAACATACAGTGATTAAAAAACAGCATGAGGGACATCAATCAAACACTGGAAAATAACCCTCATTAGCTTTGATTTGTTTAATTGAGCACAAAGTTATGAGCTGGACAGAGTTTTGTTTATTGACCCACTGACTGGTTTAAACACTAATTAGAGATGATCTGTAGCCTCTGGACATGATGTTAGTTTGGCACACTGAGTGAGAAAATCATTCACCGTGTTTGGATTGGTGCAGGAGTGTGTATAATATGTGTTTAACCTTCTAAAGTAGATCTCTTTTTACATTTTCGGCGATTTAAAGGTACAATATGTAGAATTTATACACATTTATTATCCATAGATTTAAACTGAGCAGTACATGCATTACCTCAGATATCTTTGTCACAGTTTTTAAAGCCAGAAAATCCTTTCCTGTTGCTCTAGCTGGACATGTTTTGTGATTGCTTTGATATAATAATATTATTCACATTAAAACATGTGAAAACAAACTGGAAAAAACAACTCCATGCAAGAAAAAAAAAGTCAGATTATGAGGGAGATCTCAAACATAAATCAATAAAACAATATATACATATATCAACTTTTAACTCCTTTTCCAAGACCTTATTTTTACATGTAAGACCAAATTGATTCCTGAACTCCTAACCAGTTCATTTAGTATTCATATGCTCACATTTACACTTAATTTGTTGTACTAACTTTGAGACAGAACAGTTGACAGTCTCTGTCATAACTCTTAATCATAGTGGCATATTTCAGATTTTAATGGGAACAATGCAAGAAGTAATGAGTTGTAATAACCAACTCAAAGCAAGGTGTAGTTTGACTTAAAACAAAACAGTAAGCAACCAAGAAACAAAAAGTTCTTAACATCACTATTATTACTTTTAGGATATCACTTCCCAAAGTAATGTAAAGCAAAAGATGCAGTCTTTAACCTCTTTCTTAGTATAAACATTGAAAAACAAGCCATAAATTGTAATACTAGACTTCTGATAGGCTGCTGATAGCCTTTTTGGTTATGTCTGTACACCCCATGTCTAATGCTCTCTCGGTGGTGCAGGTGGCACTGGTTCACCTCAATCCCATCAAGGCCCCTAGCACCTCCATTCTCTCATCCCACTTTCCAGCACCATTCGCACACTCACTCTCTATCAATGAAGGCATACAGGCCAAACAGGGGCTTGATAGCCTAATGGGTTATGTTTGCTTACCCCATATATAAAGATTGTCGCCTTAATATGGGTGGCCTGCGTTCGTCTCTCCCTCTTGTCCTCCCCCAGTTCTCTCAGCCCACTTTCCAACTTAGCCCTAGCCCATTACACACTGCCATTTCAAGTTGTAATATTTACAGCCCTGTGACGCTTTGCCTTCACTGTGAATGTCTCAGAGACAGATCCCCTCCTTGCTCCGTCTTAAGAGGCATGATATTGGTGATAGGGAGGCGCTCAGCAGGAGACAGGAACAATGTGAGGGCTATTGTCTTCTATATCCTTTCTTACAAAAGGACAGGATAAGGTTCCAATTAATTTTGAAATCACTGTACCTCTTAAAACATGACGAGTTCTTCTTGAACTCCAGAGGAAACTACACTCTCATTCAAGAGTTCACATTGAGCTTTTAAATATGACAACAAACACAGTACATATGATTTATTTAGCTCAAATGGGAAAAAAGTTGTGTATCTGCAAGTGTCATTTTTGCTTAATCAGTTCATCAACTTTTAATACTTCAAGTCCCTGCAAACACCCAGTAAATACCAACTCTAACCTTTGAAACCATCCAAACAGCTTTTGTGTGCTAACGGCTTTGGTGAATTCTGACTCTGCTTTGTTTGTTTTTTTCTAGAAACAGTTTAGCAAGGAATGAAGGAAAGAGCTGTACAACTTTTCAACTATTGCAAAATAACTGTTCCTAAAAAACTCAGCTTAAAAAAATAGTTTATCACTGAAAAACAAATCAGAGTGAGAGCTAAACTTTACACTCATGAGTGGGGCATACTAACAAGCAAGATACCCACAGTAATACTGCCTCAGTATCCAGTTAATTTGAAATCACTGTACTTAATGGATCATGACGTGTTCCTGTCTGGTTCCAGATGGACCTACATCACACTTTCAGTACTGACTTAAAAACTGACCCATTTAGTTGAACAGTCACCAGAACTGCATGAGCATGTTCAGCAAACACTTTCAGGCACAACAGTGTCCATGCTGCCCTCCAACTTCATCCATGTTGTTTTGATTGAAGCCCCCTCGCAGCAGAGTTCACATACAGTGTGTGTTTCAGTACAACAACACATACATTACAGTCCTGCTCAGCATTATTGGTACCCCTTCATTTTTTGCATAACTTTTACAATGTCTTCAGAAATAAATGGAAATGTACCAAATTTATATCACCAGAATCTTTTACTTGGAGGTCCAAAATACTTTAAAAAAAGAAATCATTTTTACAACTTAGTTATTATAATTTCAAAGACTAAATAGAAAAAAAGCACATGCAGCAATAATGGCACCCCTCTTCAGTATTTGGTTGCACACTCTTTGGCAGTGATGACAGCCTCCAAACGTTTCTTGTACCCATCTATAAGCTTCTTGCACTTCTCAGTAGGGCTGAACAATATATCCTTATTGTATCGATATTGAGATATGAACATTCAAGATATTAATGGTGAAAAGCAACAATATTAACGATATAGATTTCCCCCGCGCTAAAACTGCACTTTCCACATTCTTTTGGATTATAATGTTTTTACTTTTCTGAAAAACGCTTGGTTTTCACCGAACCTGTAGTCATATCATCTCGCATCGATATCGAGATATCTGGAATGAATATAAAATTTTGTCCATATCATTCAGCCCTACTTCTCAGCTGGTATTTTCTCCAACTCTTTCTTTGCAAATTGTTAAAGCTCTTGAACATTTGCAGGTTTCTTTTCCCCAATGGCAGACTTCAGCTCATACCAAAGATTTTCAATCAGATTGAAATCAGGACTCATTGCTGGCCATTTTTAAAACAGCCCATTTTTTCCTTTTCAACCATTCCTGCATGCTTTTGGATCAGTGCTTTGGGTCTTTGTCTTGCTGGAGGACCCACGATCTTCGACTCAAACCAAGTTTTCTTACACTGGGTAGGAAATTTCGCTCTAAAATCTCTTGATAATTCTCTGATTTCATGATTCCTGTGATACGGTCAAGGCCTCCAGTACAAGATGCAGCAAAGCAGCCCTACAGCATTATGAAACCTCCACCATGATTAACTGCTGGTAGGGTGATCTTTTCCTTGTAGGCTTCATTGCACAGTCTGTAAAACTGTTGGTGTGCACTGGCAAACAGCTCTATTTTTGTTTCATCTGTCCACAGAACATTTTCCCAGAAGGTTTGTGGTTTGTCCAGGTACTCTTTGGCGAAGATTAGATGTTCCTTTTTATGTTTTTTCTTCAGCAATGGTGTCTTCCTTGGCCTTCGCCTATAAAGCCCTGTTTGGTTTAGTGTGCGTCATATGGTACTCGTTGAGACCATGACCCCAGACTGCTCCAGGTTGGCCTTCAGGTCTTTGGATGTTATACGTGGTGTTTTTTTCCCACCATTCACACCAACCTTCGAAGATTTCTCTTATCAGTTTTTCTCTTCCCCCAACGTCCAGGGAGGTTCTCAACAGTTCCATGCTTGGCAACCTTCTTAATAATATTACGCACTGTTGAAATAGGGATACCAAGGTCTTTGGAGATGGCCTTATATCCTTTGGAGGTCTTGCGTTTACTAATTATCGCATTTCTGATGTCCTAAGACAGCTCCATTGGCTTCTTCATTGTGACAAAGGAAAAGGGGACAGCAGGTGGCTATTTAAAACAGAAGTCATCATTCATTGGCTAATTCATGTCACATGGGCACAGACAACTTATCACAGGTTATTCTCATTTGTGATTTACCACAGGTGAGTCACAATGTGGTTCCATCCTGATTTACAGCAAAGGGTGCCAATACCAGTGACACAGCTAACTCAAAGTTTTCTTTGTTTCTTCCGATTTTTTATCGTTTTAAATTGCTGTTTATCATTTGCGCTTTTGCATCTCTGTAGAAAAAAATGTCTCACTTGATTCATATTTTTTAGAGGATATTCCACATTATGGGCTTAAACTTCATGGGTGCCAATAATGGTGAGCAGGACTGCACATGAGTTATTCAACTCATACGGGTACAGTGTTGTGTATCTGCAAGTGTAACCTCAAACAGCGCTGTTGTGTAATGTTTGTATATGATAAACAGGTATACTGCAGCAGAGCAGCTCCGACTCCCCCTCTCTTCTCTTTCTCTATGAGGATTAAACCTGCAGAAGGTAATTTGCAGCGCTGTTGCTCGGCAGGATTAACTAGTCACTTTGTAGGATAGTCTGTCCTCTCATTGGCTGAGTAGAGGGGATAAAACCCTTGTCGCTGGACGAGTATTAACTTAGTTTGTCTGGATTAGTATGAGGATGGGGACCATGATCAGTTGTGTAGTCGCCTGTAAGAGAGACCATTAAGTACTGGTTAAATACTCAGCTGCTTTCTCTTATAAAATCTCTGAGGGCGTTTGGATGTGATAATTCCCATAATTAACCTCAATAACTCACTAGTACACATGAAAGAGACATACACCTTCATATTACCATTTTTTACATTGAAAATGTACAACTTAATCATACCTTATACAACCTAGGAGAATTACAACACTAGAAACTGACTGATACATTCTGAGCTGTACCACTGTAGCTTCTAGCTTGAGGACAAATGGATATTCCCTCCGGCACTGAAAGGATGTGAATGTGATCAGAACATTCCCTGCTCAGTCAACCCTTGGGCGGTGTGCAGTCAGTGACTTTAAACTTCTTGAAATAAAAGATGAAACATGACAACAGGATTTGTAAGCACAACTTAGACGTCAAAAAAATATCTATATATTTTAAGTGGGGTTGCTCGAGCCCAATGGCACTAGTAAATGACTGCCAAGAAGCAACTTGTGAGCTATGTCCCTGAGAGGAGACAGCTGGTGACTGACGCTAGGCAATATATAGCAGTCAATGGTGCCACTGAAAGCCTCAAATTATCCCACTTAAAGTTAAACTAAAAAAGAGCAACATTGGCTCCACTGGACCAGCAACACGCTGCTGTCCTCTCATCTGATGCTCCGGTCAGAGGGCTGCAGCAGAGTCAGTTCGTTAAAAAAAATGCAAATTACTACATAAAGAAATCTTTAATTTCCTTTGGTTATCTGTATATATTTTAATTCCAGTTATAACTTGTCTATTTTAATATGTTTACTTTTTTCTTTTATGCTGCCACAGAGGATGCCAAACTATGTTTCACTGTAAGAATTCTGTTGCCTAACAAGTGTTTGATAGTGACAATAAAGAACTATTCTATTCTATTCTAAACTGATATAAAACTAACTCCCTGGATATTTAAAAGACTGGTCACTCCAGTATTCATCCCAGATGTGAAAACAGTCAAACTTCAGATTCCACTGCATTCTGTCATGGGCTTTAACCAACTTTTGCTTGTTGTTTAAAAAAATGGACATCAGGACTCGCCCGCTGGCGGTGCCCATTTTAACCATCAGGACAATGACAAATGACAGCAGTTTGAATGCTTACCAAAATTTAGGAGCTCTGCTGAAAGGTCCAGAGGGAGCATTCTTACTAAATCCCACTTGTGACAATGAAAGGCTTTCTGGTTCGTGGGCAAGGGCTCACAGTTCGTTCATCTGCACCACCAGGTAACTTAATCTCTCCTGCTCCTCAGTTTCTCCATCCCTCTTTCTACCTGTCACTCAGTCTGCAAAAGTTCTTCCTCTATGTGCTCCAGTTCATAAAGATATCCTCTCATACCCACAACTAACTGCACGTTGTCATTACTAGAGTCAAAATCCCTGATTTTCAGCCCAATATAGTGGCTGATCCATCCAAAATTAAAGCCGCTGCAGGCTAAACATGGGAGTCCAAGTGATGACGCGCACTCGCTACTTTATCGCACCAAAAACTGTATTTACATCACGCTGCACCTTAAGATTAAGCAACTTTATCGAACAGTAACCCGATAATATGTTAAATTCTATCCAAAAATGTGCAGTCCACAGAAAATGTCCTCCTTGTGCTCAATGGTGGTTTTGTGTAATTCTGACCTATAAGTGGGTTATATACAAGGCTTTTGGTGGCACCATTGACTGCTATGTATTCCCTAGCATCCACTTCTGACTATCTACCCTAAGGGAAAGCTCGCAATTTTCTTTAGTGGTGATCATATTTACTGGTGCCACAGGCCTCGAGCAACCCCACTTACAAAAACCTTAACTGTCCCTTTAAGGTGTTTGAAGAAAATTGCAAGCACTGAAGTGGTGATACATGACAAACATGAGATGAAGGATTCAGAGAAGAAGCTAGATGGGAAATAGGATAAAACATAGAAGATGACTAACACTTTATTAATTTAAATGAATATGAACTGTAACTCGTAGCTGTTTTATGTAGAACAAAGGGCAACAATCCTTTCCTCTTAACACACATTCATAAAACCATCATGTTTTTCTGTGAGCCTCTGTGGGACTTTGTTTGAGGATCAAGCAGGGTAGTTTGTTTTTTTTCTGAATCATGTCAGATGTTGAAGGGCTCAGTAAAACTTGGAGCTGTAATAGTATTTGTCTCAGTCTACAACCATGGCAGAAAGACAAGCAACCACACAAGGCTGTATCCACACCAGGGCTGAAAAAGAAGGCATCAACCAAAAGTGTTTCTTTGGAGCAACTTGTGAATTTGCTCCATCTTCAAGCCAAAGTGACAGGTTAAAAAGGTGTTGGGAGTATTTTTTTTGACAGAAACAGCTTAGATTGAATCCTGGTCCACTCCTTTTTTACTCTTGATTTCATGAGCACAATTCTTTACACTCACTGGCGAAAAAGTCCTTCCTCTTCCTCATATGAGAGCCGAGTATAAGTGTTTACAAGTACGGCTGTGAGTTGGATTGTTTTGACTCAAGACAAGCACAGCAGGAACAAACACCTCTAACAATGCATCTATCTGCTCAGGGTGTTTAATCTGATGTTTCCTTTTACACACAGTCCAAGATGATTTCAAGAGGTGGTCTGTGGCTGTGACATGTGGTCAAAAGTGTTGTTATAAACACCCAATAGACATTTAAGTTTATCCATGTTACAGGACTATACTTCATATTAACAATACTGATTATAAACTGATTTTTTATCAATATATTGTGGGTTCTTAATTCTTGATTTAATTAAAAATGGTTGTTTTGTAAACTACTTCATGATATATCACCTTTTTAGTGGTAGTGTCAGTACTGTGCTATCTATATACTGTATCATCATAACATGGACTAACCTGACACACCAGATGGACAGTTCAATATATTTCAAAAGCATATCCAGCAGGTGATTGGACAATTGTTCCGTCAATTACATTCATTACAGGCCCATCAGATAATGTAGTAGGCTGGCGCTACTGCACAAAACATGAGCCACTTCCTAGAACATACTCTTGCCAAAACATGTTGAAAGTGAAGCAAAAATGACCTTTCAATGGATAAGTTTGTAGCACTGTAATTTGTTTATCATTCAGTAAAGAAATGTGGTCCAGATCTGATAAAACTGCTACAGAGGCTGTTAAGCATCTATGCTAATCTCGTTACATACAGTCACTTCTTGCTGTTTCTCAGTCGTAGCTCCCAAAAGACACTGACTGTGCCTTGCCGCTTTGGGCCGCTCACAATCATTGTAGATTGGAGCTTAGCAAGATGGATCCACCTGATTATAGACACTGAATCAGGTGAATTCATCTGCACTGCAAGGTTAGGCATGGAGCATATCGCTAAATTCTTACCCATTTACACCCCTATTGTAATAATAAACGTACACCTTCTTTCCAATTTCATATATTTGCAAGGGCGAGTCAGACAAAAGTCTATTCATTACAATGGGAATCTCAGTGATATCCATAGAGGCACCAAAACTTCTCCCCTTCATAAAATATTTGTGTAGAATAGGTCTCAAGATAAACTGAAAATTTTCAGGGCACACTGATCAGGAATATCATTATGACCACTGACAGGTGAAGTGAATAACACTGATTATCTCTTCTTCATGCCACCTGTTAGTGGGTGGGATATATTAGGCAGCAAGTGAACGTGATGTCCTCAAAGTTGATGTTTAAAGCAGGAAAAATGGGCAAGGCCAAAATGTGATGGCTAGATGACTGGGTTAGAGCATCTCCAAATCTGCAGCTCTTGTGGGGTGTTCCTGGTCTGCAGTGGTCAGTATGTATCAAAGGTGGTCCAAGCTGACCTGTGGTGGGGTCATGGGCAGTTAAGGCTCATAGGGGCAATTGGTAGCCAGTACATAACAGTACATGGTGCCACAGAAAACCTGATAATTAACCCACTTGCAGGTACAACTCAAAAAACTATGTTGGCTCAAGAATACCCTACAGTGAGATTCTGTGTTTAACTTTTCCTAAACAAACCCCTGTGTTTGGAACTATTTTGTGATGCAGCAAAGGGCTGCTTTTATCCGTTAAATCATGTCATTCAGTCTGTTATTGCACTGCAGGCAGAAAGAGATCTTGGAATAAACACCTTTTTTATAACAAACATACAGGGAAGATATTGTGAATCAGTTGAAGAATCGGAGTTGGATTCAATCGTAGCCTACTGGAAGATTCACATCCCTAACTACAATGTAACTTGCACCACTGTTAATCTACAACAAAAGAGACCTTTTATGGAACTTGTAAGTAAACCCCCCAAAAAACAGTGCAATCCAAACATGAACTCTATGAACCATCATAGCCCTGGCAATATTTCATTATAACACATGGAATCATTAAGATAAAAAGTTATGATTAGACTTTTAAACCTAACACTTCTCTATGCTGACAGGAATCTCATAGAGATGTATTCATATGGCTCAGTTACATAATAAAACACACTGTTATTCTAATTTGTTTTCTTTTTTCATTCCTATTATCCCTCCATCTGTGTGTGTCCCTGCTCACACCCCACCCTGCTGATGACATTAGCAACTACCTACGCCTTTAAGAGACCAGGAAAAACCCCAGGATAGTATATGACCAAGCAGGCGTGCTGCTCCTAAAGGTCATCGCATGTCTCTTGCACAGGGAGCATGCTGTGTTCCAAAGCCGTTGTGTATGCAGATGGAACGATAGCACCCAACAAGTGGAGCTGCACTGCTGCGCTGGACTGATATGTGCCATGCCCAGAATGAAAGAGGGAGGGCTAAACAATGGCCGACCACCAGAAAGAAACTGATAGGCCTGATCTCTCTTTGGCGGCAGGGTTAAAACAACAGCTTCAGGTCTTTTAAAATGCTGTCCTTATCATCATGCTGATTATTACAGCATGCAATGACTGTAGCTGGGAAACTAAGGATGGGAAAGGAAATCAAAGGGATACATCTGCATATATACAGGACAACTCATTCTTCAATTTAAGAGCTGATGTGGAAATTAACAACACCTCCTGCAGCTTGGCTGAAAATAATAGTTTCCCTCTGCGAGTGTTATTTATTGCACCCAATACAGACAGACCCATTGCACTGTTCCTGAAACCTATAACTGTATTGCAGCCCAGGAAAGTAAACCTGTCCTGTAAGGCTTGTGTACACAGCAGCAGCAGCAGTTTACATTTGCAATATGACAGGAAAATCACACACAGGCTTCATATTCACTGTATGCATACACACTGAGGATGATCATAAACACCACAGTAAACACGAGCCCCACAGTAAAAAGCAGCTAAATGGCTGCAGGGCTATAAATCTTTATGAATTTAAATGGATGTTGAAATGACTCATCTACATGTGAACACAAGCTCCTTGTTATTAAATTTTTTTACATTTTATGATTTTTGTGATTGACCTTTATTTACAGACTTCTATGATTACATACAAATCTACATCATATCACAGCCCAACACTTGACATGAGTAAACAGTTTTACTGTCCAAATAATAAATGATCATTTTACTGTGATTTAACTTCCATTTACCCAATTTCAGCCATCTCTTTTATCAAGTGTTTTTGGGGCATCGGTGGCTTAGGGGCTGATTACTAGAAGACAAATGGCTCAAGGCACAGTTGCACCAAAAACACCTTTAGGGGAAAAAACACAGAGAGGTTGCTTTGTTGTGGACAAAAGACATGCAGATAAATAAAATTAAGAGCAACATAATGCTCTCAGCCTTGCTTTGCTCAAACACATACACAATGCTCTTCTTACAGAACAGTATACAACAAAAAACAAAACCACAGTATATAAATACATAGCTAAATATAGCTATTCGGGTTAACAATATTGGAAAACTGAAAAACAGCTAAGAGAAGTGGACAAAATAAAGAACAGGGTGGCATTCAACAAGTGTGTGCCCTCTATTCTCAGTCAGAACAATTATTATTCCATAGTAAAGGTTGGCTCTGAGGGCATCAACACTCAGCTACACCTGTCTTGAGTGTTTTTTGAAAAGATTTCAGTTTTAAAGCACGCTCAAACAGCAGCCATTAAAAAAAGCCTGGCAGACGCACTGTTACATAGGAAAACAGTTTTACTAACAGCGCTTATATTTTAGCACTGCATTCCTCTGAGATCATCCCCCGAAGTCTGGTAGGTTGCTCCACCATCAATTAAAAGCTCGAGAGTTTTGCTGCGTTCCAGTGGTACAGCAAAGTTGGGATTTTCAAGTTGGGAAATTTCCACTGGAACACCCCCTGAGGTCAGAATTTCCTACTGGGAAGTCAGGGAATCCTCACCATCCCCGAGGTGACAATCAAAGATGGCTGTCCTGGGTGCAAACAGTTGTTAAGCTCCCATTCCGTTTATCAGCTCTTCTGACTAGTATTTGTTGCACTTCATCAGCCGTACACATAGTAGTGTTCATTATATATATATATAGAAATGCTAGTATAGTGTTATTTACATTCCTCATGTGGTATGTGCGAACTACAACACAGGGCGTGCTAACAACATGGTAGATCAGCAAGTTTTTTCCGACTTTGTAACTGGAATGCTGATAAATCAGATAAACTGCATTTCCCTCTTCCCAGTCCCGATGTAGATGGAACACAGCATTTGAGCCCAGCTCTGGCTGTCACATGTTGACTTGTCCTTAACCACAAATTGCTCCCACTGCTGTGTCAGTGGCATGGAAATGGGTATGAAAGAACATGGATGTTATCTAATACTGATGGATAACTTACATAAAAACCTAAAACCATCATCAACTGAGTGTGAGAGTTGTGGAGTTGTGAAAAACTGCTGATATTCTGGAAAGAGGTTCTTGACTTAATCTCTAAACTGACAGAAAGGATTGTTCCAGTTGAAGCTAAGATATGTTTGTTGCAGATATACCCTGAAGACTTCCCAGCAACTGTAAAGGAGCGTAAACTAATTAATTTCTGTTTGCTGCAAGCTAAACGTGTAATTGCCTTAAAATGGAAGGAGATTCAGAGACCTACCTCTGATCAATGGATAACAGACGTGTCATCTAATTTGGCACTGAAAAAACTGATTCACATGGCAAGAGAAAAAACTGAGGACTTTTACAAGATGTGGTCCTCTTTCCTAACCTTCATGAACAACCTAAATGTGCAAACGCATACAACTGGACAAGGACTGTTGCAACCACCTTTATGACCTGAAAATGACTTATTACTTTTTCCATGCCTAGAGTATTAGTATTGTGAAATAGAAGTAGAGATAACGAGGATGGCCGAATTATGGACTTATGACGCTTTGGATAGATATGTCTGTATGCATATTAATGTTTACTGAAATGTATGAATGCTCAATATGTTATGCACATGCTGATATTAATAATTTATTTTATTTAACATAGATCTTATTGAGGGTGGGAGGAGGGTGGGTTAGAACGGTTTCTGTTTTTTAATTTATTTTTTGAGTGTTATATTGTTTTGTTTAAAAATGTATGTACATTGAAATGGAAAATTAATGAACAAATAGCGAAAAAAAAAACTGATTGTGAGAGTGAATGGGTAAATGTGACCTGTGATGAAAAAGTCAGAAAGACTACAACTACAAAATAGAAGATCAAGTCCATTAACCATCCATTTTTTTCCGCAAAGGGGTGTCCAAACTATGGCCCTGGTGGCCAACTGCAGCCTGAGGTCCTTTTTTAAGTGGCCAGCAGCAGATTTCTCAAGATAACATTAAATATGACCTACATTAAAACATGATGCTTACACCTGACAAAGACAAATGAACTAAAACAGCAAAGAGCACAGATCACTCATTTTCTGTGCAATCTGCTGCGTTTTATGAAGAAAAAAAAGTTGTACAAAGCATATTGAACAAATCATGTCAAAGTGGCATCACTTCTAAAAAGTCTGGCAGCTTCATGTCGTTAGGTCTTGCATTGTGTCTGAATGTTCGGTAGATTAGAGTCTCCTCTCTGGAAAACGTCAACACTTTTCTAACCAGGAGGCAATCCAGTGGTAACCGAGCCCCCTGAAATCTGATTGTCCGCCCGTAAATCTAGATACAGTATACACAAGATATATTAAAGTGGCCCATCATCCTTGCATTAGTCTGGTCCTCAAAGAGAAAAGTCTGGACAACCCTGGTTTAGCATATGAAAAGAGGAAACAGTTTTAGACAATTCAAACAAGATCATCCATTAACATAACAAAACGTGGCAGGCATACAAACAACTTTTAAACATCACTTTAAATTGAGACAATAATATATGGCTGTTAATTATTTGGCTTTTATATAATCAATATTTTTCATGGATTCATGATGGTGCTGCCAACATCCACTTGAAAAATTGTAGCTGCCTTGTGCTTCAAGAAGAGAAATAGCAGACAAGGCATTCCTTGTTTTTCTTCAGGCAAGAGCCTCACAGGTTACAAATAAAGCTATGACTCTGTGTTATTGCCCATCGGTCTCTGACTGCACTGGCTTATAAATGAAAAAGCTGTGCCATCCTAAATTAAAAAAAGAAGATAACCCTGAGGCAAGTTGTTGCTATGTCTTTATTTCTTCACATTCATACAATTGTCTCTTGGTGAGAAAATTGGATATCTAGCTGATTAGCATATGAGCTTGATTAGCATTCAGTTTTAAAGAAAAGACTTAAAACTTTCTTCAGAAAGTGGATTGAGGTGTTTGAATTTTAGGTATTTATTTACGGATACTGAATGCAGTTGTAGCAGGGAGCTGCTGAGGAGATAGATGATTTAGATTAGATTTAGATTGGTTCATTTATCTTTTTGCAGAGGTTTTACCAAATAACAGAGAAAGAAATTAGCACCGTGTGGGTACTTGTAAAGCAATTGCTGCACCAAATGCCTTTCAGAGCATTCACAGAGTTTGTTTTCAGTCCAAAATGATAAAACTGTGCATATTGTGCTAAAATTTGTTTAGTGATAGTCCTTAATAGCTTGGAACCAGCTTCTGTAATTGAATTTGACTGTCAGCTTACATCTGGAGCCAGATGATGTGTGGTGGCAACTACTGTCACCACAGAGCTCAACAGGATCACCCATGTTTTCCAATGATTGTTATCTTCAGTATGGCTGAGATTTGTGGGCAAAAGCAGGCTTGACCATGCAGAAATGTCCCAGTAAACCTCAGGGATTGAGAGTTTGTTTGCCCAAAATCCAAAATAAACCATGTCTTTCTGAAAAACAGATTATTCACATGCTCACTTGTGTCTTCTTCAGGCCAATATGCCATTCTTTTCCTGATTAAATTTGCTGTTGTGCATCAGCAACAATGAAACTCATAAGCAGTAGCAGAGAGCTGAACAGCTGTGGACTCCACCAATCAGAGATGTAGCTGAGACACAGATGAAATGTTAATAGTGAATTTCAGTGGCCTAAAATCTTGAAAAAACTTTTTTTTCCTTAATTGCACTAAATCAAATATGCAGTTGTGTATTCCTTGGGTCTGTAAACCATTATTTCTCCTTTTAAATTCTAATACTAAAGTACAGAAAGTAGATATTGAGCTGATAGAAATGGCATCAAGGAGGGAGTGGGTGCATCTTATCCCTCCCATCCTGTCCATGACAATCTTAAAGTAATGTTTAAATTCCAGCATAAATGTACCTCAGTCAAAACTCTGGGGTCAAGATGCACTGTGAGCCACTCTAGGTACTACTACTTCCACTTCTCAACCTGAACTGAACATCAAGTTGCTGATAGGACTGCCCTAAGCAAACAATCATGAACTAGAAAGGGCCAACGCTGTGACCCAGGTCACAAAGGCAACACATTTGTCAGTAAACAGAGACAGCGAATTTGTTGGAAGAGGTCACCTTTATGCTGGAGCTGGACATGTTTTGCATATATATATATATATAACTCATGATATTCTCTCCCCGACTGTAGTATTTAATCATTGTTTTGATATATAAAAAAATAAGATAAAACTGAACAGCGATACTAATAGAATCAAAGCATTCTAAAATCATAGTCAATATCATACCCACAGCATCTGCTAAAAGTAATACCTTTAAGTGGGGACTGTACTAGCATATTAAATCCATGTGTACTAACCCTTTGACTGGCATTGTAACTGTGCGGTTGACTTTTCGCTGCCTTACCACTGTATTTAAATTTTTTGTTTTTCCTTATTCTCCAGTGTTTGTAACACTAATATGTATCCACTGGCTGGCACTGCTGTACGTTAATAT
The DNA here is from genome assembly GCA_037902135.1 of Cetoscarus ocellatus. Classification (NCBI taxonomy): domain Eukaryota; kingdom Metazoa; phylum Chordata; class Actinopteri; order Labriformes; family Labridae; genus Cetoscarus; species Cetoscarus ocellatus. The sequence continues at coordinate 402,499 of JBAMNC010000442.1, read as the reverse complement.
TATTGTTTGAAAACAAGTCAAAATCGGAAGTGAATCGTTGCTGCATAGCTCCTCAGAAATCTATCCGTAAGAGCTTACATCGAAGTAAGAACTTTTTTTCCACATATTTCCAGATCCTCTAACAGTCATAATTTTGTTGAAGAAAATAAATTTGATTATAAAAAATGTATCTATGATTCTTCACATCAACTGCTAAATGCCTAAATTTGCTCTCTCTGATGTTTTCACACACACAAAGAAACCAAAAACATTTTTGCAGAAATGAAAGAAATCCATTCATGCCTAGGATAACCCTTAACAGGCAAGCCAAACAGCAGGCTGACCAACATATCTGCTTCCCGATTGGGTACTCTAAAAAAATAAAACCTGAAAAGTTGCTAAATGAAGAGGAAGGAACACAATATAACCAACAAATAATTTGTTGCAAATTATTTCTTAGTTTGGAAGTCAAAGGGTTAAATACAAAATCATTGCAAATATTGGCAGCTTTAATTACCCCATGTAAGTGGCTCCTACCTCTCTATGACGTAGAAGTTGTCTCCATCATCCCCCTGGTCGATGACGTGCTCTTGGGGCTGTACTCGTAACTCAAACATGGCGTCCAGTACTTCTGAGAACTGCTCCTGGAAGGCAGAGAAAAAGGGGAACATCAGATGTGGATGAAATAAAGGAACAAAACACGGCAAAAGCTAGTAGTGTTGAAACCTCTGCCAAAGTCATTCCAACATGTGGCTAGTCATTGTTAAAAATGTGGAAAACTGCTCTATCTCACACTATTAACAAATCTTTAAAAAGTTCTTGTATCTGCATCTGGATTCAGATCATACCACTTCTCTCGCCATTAACAACACACTCATAATTTTTTTTAAATCCATTACAAGTTTTGGAGTTATCTTGCTAAGATTCAAACAAACACCAGCAAAAATACCGTATAACCTCCTTTGCGATAGGCCAGATTCTACAGAATCGATACGGCCTCAATGTTTTGACAGTTGTTGTCAATACACTTTGGGTAATGTTAACAATGGCACAGTTCAAAGTAGAAGCCAAACTACATGATGAAGCACATGATCCAAGTTTAAACTTAGGTCAACCATCTTTAAGGACCTGAATTTAAGTTTCTTAAGTTGTAGAATCATTTAACACTCATCCTTGTTCTTTTTCTGCTTGTAAAAAAACCAAAACTGGTCAGGAATTCTGTTACAAGTGTAGTCAATGTTCACAATTTACAGGTTTCGGGATACATATTGTATCGTTGCCTCAGTGTCAGGATACATATCATATCGTGAGGTTGCTGGAAATACCCAGCCCTACATGGCAAAGATGAAAAGCTGTTCACAAGCAGCTCTAAAGCTTATGTGAGGGCTACTTCTGAAGATGGACAAAAGACTTTTCTTCATCTAACAACAGAAGTTAGGTGAAGAAGAAGAATGTAAATAAAAGGCAAATCTAATATTACAGCTCTTTCTCTTGTGTCTGGTTTCAACACTGAGTCTTAAATTTAATGATAAAGATGTCAAATGCTTCATGGTTCTCAGTCTTGAAAGAAAATAGATTCTGAAAAATATCTAATCCATTTTGAGTTCACAGCTGAAATACAAAAGGAAATAAGGCATAGACAATTAACATGTGACTTTCAGAATTGCCTTTAGTAAAAAAGGGGAGCCAAAATACAGGAAGAGTCTCGCAAAATATTTTAACTTCATTAACTTAGATCAAAGAGCGAATCAGAGCACGATTAGACAGGCTTCTGAGATTTAAGATTTAAGATTTAAGGCAAAAAACACACAGATTTGGTTGAATGGTGACTAACAGTTCATAATCAGATTGCACACACATGAATGTGAAACAAGTTCTCCTTTGTCCCCTCTCCTGATCAATGTTTCTATCTGTCCTAAATATCTTTGTCCACGTGATCTTTCAATTGCCTTGTTGCCGAGAAGCACTATATAAATACATTTTTTATCTAATCATCTGACCTGCTCACCGAGCTGTTGGTGTGAAACATGGTTCTTTAATAAAGGAAATGTGTTTTCAGTTTAATGCTGTTTGTTTGATATTTGTTATTTCATAAACGCTTTAGGGAGCCATGCTGCAAATCTGATATTTAATTAGGAATCGATTAATAATTAATAATACAAGCTCCAAAGTTTTTATTGATTTCATTTGCACAACAGAGCTCTCTGTCAGCAGATTGTTCCAGTTCTGTTTGTAGTTCTCACAAAGGCAGATGAAGCTTGGTTTTACTGTGTCTGTTTAAAATATATTTAGCATTTATTGTCCATGTTATCCAAAAAGAAACTGCCATAAAATTAAGAATTAAAACTTGCCCTGGTATGTAAGCCACTGTTTTAAGAGTCTGCAAAAGGGAAACAGTTTTTAACTGTCTTCCTGCATAAAGATTTACATTGTGATCAGCGAGGTACACTGTATGCTCTTTTGCTATCATCTGCTTTAACCATGTTGACATCACCTCTGTTCCCTTTCCCTTGTTGTCTTTACCAGAACAGGCTGATCCAACAAATCAGCACAAAGCAGAGGTTTGTTTACTTAAAGGAAACTACCATTTTATTGAAATTATGACTTTGTGAGCAATGAATGCTGTTAAAAAGTCAGACTAACTCCAGCCAGCTCTGTCTTGCTGTTTGGCCTGCACAATTTGAGCAGCAATGCTCGAGTTGCATAACGGGAATTTTATGGAATTACCAGGAGGGATAAATTACATGCCCATGTTATTGTTATTTTTGTCATTACTCAAAATCAGCAACAAACAGGAGTGTTGTTTTTTTGTTTTGTGTGCTTCTAGTTTTTTTATGACTAAATGTCTGTTTCTGAAGTACTATGGTCTTATTTCATTTCAGTTTTAAAACAAGGACTGTAAGAGTAGGAGCAAAAGATATTTTCTAATACAGGGGAGACTTGGTGTCCTTTACAACAAACAAAGTCTGTGTATACCAGTAACAAAATAAGTTCTAAAATATCAGTTACATAACATGTAAATAATATCAGGAAACCAGGGAGAATTGTATAAGGAGTATTTTTGTAGATTGAGCAACAAGAGGAAAACCCCTGATGACTGCAACAACTCGCAACAAACAGTTCTTTCATTAAACATAAAATCTTTAAATGTGGAAAAAAACAAGCATGCTGCGCTGATAATTTTAAGTATCATTTAAAGTGTGTTTTTTGATGTTGGTTTTACCATGTGTAAATACATTTGCAATTTATCCTGTGTGCATGTAATGAGGAGAAAATCCAGCGGTACAAGCACATCATTTAAGCCAGTACACGGGGCTTAGCTGGTGTTGGTCTGTTTAGCCTGGTGTCAACATAACCACAAAAGTTAGATGAGCAGTGAAACATAATGACTGAGAATTCAGGAAACCAACTTTAATGATGCTGTTCTGAGGTTTTTGTAAACCAGAAAAAAAACTTTATGTATTGTTTGTCTCTCTTTCGTTTGCTCCCTACAGATGTGTTCATATACTTTAGTCAGTTACTCCTCACTTTCCTTTACCTGATCTAGTGTTTTGAAGAGAAGGATGTCTCGACAGGCCTCCTGAAGTCTGCAGCGCTGTTCGTCTGTTTTTGGATGGACCACTCTGGGCTCCGTGTCTTCATCATCTTCGTCTGGGTTAAACGCCTCTGCACATACTGGAAGAGAGACATGTTTCCTCAGGTTACATATAATATAGCTTAGCATGTCCAGTATAACAACATCAGACATACTGCATGCTATAGATTTCAAAGTGCATACTTTTCTCAGACTTCTTTCACACAGAAAAAGCATAGTGATCAATGTGTAAAATGGACATTTTTCAAGACCCAGGTGTCCAAACGTTATCAGTCATCAAAAAGCAACTGCCATTATTCAGCCAAATTATTTTCTAAAGACATCTGAAAATGTGCTCTCACAGCTCTTTCTCCCTTGCACTATAAGTATCACTTCTTTCCATGATGAAAATGGAAATAAAAAAGTTCTATACAAGGTTTACCTTTCTTTGTATTTATAGTCTTAACTAACAGGCTTCAAATAGGATCGACAAGCCAGTTCAAGAAAGCTGTTCTTGTGACTTTAAAGTGTGTTTGACTGCCAAACATGTGAGCTCTGTGAGGAAGAATACTAAATGGCACATTCTGAAAAAATATCCCCTTATTTAAATTAGGGGTTATTTAGAAATTGGTTGAACTAGTAAAACAAATAGTTGTGTCAAAGGACAATTTTATCTGATTTTGACACAGGTCTAAGGTGCTGGAAGCTGATTAGGATGTTGTGATAGTCAGGCATGAAGTCAGGTCTATGTGGAAGTCTGATTGCTTCACTCCTGACCTCAGTTTTGATGACATCAAGGTCTTATTGGTTTGTTTCCACATTGTGGCAAAGATTTTAGCTCCTCTTGCTGCCTCCTATTAACTCAATGATAAAGAGTCATTGCTTGTGTGATAAAAACACATATATTCCTTTATAATATGACTTATATTTTAGCAAAGTTAAATCTAAAGCTTCTGATGTTGACCTGGAAATGCTGTATTACAATAGCACTTTTCATGCTGGGTAAAGGCCTTTTTGAAAATAAATATCAAAAAGAAAGGTTATGAGAAACTGTTTTGAAATCTTCAGTTATACATAAAGTTGTGAAATTGAAGCAAAAATAGAGAAGACCTTGACAAAAAAGATAAAAAAAATGGATAGTCAGCAGACTGCAAGAAGCTCAGGCAGTGAAGTCAAAATAAAAACAGTGCTACTAAAAACTTTGGGAGAGGCAACAAATGTTCATCATTGGTGTTGAAAGAATACACAATACTTCAGAAATGCCTTATACATGCTCCCATAGACTGTCAAAAAAATTGACAAAGCCACGTGGCCTCAGCCATCTGAACATTAAAGGAGCACTTGGAAGGCTGTTGATGCCCTCTGTCAGACCCTTCTGGACTGCAAATGTTATCTCAACCCAACTTAAGCTCCATCTGACCTCCAGAGAGCCCTTGTTGAAGAGAGACTTAAGGCCATCTGACCTACAGCAAAGCCGCATTTCCAAAACTGGAAATCCACATAAAGTCCTCAATAAAAGAAAAATGAGTGAGAAGTAATAAAAATTCAACACCCTCACAGTGAGAGCACAATGTTGTTTTATATAATTTAGCCTTAAGAAGTTTTTGAACCAGGCTGTAGAGAAAGAAAACATTTATTTTCCCCGCATACAATCATTTGAGTGTCAAGTTTCTGCAGTCAGCCTCAAGTGGACATTCAGGTTACTACAGGTTTTAGCACTTCCACATGGGCCTTGATTTTTAGTCCTGGTAGTTGCCACCTGGTTGTCACTTGAAGCCTGTAGTGCATTTCTGGGTCATAGGGCAACATTATGCCTTATGGCAGGAACAAAGACAGCTACAGGTCCAACTACTAGCAGGTTGCTATATCACACTGTATTTGAAAGCCTTTGGTCTGTCGGACAAATTGCTGTGAAAAGGAAAACCCAACCAACTCAAAAATGCTGCTACTTCACCCCCAGACCAAAACAAGTCCACCAAACTTTAGGTGTGAATTAACGGTCCAAACAACTCACTGTTCACAGTTATGCTGTGTGAGAGTCACAGGCAGATCAACACGGCAAGCACCCTTGTTTTCCCAGTTAACACTTATAGGGCTTTTCATGCAGGCTAAAAGTGACGTCAGAAATAATTCATCCTTAAGTTAAACCGGGCATTTACTGTGTGAATCAAAGCCGACTGTACAGAAGTTGTAGAGCAATTTAAACTCACGCTAGGCGACTGTCTTGTTTATGAAACATGACCAATGTACATGGTTAATGTGCTCATGCTGTGCAATCTGACGGTCATGGACAACCAGAGTGCTCAGACTGTGTACAAGTAAAATCGTAAAAAAACATTGTCGGGAGTCAATATAGCTTTGGCCACTGATCCCTTAATACTCCACTTCTTCTCCTTGTTTTATGGCAGTGGGAATCCAACATGTTTGTGCACTAACGCCACTTCTCAAATTCATCTGATTGGTCGGACCTAGGTTGGGCTGTAATTTGCCATCCTGTTCTTGCGTACACTGCCTATCAAACAAGGCATGGTTGGGCTCCCCGACTTCAAAGGCATTCGTATGGCTCAAAATTTAGGTCAAAATTGTGTCGAAATTGCTCAGTGTATCCCCTGGCTTTACACAACCAAAAGCAAAAAGGTAACTTCATAGAGAAACATGTCACTCTTTGAAGGTGGTTCAATTTGAAACAACAAAAAAGTCCGATAACTACTGCTCCAGCTTCAGACTGTAAATACTGACACACCTCTAACAGACGTTTTGCTGTTCTGCACTAATGGAAATGCAATGTCTGCAAATTAAACACAACAGATAACATCAAATCACCCAACAAATTAAATACATATAAAGATGTAACGGTTCAACAGAGGTGGTTAACAAGGTGATAAAAGCAGATGAGTGATGTTTACACAGACACAGTTTCAGCCTCATCTTTTGTAAATGTTGCTTCCTAAACTCACTCCAGTAGAATATTTGAGAAGGTAATATGTTACATACACAGGCACAGACACAAGCAGAGAGGAAGATATTGAATAACAGAAAATAAGGCATCAGTAAAAGGAAAGAGAGGACATTATGTCTACAAGACACTGAGGAAAGCCAGAAGTAAGACACACACACCCATATTTTACCACAGTATGCCAAACACAGACAAGGTCATTTAATTTGGTCACTCCGTGTCTGTGTTTACACAAACTCTGCTGACAACTGTCTAGAGAACAATATCTCATCTCTTGGTAGGACTGGAAAATAAATTAAGTTTTCTCGAACTAGGGACATATTTTCAATAAAAGACACAATATCATTCACATTAATATAGTTCCAGTATTTCCCACAGAACTATGCTGTAATTGGGGGGTGGTATTAAAGGTGGGATCTTCCACATGACTTCATTCTACAGGTTAATCTTTGTGGGTTTCTGCTTATTAAGAATTTTTTATCTAACCTTGCAATGTAGCTGGATTTGCCAGATTCTGTGTCTGTCATCAGGCAGACCCATCTTGCAGATCTCCAAGCTTGAACAACTGTTCCAGGGCTGGCCAAGCAGTCGTAACAAAACACAAAACATGATCGGTTTCAGTATCTGTATCAATCTATCTTACAAACAGGTGGTCAAATCAGCTACAAAAAGCCTGATGGGGGCATAATGTCCAGAAATTACAGTAGGTACAGCACGTGTGAAGGCTCTTTGTTGATGTGGTAGCGTGCTACATCATCTTAGGGTGAATACGTTCAGGAGTATAATTATAAAATACTGAAACAATGACATTCAGACTGCGCAAACCCAGCCACCGATGTCTTTTGGGGGTGTTGGTGGCTTAGTCTGGAAGTAAGCTCTAACGACATTTAGTCAAGCACAGCTCTGGCTATCACATGCTGATGTGTCCTCAGGCAAGACACTTAGCCCCAAGTTGCTCACACTGCTGCATAGGTGGAATGTAAATGGGTGTAAAAAGGTGGGGATGTAATGGCAAATGCTGATGGACAAATTACATGCAACCTCGGTCATTAGTGAGGAAATGTGAGAGTGAACGGGTGTAAATGGATTGATGTGAGCTGCTGTGTAAAAGGGCGCTGAGTCATAAGAAAAGAACGATATAAGCTCACATCCATTTAAGCTCAAGTCCATTTAATTTTGACATAAGAAGTTTCACCTTAATAGGCATGTAAAGATGGGGCTTGGTGATGGACCTCTATGCCATGCACAGAACGGTAATATGTCATTTATAGAATAAAGAGACAATAGCTGTCATTTGACTTGGATTTCTAAAATTATACTTGGGTGGCCAACATGAGTGTTGTCCATGTGAGGTAAGGTTATCAGAAAAAAAACGATTCTTCGAGACTTCTTCAATACCATACTCACCACCATTCACATTCACTCACTGATGGTTGACGTTTCTGTTAGTTGTCCATCAGCATTTGCTATCTTTACATTACACAACACAATGGGAGCAACTTGGGGTTAGGTGTCTTGCCCAAGGACACATCAACACGTGACAGCTGCAGCTAGACTCAAAACTGCAACCTGTCAACTATCGGTAGAGCATACTATCAGACTAAGCTGTTGACGCCTCAAATCTTACCACAAAACTTTCCTTTTTGGTTGAAAATATGACAAAAGACATGCATTAGTTTAATAAATTGATACCAGCAAATATCTAAGTAATGAAGATTTAATTACTCTGAAAAACACTTAGTATTCAAGAGAAGGAAATGTTGACAACCCTCTGTATACGGACAAGTTGCCATTATGTTGCTCAATTGTGATCACAAAGTGTGGTAGTTAAAACTTAACAAAAAAAAATGCCCAACATGGGTACCTAGGACTTCGTTTTTTGCCCCAAGTGATATCAAACAGGTTTCAATCGTTTGTTCGGCTGAATGGTTGGATGAATGAATGGACTGATGCTTTACGATCACAAAGGAAATCTGAAACAAAGAACTGTTTGAGTTTTACAAAAATGAATGAACTGACATGACAAAATTGTTATTTCTTACAGGAAACATACGGAAATATAATCAAGATAACATTTAGGTCTGTTAGCCAACCCTGTCTCTTAGTATTACTTTGCATTATTTTAGCATAAGCAGATCAATCATAACCAGGGCAGTGTGATCAATTCAATGTCAAAGTTCAATTTTTACAGCACTGGTAAATAAACACATTGACAAAACAAAGTGTAAAATGTTGGTCACAACACTCACAACAAAGCAATAAAAATAATATTGCATTGTTATTGAATTTCAGACATAAAAAGATTTTAAAAACTATGGATTTGATAACTAAGCATAAATATGCTCCTTAATGGTATAGTCCCCATGTAAAACAGATAAGACAGACAGTCTAGTCAGGTCCATCCTGATTATCTTAAGTCAGATTTGTTTGTTTTCTTCTCACTGGCAGAAGCTCCCTCTCTCCTTGGCAGCATATCAGGGCATAGAAACGCTGCCAAAAACATGTTTTCATTAACAAGGCCAAGTTCACTGCTGGCAGGGCTTTGTGATCAACTTTAATGCTGACATTTGATCAATCATTATTCCCACTCTGTTTTCAAGCCAGGATAATAAAATGATGAGACCCTGAGCTTTTGTTTTACATGTGAGAAATATTGATTCCAAGGTTTCTGAAATGACTAGAGTTAGACTGGAGCTGAAATATTAAAGGCACAATCATCCCAATGCTCTAACAAGAAGCTCATGTGGATTTGAGTGAATCCAGATTTGTCTTTACCAATGCCTTCAGTCGAGACTAGAGTTGGCAAAATACGAGAATTTTATACCGTGATTTAAGCAAAGTGTCAGCATCGCAGTCTCAGTTTTATTATGATTGCACTTGTTTTTAATTTTAACACTTGTTTGCAAACTACTGACCAGAACCAAACTTACATCCATAAATTAGAACTGGGTTTAAAAAAAATCGATTAATTGATTTGAATCGATTTTCCATTGAATGGCCCAATATCGATTCATAAAATCCTTAAATCGATCTTTTAATACGTCTTTTCTCAGTGTGTAACTCAGCCTGCAGTTTAATGCCAAGTAGTCTCGTGTGACCAGCCATTCATTTCCCAACATGCCATGTCACTTCTCGCGTGACCAGACCAGAGATCTCACGATATCTCGTCACTCGGCAAGGAGCATTGTTGAACAAAACATCATGGCGGGAGCACTGAAGGCACCGCCAGCAAACTTTAAGGCAGATGTCTGGATGCATTTCGGAGTTAAAAAACACAAAGGCAGAAATGAACTGTACAAGAGTAAAACTATATGCAAGATATGCAACGTGCAGGTGACATATCGTGGAAACACAACGAATCTCCGAAATCATTTAATGAGACACCACCCGGAAACGCAGTCTGCAAAGACGCTGGACCCGAAGCAAATGCAGCTTGTGAGGGCATTTGTATGCGACTTACCAGCAAACTCTCCACGAGCCCAGGAAATAACCAATGCAGCATTCATATGCAAGGACATACGACCATACAGCGTTGTTTGTAGCCACCTTATTTACACTGCCTGCCCTGTGGTTTGATTTGATTTAAATTTTTACATTTTTGTTTTGGTCAGGTTGTGTTTAATAAAAAGTAAAACTGCATTGGGCTCAATTCTTAATGTAAACATTAATATTTTAAATAATGCACAAATTTAGAGTTAGTTTCTACTATTTACAGCATTAGTTCTCTGAGAATCTCTTCCATATTTAAGTAAAATTGGTTCTCTGGCTGAAATATCCTTAACTGAATGGAAATCAAATTAAATTGCTAATCGAATCGAATCGGGCCCTTGTGAATCGAATCGATTTGTGAAATCTGAATCGATAACAAGCTCTACTATAAATATTATTTTAGTGCACAAATACTGAACTAAGAATCAAAGTTTTGGGCTGTTTCTATAAAACCTTAACTTGTCTGCAGAATGACCTGTCGTTTATTGTACAAAGTATTTTCTTTCAATTTATACAGTTTAAGGACAAAAATGCTCTGTTGCACTACAACCAGCTGTTATTTCATGAACACTGAGCTTTTGAGAGCTGGTGAGCCAACAACAAAAACAGAGTGTGCCACTGTCAGATCCATGTGCAACCTTTTTTTTTACTTACAGTGAGTACAATGAATGAGTATTCAAGTAGTTGGTCATAAGGAAATGTGAATCCTTTGTTACTGATGTTTATTTAAACTCCATGTCTGAAACAGCTTGTGTTTCTTTGTGGAGCATGTGACTGATAGTGTTCAGATCTTAAGACAGCAGAGTTAACAGGTATGTGAGGGACCTTGACCTCTAATCTTAACCACCAAAACCTAATTTAGTTGGCTTTTCAGTGAGTTTGGGGACTACTGGAATATTCTAAAACATCCCTTCAAGGTGTTTTTCAGGGATCACATTCAAAGAATCTAAAGGAAACATCGGGGAAAAGTTTTTAAAGAACACTGACATCACACAGAAGTTGATCTTTTTAGTAAAAAAAGGCTTCACTTCAGTTTGCTCTCCTGATCTACATTTCTATGAAATTGTTCCCTAATTGGTGCATGAATTATTGAAGTAGATCCACAAAAGGTTTTTTTGTAAGAGACAACTGATCATTAATAATCTATTCAGCCATTCTTTTCCTGTCCAAAGGGAAATTTGCACTGAATTTTCAACACAGTTCCTCCAGGCTTCTCTGAGATATTGCTACAACAAGAAATTGACAAAAAGGACTGTGAAGCCAGACACATAATGCCTCAGGCCCCAACTGTCACAGCACAGAGGAATTAAAAACATTAAGGTGACGGAGGGATGGGTTTTCCCTTCCAGTTTGAAAAGGCATTTTACTTTGGGTGAAGTGTTTTCCAGCAAAAACAACACAAGTAAAAGAAAGACAAGAAAGAAAACTCTGATCAGTTATCTGTCTACTGATAGGGATGGAGACTTTTACATTTTTGAAGATATTTAGACCTTAATTGACAATATTTTATTACTATTATTTAAGTCCCAATCAGTATCACCACTGATTGTTTTTTTTTTAATTGGAAAGGATAACAACAAAACAGTTTAAACAGATCTGGTATAAGCTAAGAAAAGCTTGAGATAAAAAGTAGAATAGGTCATAACTGTCATTAAAACAGCTGTATTTGTTCAACTTTCTTCAAAAATACATTTTTGTTTTTCCTGATAAAACGTAATTTGTGATTAAATGTAAAAGTAAGACACCTTGTTGAGTTAACTTATAATTTCACCTGCTCAATTCAAATTTGGTTAACAATTTTTAACTCATGGCTTATTAAAAGTTTATGTGTGCTTTTCTGATCCTGCTCAGAGGCACACTAACTGCAGCAACAGCCTGAGGATCACCTACAGCTGCATGATGAATCAAGATGTGAGATGTGATGCATCAGAGTGAGAAAGAAAGGTAATTCAAGTGATTATGGTTGGTGTCAGGGATGTTGGGCTAGTTGGAGTGTTTCAGAAACTGATGATGTACTAGGATTTTCATGCAAAACCATCTCTGGGTCGGAGAAAAAAAAACAAAAAACCAGAACATATACAATGGGCCCTTTAGTGCCATGTGAGCATCATTTAGTGGGGATGCACGCAGCATTTGATCTCCCTGATATTGATACCAGCAAAGAAAAATTACTAAAAGTATGTCACTTTGGATTACCCTATGTTATACTCAAAATATACATTTAACAGTAACATTAAAGGCGTGCTTAATTTGCCGTTCTGAGAACTGCAAACATTAATTAACTTACACGTTGACATAAAATCAGCCTATCTTTGGGAGCTTATACTTCCACTTTACAGTTTACATGCAAATTTTTTTTAACTTAAAGCTTATATATAAGGTTAAAATATTGGCAGCAAATATCAGCAGAAATTTCCCTATATTTCTGCCTATAGTGAAGCTTAGCTTTTAAAGCAATTAAATGCTGATACCAGTAATATTGCTGTATTTGTCTTTGCATTTAGAATGAGGCATATTCAGGTGAACACTTATTTGCCTCATAACAACCTCAAATGTAACATGAGTCATACTCACATTGAAAATATCACACATTTGAATTCTGCGATCGGATTAATTAATCAGAGATACAATGCGATCATCTCTCTCTGTTCTCTTCATCTATACCTGCTTTGCTGCAATGCACTGTTACTCTAATAACCACACACATGCAGGCACTGGCACCTGAAGGCAAGAAGGAGGAAAGCAGAAAGCTTACACAGAGGAGTTCAAGCCTAAGTTTTAACATGAAAGAATAAAAGGTAGGATATTGAGGAAAATGCAAAGGCCATGGGAGAAATCATGTTACATACTGTAGGTACCAGAAGAGGTGAGGTATATTACAGTAAGCTGAGGATATGCAGAATCTGCTGCCTTAATGAGTTTTGTCTGTCTGGGAAACAGTGCAGCTATTGTGATGAACGGATGTGCAGTAATTAGCTAAAGAGTTAACATAGCAGAGCTAATGAGAGGGAAAGAGAAAACTGCTCTTTCAGCATTTGAAGTATTATCTTTTTTCTAGTTCGATAAAAGATGCAAAGAACACAATTCCTGAGTAAGCTGGCCAACACTGAAAACTGATTGATGTTATAGGCTCTGAATCATTGATGTTGACAGCCTTTTCCTTTTCAGATATTTTTTAAAAGTCTGACTTTGAAAAACCTCAAATATTTACAATGGAGGTTTTTTCACAGCTACATCTCATTTGCTTTGCCCTGGTTTAAACGATAAATGACTCATCATTGCATATTTCCTTCAGATCATTTCATGTTTACTTCAGTACCGTAAAGCGAGCCGAACAAAATGGGTCTGTCTTTCTGTAATTGTGTAACAGCCTGCTTAAGTAAAGTGTAAGTAAACAAGAGTCATCACTACTGGTCACAGACTGCCTTCAGGGACACTATTTACAAACTAACCTGCTCACAAAATAAGTTATAGCTTATTTTGAAGCAGAGAGGTCAAATGCCTTATAATTTTTTAGACAGATGAGTATCTTTGTTTGATTGTTTTTTTGAGTTTAACTGAAATGTTTGACATGTCTTAGGTCCCATTTACATGACAACGTTGCCACCAGAAATGGAAAGGTTATTCATTTGTGTTTTCAAAAGTGCTCCACGTTCATGCGGAGACAATGTGAAAACGATGCGCGTTCACACGGATCCACAAGAATGACTGAAAACGCTGTAGCGTGCATGCCAGGTCAGTAGTTGGTGATGTAGGTTTGTAGAGAAACAGCAGTGTGCTTGCCGGTGAAGACAAACTTTTCACTAATAACAATGGCGAGTGGACGCACGAAGATGCAGGAGTTTCTTGTGGACAACAAATCTGTCTGGATATTTTTGTCTGGATAACAAATCCAGCACAGTAAGTGCACAGCAGTACACGTTGCTTGGTAGACAGCCAAAGCTGTTGATGTTGTTTTTCCAGGGTGCACGCACAACCATCATCTGAAAGAGCACACTGCACTGCACTGCACACGCACCGTGTGTCATTGTTTTCCCCGAAAACGTTGATTTCTGTTTACAGAGACGGATACCAAAACATTTTTAAAACTTTTCACTCTGGACCCTGGTTTCAAAAGTTTGCGGATTCAGGCACTCTAGGCACCGTTCCGTGTAAACAGAAGGCACAAACACAATGAATACTCTTTGTTTCGGTTGTCGCTTAAACAGGGCCTTATTAAGACAGAAGTTAACAGACGGGGTATAAGCAAAAATGACTTTTCACACTTGCCGGTGTCATCAGCCGTAGTCACAGAGTACTCAAGATGACTTGGTAGCTCTTTAAACCTCTGCAGACACCTGTTGAAGTGTCGGCAGAGAAACTGTCAGCGGTATGGTAAAGTAGAGACCAGCTTTGTAAATTGAAGGTTAAAGTGATAAAAATACTAAAAACCTCAGCTTCAATGAGCTGGATTCAATCCTGGAGACTTAACACATTTTTACCAGAAGTTGTTGCATGGTACTGCGATACTCTGCCAATGAGACAGTGGGTAAAATTAGCCTTTTGCTGAGGTGACCCACTGGACTGCTACTAATTTTTTTTATCATGCCTCATATTTTGCTTGCAGTTGTAAAAGCAGTTGCCTGGTTGCATTTTTACTATGATTATTAATGTTGTTGAATCAATGTGACGAGTTAATCCATTAGCTTTTCTGCTTCAGTCACTGGATCATTTGTAATCACACTATAAAAAAAATAAAATAAAAAAATAATTGCTTCAGTGTTCAACTAAGTGATCTTGGCTCAGTTGTTTTGTTCTGTAGCAGGGTTTGATTGCTGTGTTCATATATTTCCAAACAAAACCAGCAGAGCAGGAAACACCACTTGTTTCAGAACTACTCTCACAACAATCAACACATGAAATCACTCAGAGTCTCATTCAGCTAAAGAGCTGCTGAATACTTTTCAACTAATTCACATCAAGTGACTTAAAAAAGTTAGGAAAAGATGTTACAATGCATTCACCATAGACTTTAAAGTTTTAGTTCAGGTTTGGGTGCCACCACCTATGAAGAAGTTCAAATATAATTTAATGTGAACCTAAGTTCTAACTTGACTGTTTCAACATGTGCATGAGTTCAAACTTAAATCTTACACCTACCTCTGAGTAGGTCTAAAGTCCTCTGTCAAACACGATTGCCTTTAAAAAGGTGGGATAACTTGGAGGATAAGCAGGATAAGGCAGGTCTTAGCTGTTTGGTATCAGCAGCGTGTTCACATCACACAGAGATGTACGACGACATTTTTGCTCACTCTTCTGTTTCCTTTCAGCAAGGACAGTTTCAGCTGTAAATCACTAAAGCATTATTAAATTATCTAATTTAGCGGGGTATTCCACTGTTTATTATCACAATGTTTTTGTCCCCTGGCTGTAGATCAATGCTTTAAGTGGGGCTGTGTGACCATCGATCAAGAGAAATTTTTTGTGACAGGTGGTTTAAAAGACAAAAATTGAGATTTTTTCCTTAACTTACTCTGCCCCTTTTTTGGTTAAAACCCTTCCTAAAGATTCCGATCAAATGAGTCACAATAACAGCTGGTAAGTTTTGGCATTGACAGTGTTCACTGTTTTCACAACGATATGCCCTGCCATTTTTTGGATGGACACATTTTTAGATTTGTTTTTTTTTATTCAATTATGTACTAATTTAATAATTTGTGAAAATTCAGTGGCACCTTTCAGTGTCCATGTAGACAAGCCTCCCTCCTGCCAAACTACCTAATGTTCCTCTGATAACAAAATAACAACATGTACTTTAATTTTAAGAGACACTGAATTCAAAATGAGAGAATATTAGCAAAAAAAACAAAGAATAAAGTTAATCAGTTAGAACATTAAATATCTCCTCATTCAAAAAAAATTTGCAATCAATGAATTGATTTTATATACGCTTTACTGAACTTTTTTTTTTTTAATTTTTTTAAGATCGTCATATGGCACACCCCTAGTTTGAGAATAGGGTTTAGTGTGGGCTTTACCCTAGACCTTACAACAGAACTTAGGCATAGCTGGGGCAACAAGCTGCTGTCCTTTGTTAATTGTTTTGTCTGATGGAAGTTCCAGACAACAAGTAATCTTCTTTGAGAGTAATCATCCCTCACCATCACCCCATGTTTTCACTCTTTTTAGATGTAACAATACATCACAGGTCCCACATGATTCAGCATCAGTGAGCTCAAATGTTATTGAGAAAATGCAGAACTGGGGGGTTTGATCTATCCCTAGCTACAAACTGAAGTGTCTTCACATGAGCAGAGATCAAAACAGCAATATTTTTGGGAAACATGATGAACAACACGATGACGCCACATCTTTGTTGGTGCATTAACACAATTTCTCGTCACAGCTCAAAAAGGATCAATATGTCCAACAACACTTCCTGGAGGATAAGTTTTACAACACAAAATCTATGTCACAAGGGAACTGCTGCGTGTACCTGTTCAAATGAGGGTACGACTAACTCAACAAGTTGTACAAATCAACACACCACACTCTGCAACAACCTTTTATGGCGCTGCGGTGCAGACAGCAGGGACAACAGAGACAGTAGGACAGCAGCAAAGATAAACATCAGGTGACACACCCAAGGCCTAATCAAAGTGCAGCTCTCTGTGACGGCTGACGACATTCAATTACTCATATGTAAACAGTAGACGGTCCGACCAAGCGTGAGAAAACAAGACCAGCGCACACTCTCGCACACACACACAGCACCACAGGCGCCAACACAGACACACAAGAGCACACAAAACCTAAAACACACCACAGGGATGCTTTTTAACACTGCTTTACATGCATGACATACGCAAACACAGTCATTATGAAAGCACTGCCTGAACAGCGTTTGACATCAGCGACAGAGACAGACGCGAATCACAGAGTCGACCAGCCGGCCTCAGAATGCATGACACACACAATAACGCACACAAAAGCAGCAGGTGAGCCACTCAGCCAGTGATGTATGCAACGCCATCCCCCTAGTGGATTACACTTAGGGGGCATGACGTCAAACATATGCATACACACACAAACACACTGGTGTAGACACACACACACACATCTTACCTGACACTCTCCTGTTGAATCTGCTGGGTGGTGGAGCTGTGGACGGAGAGAGAGAGAGAGAAAGAGATGAAGTTCACTTTATTGTTTAAAATTCTGACACTCAATTATATTTTCTAATTGCTTTAAATTTTAAAGAACCATTAGGTGTTCTGAACATGAATTGTTAATGAGCATGACTGAGCCAAAGTCTCATAAGAGAAAGGAAAAAAAACAGTCAGTTTGACAGCCTAATTTTCAGAGAGCGATACAAGCATTTAAACATTCATGGTAAAAAGGGGTAAAAAGACAGAATAGGACACAACTGGCTGTCGAGCCTTCAAACACACTCAATCTTTGGTTTTGCTTAAGAGGAAAATGGTAAATGGACTTGAGTTTGTGCAGTACTTTTATGGTCCTCACGCAACCAAAAAAGTGGTTTTATGGACTACAGGGCAAAACTACTTATAGCACAATTTGGAGTTAACGTCACAGTTGCATCACAGTGGATGTGCACACTTTACTGTTGGCAAGAACATAGTGTAACTAGATAGCACTCAGAGAGCGTAAATCTCCGCCAAGGTAGCTCACATTATGCTGTCACATCAACAAGTAATAGTTCCATGATAAAGTTACCATCATAATATGATTCCTTGACCCTGAAAACACAAACCTAGCACTCAGAATCATGTTGATATCATTATTAGTTTGACAGTTATTGAGCAAAAACGATCGTTCGCTAATGGGGGTTATTTGGATTGCTACCAAAATCTAATCTTTTGTAAGTTGGGGCATTACCAACACCTCCTGAAAATTTCAGCAAAGTACATCCAGTGGTTTTTGTGTAATTTCACTAACCAACAAACAAACCACCAAAAACTCCTTGGCTGAGGTAAATACATGGAAGTTTATATGAAGAAGCACTTTAAATAACGGATACAAGGGAGAAAATGTCTTATTGTTCCAAAGGCTGTCAGTGTAAGATTGTGAAAAAACATTTCTACAAACCAGACAGCACTCAGAGAGCGAAAATCTCTGTCAAGGTAGCTCACATATTGCTGTTACACATATTAGCAATAGTTTCATGATGAAGCAACCCTGATAAGCTTAGTCCTGGACCCTAAAAACCTACGCCTACTATTTCGAATCATGTCGATATCATTTTAGTTTTCCAATTTTTGAGCAAAAACAATCATTCACTGATGGCAGTTGTCAGAACTACCACCAAAATGTAAACACTGGTACCTTGTGCCGTGACCAACATTCCCTGAAAATGTCATCCAAATTAGGGCTGAATGATATGGACAAAATTTCATATCTCGATATTCATGCCAGATATCTCAATATCGATACAATACGGTATGATTATGGGTTCGGTGAAAACCAAGCATTTTTCAGAAAAATAAAAACATCACAACACAAAAGAATGTGGAAAGTGCAGTTTTAGCGCAGGGGAAATCTATATCGTTTATATCGTTGCTTTTCGATATTAATATCTTGAATGTTCATATCTCGATATCGATACGATAACGATATATTGTCAGCCCTAATCCAAAATCCATTGAGAAGTCATTGAGTTAATGCGTAAACCGTGGAAAACTGCCCTATCTACACTGTTAACATATCACTTAAAATATTCCTGGAGTCACATCCAGATCACCACCAAAATCTAATCTTTTTTAAGTTGGGCCATGACCACATCTCTGGAAAATTTCTGCAAAATCTTCTAGGTTTTTGTGTAATCTTGCTAACAAACAAAGACAAAGACAAATGAAGGCAAAAACACAACCTCCTTGGCAATGACTGTCACCAAAAAAAGCAATGCATGTAATGATTTTCCCTGATAGAACATAAATCAAACGATTAGTAGATTACTAAAAAAAAAACTATGTAGATGAATAAATAGCTCATATAGCTATTAAATGTAGATTTGCAGTCAGTTTTAGGGTTGGGAGGAAAATCAATACACCACAGTATCCTGATATTTGGCAATGTGATAGTACACCGATTCCAGGCTGAGGTCATATTTGACCTCAAATCAGGTTCATATATTAATTTATAATGACTGCTAGAGTATGTTTACAACCGCATTTGTTCAAACTTTGACGTCAACTTTAAATTAACTGTCAACTCGAAGAACAATTTGACAAAGAGCCTCAACCTGTTTGTTTATACTTTGACAAGCAGACTCTGTGCCAGCCAGAGAATCCAGCCTCGAGCTGTCATGGTGCCCTCTTTGAATGCACTGATGCCTCGAGGAAAATATTAGTCTAAATGAGCAACAAAGACGGCACCTCTGATGTCCCCGCTTTAAACTGAAATTTCAACAGCAGGCACCTATCCAACTGAAGTGTCACGCTTATCAAAACACCGATCCAGCAGACATGATGAAACCTGTCTATGATCTCTGGGCTCTGTAGATGTCTGCCAGTTAATTACAAACATTATGAATACAGTAACATAAACTGAAATACTCTCCAATGAATGATGTCTCTATAAAAAGACTGTCATTACTGGGCTCTACTGCATGATCTTTTAGATCCTCCATCTGGGTCAGAGCCTAAAATTAAGTTTAATTTCTTGGCTAATGAAAGATCATCGCTAATCATATTCTTTGGTTAATTCTCTTCTGTGCAGGACTGACCTTATAAAATGCCGTATGCATCTTACAATAAGAGTGAAAAGCTCTTACTGAGATTGGCCATAGGCACAGCGTGAGCTTTAGGAAACGCCTTTGCAGAAGAGCTGCAGTGTCCCAAACTGCATTAGAAATATGAGTCCTAAGTTGTACCGTTTCTAAGATTTGCTTTTTTGCCTTTTTGGCCCAAGTATAGAAATAGGGCACTGGACAGATTCTGAGACCGAGAAAAGAGAAAGCAGGGAAGGACATCAGGATAGGAGCCGCTGGCTGGACTGGAACCTGGGCCACATGCTTTAAGGGGTCTGTCTGGGGTGCAGAGACAGACATAAGCACCAGGCCTCAACATCCTCAACTCTCGAGTAAAACAATTTCAACTGGCTACTTTTATCTTGTTGTTGACTTAACTAAACTTAACTTGAATGGACATACATGAATAATTATTGTGGAAATTTGATTCATTGCTATATTCTAATTAAGCTTGTTCGTTATACCGGTACTAAATCCGTACTGGGGTACTGAGGCATTTAAAACAGTACTATACTGCACTTGGATGAGACCGGTACTTTTTTTTTTTTTTTTTACGTTGCCGCATAGTTTCCAGAGCTGTAAATGCACACATGCATAAGTGCAATAAGAAAATGATAAGTGTTTTGAATCATATTTTATTTAATTTTTTGTTATTTTTTTTAAGATTGTGTTGTCTGTGCATTAGAAAAGCCTGTCTTTGTGTTATTTTATTTTATTAACTAATGCATAGTTATAGTTCTAAGATTTTCTATTAAAATAAAGTCAATAATGACATTTTTGTGGTCTCTTTTTATTTGGAAAAGTATCAGAAAGTATTGAAAGTATCGAAATACACTTTGGTACTGGTATCGATACAACCATTTTGGTATGGTGACAACACTAATTCTAATACATCTAAGCTATGGATGACACTTGATCTTTTTAATACATGACACAGTCTGCAACTCCAAGGATATGTTATCTCTTAGGTAAATGTTTACATTATTTGGTAATCACGTATCAACTAAAAAAAGCACAATTATGAATAATCTATTGGCTTCTCTCATTCATGTTTTGATGCATGACTTAAAGAGCCACTCAGTCAAAAAAAATCTTGAAATAGTTATCAAATCTACTTAAAACACAAAAAATGTATCAAAACATTAATTACAAACAATCAACCAGGATTAAAAAAGAAATTATGTTCCTATTTGTGATAATTTCATTTGGACAATTGGACCAATAAAAACACAAAGCATCAGTAGAGTGGCTTGAAGGGCTCCCAGCAATGTTGCCCCTTTAAGAAGAATAAGTCAAACAACTGGAAAGGTACACTGTTGTTGGCGGCAACAGTTATTTGTATAACTGGGTGAGTCTTCTATTTTAAAAAAAAGTCACAAATCTAAGTTTGGTTGAATGTAAAACTGGGCAGAAAGAGGCAACAACACCAGAGGAAACTAATACTGAACCAAATATGTGTGATTTTGACTCAAGTGATGGTCACGCTCCTTTCACTGTGGATGCACAGGGTTATATTCTGAATGGGAATGTAGAGAAGAAGTTCTTGAGAACAAGATTCAGAGGGTAGAATCAATGCGAACAGGCGGAAGAACACAGAAGTGTTTGCTGTAAAACAGCACCAAACACAGACTTCCTGGGGGAAAAAAATAAAGTGCTTGAAATTTTTTCACCCAATCATACATTCAACCCAACATAGTTTTGGGGCTTCTCTTTACGTAGATCTCACATTTATACAAGAACAAACTGTTCCCACTGACAGCAGTGTATCATTCTGGTTGTCGGGACTTATTCTCCTTCTGGAAGCCTTTCAGCTGCTTCACTGAATATTGTCAAGTTCCTGAAACAACCCAACTTCAAAAACACTGAACTAACCCTTTAAATAGTTCAAAGTAATTTATATAACATTATTGTTTTCTAGTCATCAGCAATTCTCTAATATAAACAGTCTTTCGTGCATCATTTATCAGTTGATGGAAGAGCACAAGACTTTAACAAAGCAAACACATGAAAAACATCCTGTTCAAAGCAGAGGATGCTTCCTGGAAATGTCTAAACAGAGGCTCTAATCGAGTTTTATTTTCTGGTCATGATTTCAGTGCCGTCCACTTGACACCAGACAGCATTCATCAGAGAAGAGGCAGTTTAGAAGCACACTGCAGGATATGAATATGCATCAGGGATAAAGCAGCAAGACAAAAAAAGAGTTAACTGTGTGCTGTGAAGAGCAATGCTTTTAGTATGTGTGTCCGTATACAGCATGTGTGTTTCTGTTGTCAACATAGTGTGTGGATTCCGGCCTTGAACAGCATTTGTGTGTCTCTTTAAAAGCATCCAGCTCCTGACCTCCTGTCTTACAATGTGTTGACTTCCACACGCAGAAGGTGAGGCCAGGGTCTCAGCACCTGCTCCCTTACACCGGCCTGTTATCGACCAGCATGGACGTGGCAAACTACTGCCACAAACACACAGAGTCTGTGCGTTCACTGCTACCTTATTACCATCCTGTCAGAGCCCATTAGATCTAGACTGTGAAGATGGGAGCCTGGAGAAATCTTACACATACACACCACTTTTCTCTGGTCACCTGGGGAGATGGAGAGAGTTTAACGCTGAACTCTCTGGGGAGATCACACACGCTGTCACTCAGCACTGCAGCAGGAGCGTTTAAGCCACAGCTCACGGTAATGATTATGAGAGGTTGTTCTCTCTTTTATGGAATAACACCATAAACACGTTTTTATTTCTCCAAAGCATAAAAGGCCAATAAATTACGAGTCATTTCTGTATTCCTTTTATTCGTGTCTAAACTGTTGGTTTATGATAATATTTATTAGTGATGGGATAGCTTTTCAAATATTAAAATACAGTAGCGGATCTAGGGTTTTTCTAAGTAAAGGGGCCTTCAAGAAGCCACATTTCTCACAGAAGGGACAAAGTATTTGTCCAAGATGCATGCAGTCACATTTATAATAGAGCACATCCAGTCATACCTTTTTCAAACATTTTAATAAAAAAATGTAGACATTAAAACTCATTTCAATTCACATTTGAGGATGTGGTCAACTTCAAAGGAAATAAAATAGTATTAAAAACCATGTTTCACAATTTCCTATTCAAAAACACACACTTTTCATCTTGAATTTTGTGTTAATTCAAATGATAGTCTTCTTCTACCAGCTTTATTGACAGAGGACCTGCCTACTTGGCACACTACTGCCGCCAACGGCTGGGCACGGAATTACATTCACCTTTAATCTGATTATCAATCTTGAGCAAAACGACAGATGAGTGACAGGACAGGGGCACTTCAGGGAGCCAGTTAGATTTTAGATGGGGTCAATGCCCCTGTGGCCCCGCCCCTAGAGCCGCCACTGTTCCAATAGTACATTAAAATGTCGAACAATAATAATAATAAAATGTTTTCAAGATATGCAGATTATACATTTGTAATGTTAGAAAACATTTACAAACATAAATGTTGCATATCTGCTTGATATTTTCACTTGCTGGCACCAGGGATGGATTAGCCTGGTGGTGCTTCCCAAAATACTTGAATACACTAATGATATTCATGTGCACTTTTAGCAGTGTGGAAACCTTTTCCATCCAATCCTACCAAGGGGGCACTTTTATTATGACACATTAACACTGACTGAAGCATGTCCTTCATGATTTCTCTCTTTGAACAGCCCTGAACATTACTTTTGGAGGAGCCTCTCACCTGAAGAAGTTTTAGCCGTTTCCTTTTTATGAAAAAGTCTGGATGGCTTTATGGAAAGTTCAGTTCACTTGGGGTGGTGTGAAGCTCACACAAACTCTGGTGCAGACCACAGAACCAAACTTTGGTCTGAAAAACAACAGGGATCTCAGCTGTCTACCAAGTGAACCTGAGTTTGGTTCACAATGGGTGTGAAAGCACTCTGAATCACACTGCAAGCAAACCAAAAGGGAGTGAATTGTGGCTTGTGGCTTTGGTTGAATATCACAACAGGAAAGGCAACATAGAGTTCACTGACAATATCAGAGTGGGGCTAACGTTAGCATTGCTAGCATCACTAGAATCCATCCGGTCCTCTAAACAAGTTAATGGATTATGTTTACACATCACTCCAGTCAATACACAAGAGCCACCAGATGCAGCTTAAATGGTGCTATTATTTCATGTTTTGGCACAGAATACTTCCAAACTGCCTCAAGCTAAACAGTGTTACTACTCAGAGCCCATTGTACATTTGCATGTCATAATGCAACAATGGGCCAAGGTAGAAACAAAGACCAACTAGTGGCAGCATCATCTAGTGGCACAAACTAGATTACACAACATTTTACATGCTTTTGTCCTCCTGACAAAGTGAATAAAAGCAAACCACACCAAGTGAAAAATGAAATAACGTTGCACTTTCACCCCTGAACCAATCCACCAAACTGTAAGTGTGAAAGCAACTTCAGCATCTCTCTCAGCAGAAGCAGCATAAAATAGATCAGTGCAGAATAGAAAAATGTTGACTAACTTTTTCCGAGGTAAAAGTTGAATCCTTTGCCTTATTCTTTTTTTTCTTCTTTCTTTTGTTGGCCTTCCCTGTCAGTCCTCAAGCCCCTCAACAGAGCTACCCGTTTTCCTGCTGGCCCAAAGTACCACAATTCCTGTTAGTTTGACAACCACTGGCAAAAAGTAAAAAAAAAAAAAAAAAAAAAGAAAGAAAAGAAAAATTCGTACAGGTTTTTGTTAACGTTGGGTGAAATTCAGGTCTCATAGGGCCCCGCGATCCATGAGGGGCCCCATTTTGTGCAAGGGGATGCATTCTCCGCTGTCTGATGCAGCCACGATCTGCTCTGTGGACTATAGGCCTGAAATTTTCCATTTAAAGTGTGGCTGTTACCGTTGTTGTCTGTCAGTAATGTCATTTTGCAGTACAGCCAACGCACTATGAACTTTTGATCTAAATAATGCCTAAATTGTGAAGCATCTGTGTGCGCGCTCCTCCATCTGCCAGTGAGCGTAAAGACGCAGATAGGCACACATCGCTGGGGACAGTGAGGGATCATCAGTCACTTTGTGTGGTTTTGTAATTCAAACAGTGTCTTGATAGCTCATGTGCATGGTTTAAGTAACATAAAGACTTAAAAAAAGGCGAGTCAGCCTTTTGATGAATCAAAACTCAACATTCTTCATCAGTCCAGCTCTGAGCCGCTGTTTTCACTCACTCACTGTTTTCTAAATGATAAATTCATCCTGAGGTATCCTGGATCACTTATTCTCCATGATATAAGAACAATCTTTGAAAGATCAAGCTTCAAATACAATCTAGTAGTGCAGCAGTTCTCAACCTGTGGATGGACGCCCATAAGTGGGTCACTATCCCTAAGTATTTGTTTAACTTTACAACAGAGGAATTTTCAAGTACAAAAACATAGAGAAAAGTATTAAACCTCTGAGAAATTAATTATATAACCTTAAAAAAAGAGTCACTCTTTATCTTGTACTTCTTGTTGATGAAAATAAGAGGTAGGTTATAGTGCAGGTAGAACAACTTTTAAAAAGTTGTAAACAGGTCATTGAGAGGAAAGCAACAACATTCTTTCTATAAACCTCTTTTATTTTTCTACTCTGCAACTTTCAAGAGCAAAGAACTTTCAAGTACGAAATAAAATAGTGGTCAAAACTGCAGTCAATTCCTGCAAAATAAAATAAATAACCTTATTTAAATGTAAATAAAGAGATGCATTATGAACTCTGTCTTGTTACATCTGCATTTCAGTCCCAGAGTCCTCGTTAGTGTATCAGAAGTAGGTTTTAGTGCAGGTACAACCACTTTTTTTATTGTAAACATGAGGTAGTACGTGTGAGGAAATCAGAATATTTTGTGGGACACTGCACATATTGCACAAACTTCTTTAAATAGGCCCAATTAAAGTTGATTAAAGCTGATGACGTCGTAGAGCTCTGAGGGAGCTATGCTAACACTAGCATAGTTGGCTAGCTAGTTAGCTCAACTGCAGCGTCGGGGACAAGCCAGGTTTCCATTATAATCATCACAGAACAGTCACGGATAACCGATCCCCTGCCATCAGAAGGTCCAATTTGTCAGTTTTGTGAAGAACAGATGGTCAGGAATGTGCTTGGCAGTGCCGGTCAGTAAGGCTGTTTCCGTAGCCGAGCAGAGAGCCTGGTGGTCTCACTATGTCCAGCGGTATATTGTGCGAAAGTGGCTTGTTACATCGGACTTGCAGGCAAAAACAACATTCAGCATCTCCGTGTGAGTGTAGGCGAGTTTTGCCCCATACACTCCATCATCTATACATACAGCATCAGTAAAGCTCAGAGGTGCTGCAACAACGCGCACTGCCATCTTCCGGAATGTCATCAGCCTGCACAGCTTGGATACCGAACAGCATTTACTGTTTTATGAGAAATTAAGAATATATCGGCGTTACATCGGCAAAACTCTGGTCGATGTTGAATACTTTGAAAAAGGCTATAATCGGCATGTTTTAATTGGCCAGCTGATATATCGGTTGGGCCCTAATTACAAGCACAATTATTCATTGATTTTACAACACCTATGCATATATTTCAAATGATTAAATAAATCAAATTGCACTGAGAGGCAGACACAGCTTTGTTCCAAATTCTGCAAATTAAACTGCTCTTCCTTAAAAACTCTTCAAAATTTCTGATACTGTTCACCAAAGCATGTTCATTCAGGGTGCTAAGGCTTAGAGGAGGAAAGATGCGTTTTATTTGCCACACACGACAGAACAAGCACAAACATAGGGTGCAGCACTGTGACCGTGTCATGCTGATTATCTTGTTTTCATAATTATGGGATGCTATAATCACAATCATAGTTTGAACTCAGCTCATAGGTTGCACCATTATGTAGGCTGAATATGTATATATAAGCTCCACCTGTATTTTCTTTGACTGTCTCAACTTACAAGAGGTCTTTTCTCCGTCTGGATAAATTATTTTAGTGTAGTTTATTCGTCTGCATATTGTCTGAAACATACATTCACCGAGGGGTTGTCTTTGAGGACAACTTCCAGAGCTTCGCTTTCAACTTCTCAACTAATCTGAAGGATGGAAACTCATTGGTTGCTTGCCAACAAATACTGGCAGAAAAACCCACTATCTTTAGCCAAAACAAATAACAGGCTACTGATGCAATAGTATGACCTGCAGGTCTTGATCTTTCTTTGAAACCCTGTCCAAGTTCTTGTTCAAAAGTTCTATTGACTGATATGATGGCCTAACAACTTTCTTCATAATTCAAGAAACCCATCATTTTTTAATTTTAAAAAAAGTAAAATACATAGATTGAATTAGGTCAGATTGCAGGACACCGAGATATGAATGCCTTTTTGGAATAAATTCTCTCCACGGCTACTCAAGTAAAAATTTACATCTTTTTCCGTTGATATGTCTATTTCAGTCCTCGGTTCACACAATACTGAACATGTTAGTAGAATTTACACACTTCATGGACCACAAATGTAAACTTGATATCTCTCATTTTCCTTTCTGTCAGTTATAGTATATCCAACCCCCTCCGCTCGCTCAAAGGTAAAGACTCTACTTCCATAATTTACACCCAAGGCCTTAAACTCCATCTTTCCCCATTACACTATACATCAAGTCTAGTCTAAACTTAACTCCCATTATCAGTAGCAGTGGGTCTGTGGAGTTGGAGATTGAGACAAGTTGACAGATTAAGTAGAGCAAGTGGTTTTATTGTTTGATATTTTTTTGCTAACTTAAAGACCTTACTTACCATTTCACGACTGACAAAAAAGCGAATAAAAAATGGACTTCAGCTCATGCAGAAGTCTACTGATAACTTAAAGCACTTTTCACACAACTAAACACACTTACAATTCCTTAACTTGGTTTTGCATGTCTGGCAAATCAAGAGCATCCAATCTCATCACGAGAGAGGCAGTCAGCAAGAACAACAACAGCGTAGTCAAAAATGTGATCATGGCAGACAGTAGACACAAGTGATCAAAACTGTGGCTTAATTTCACAAAAAATTACGCTGATTGCACATCGTCCAGCTTCTGTGTGATTTTGAGCCGAGGCGTAACAACACCAACATGCAGAGGCATTTATCATAGCACGGCACATCATAAAATATACTGAGTGATAGTAGTGTTTGTTATGTATTATACTGACTGAATACTTGCATATGTATACTTCTCTTGAAATCAATAAAGAACTGAATCAAAAATCGGTATGGCATTGGTATCAATAAAATATTATCATTGCCCGCCCCTAATGCCAAGTATAGATTGGTTCAAACTAATCCTTTTATGATCATATTGAAATTTGGGGTTCAGTGTTTTGTCCAGCATAAGGCAGGACACAAATAACCATTACTAAACACAAATAAAAGAATGAATGTTTAGTCATGGTAATAATTGTGTCATTTAAAAGGTGAATCAGAAGACTGTAAATCCAAAAGAGTTACAGTCCTTAAATCTGAATCTCACAATAGGGAAAATCTTCATTAATGTGGGGCCATTAACAGAAACATGCACAAAACTCTCCCACCAGACACTGTCATAACAAACTAGAAGTGCTCCAAAAGCACAAACCAGCACCGAGATTTCTTGCAATTTTTGTCCTTTATCACAATGTTTAGAAAAAAAGTCCTGGATCCACATTCACTTTGGGATCACCACCAAAAATCAAATCACTCTGTCCATCGCCATGACTAACATTGCCTCAAATGTTCCTCAAAATATTTTCATGAACTTTATAAGTTATCCTGTTTACAAACAAACAAATACTGTCAAATACAAAACCTCCATGGCAGAGGTCATTAAATATTGACCAGAACATATTTTTTACAAGCTGGAGCACATTTTTATTCATTCTAGTGAGAATTAAGCAGCTTCTTCCTCTGCTGTGTCTGAGTTTAGCTGACTGCATGTACACACAATTGGATTTCTGTCACAGTAAAAAATGTGAATGATTTCAATCAGATAAAAAATGCACAAGTAAACATAGACACTGTCACGTACCCTAACCCTGACCAATAAAAGTTGACCGACCTTACCACTGATCCACAGCCACAGCAAAAACAAATAGCAGTCCTTTAAAAGTACCACTTACTTATTCATCCATTCTCTGCCAGTCGTAATGGTGAAATATTAAAACTAATACCACTTGTGCAGACATTACTGACTGACATAGGATTTTTAATTATGAAATAATGTAACCATCAATGTTATCCTAAAATGAATGATCAATAATTCAGAAGCTGTTACTACATCAGCAACTGCATCACTCCTCTTGATCTCTGATGAGCAATAACAGTTAATGTCTTCCAACACAAGAGCAATCCATCATTCATTAATACAGCATGCTGTCATGTGTCTTTATGTGCCTTGTACAAATGCCCAGCTGAGTTTGTGAGGTGCTACACAATTTCTCACGTATAAAAATACAGAGCACTGCTCTGAAACCCTGATCTTTGTCCAAGAGCCTGAATGGAAAAAATAGGTAGCATGATGGCATGCTTGTTCTTCAAAGGTTCTGCACAAAAGTACAATCAGAAGATATCAAGCTAAAATGTCCACCCACAAGGTTTTATTCATTGCGGGCAAATCAGATAAAATAACATACAACTTATGCTGCTTTTTCATTTGTGGTATCTATTCAATTCGTCCCGGCTACATGGTTGGATACTACCTACTTGGTCTTTCATTAAGATACAGACTGTACCAGTACCTCTCTAGGGTGGGCAGGACTGTCATAGCGAGGCTGTGTGTAACTACATTGGCATCCTCGCAACAATAAAGGCGGTACAGCCTCTGGCCCCCTTGTGGCCAGATTGATTCCCTTCAAAAGAGGGTTGTTGACAAGTAAAGGAGAGTTTGGGAAGTCATAAAGCATCCTGGAGCTGACAACATTGGAGGGTTGTTTCATTTCTGCATCAAAACCCATGACTTGTGGCGATACTCTGACTGTTCAGCTGTCAGGAGTGTCGTCATGTATTGTTTGGTCTCAGCTCAGCTGGCTTGATACCCCACTGTGAGTAACATGAAAAAACGAGCCAGGTCCTAAGTACAATCCTTAATGCAGGGGTCACCAACCTTTTTGAGCCTGAGAGCCCCCCAAAAGATGGGGAGTATTAAGGAGGGCTACTTGTTTGAATGTTTTTGAGTAATATAAATTTTAGTGTTGAGTGTACCTTAAACAATTAATATTATACCGTTAATAGTCTATACATGGCACTGTGTGTTTACTTTTTACTTTTAATCATTCTTCCCGATGACTATAACTAATAATTAATAGATTATATGAGAACTATATACTTGCAAGCATCTCTAATAATTCAGTTAAACTTAACTGATGCACAACAGTCACACTTTTGTCATATTTCTTTTCTTCAGGTGACCTTGTAAGGACTTCAACCAGCCCCAGTGGTGACAGAAGTATAACATCAGTGCATCAAAGTAAATTTTGACCCTTCACAGGTCAAAGAAAGAAAATTAAATAAACAGTTAAAAAAGTAACACAATGCTGCAATTGCTGTTTTTTGTATTGATGTAAATATAAGTCATTTACAAATTGGTTATATTGAGATAAAAAAAAAATATTTCAACCGCTTTGGTGGTAACTTGCTGGTTTTGTGTCCCCACAGGCACCGCAGAGGCTCCCTGAGGGCTACCACTGCCCTAATGGAAACCCAAAACAACCAAGTGTATTCGAGCTTAGTTGAGCAGATAGCATGTAGTGGAAAAGCTCCTTTAGTAGGCTCTGCAGCTTCACAGTTAACTACACAATGCAAGACAGCTGGTTAATCAAACTCTTGCTGAAACTCGTAAGGAGAGGAGCAAAAATGTAATTTCATCAGTGTTGTTCTTTGCTCTTATGTAATCCACTTCAGATAAAACTGCTGCTTCAATAGAATAAACAAGTCTCTTTTTAGACCTTAATTGTTTACAGGACTCACAGTCACTTCAGCTTTCAGTTCCACAAAACTATGCTTGTGGCAACAAAGTCATTAAACAATGGTCACTTGTTTGATCATTTTCTGACCAGAAGCAAGTTTATCAGCTTGAAGCTTGGAAAAATGGATTTACCTGGTGACAGACATGGAATCTGGCGAATTCAGCTGCCTTCAATGTACATCATCATCAGCCTTGAACAAAACAAGAGCCAACCAACAGCCATCTGCAAAGCATTCTCTCCATTTACCAAAATGTAATCCAACTACACTGCTTAAAACCTGGAGTATGTGACCTTGTAATTCCTCTTTTCTGGAGTTAAGTTTTATCCTTTAGCCCTTTTTCTCCTGATATCCTTCAGTTTCATCTGCTCCATAAATGGGTCCTTGCTAGCAGAGCCTAAGGGTCATTCCGAGACAATGAACTCCAGTTTGCGTCTCTCCCTCCCCTCATTTTCTAATATGTCATGAAGGTAACTGGGGCCGAAGGAAAACCAACATACTGCTCAGTTCAATTCACAGGCTCACCAAGGAGGTGACAATGGGGGCACAGAGGTGATCATTTGAAAAAGCATATGAGTGTAAGATTAAAAAAGGCTTAAATATAAGTAGAAAATACACATTTGGAATTAAAACAATAAATGAGTAACCACATAAGTTCTTCAAAGGTTTTGAATCATAACACAAATTAAAAAGTCTTCATCATTTCAGCAACTCCTTTTTCTCTTTGCTCTTACCCCACTTTTTGTTTTCTTCAGTGCAATCACCCTCCCCTCACAAACTGTATTATCTACAATATAACCACCTACCGGGGGAACACATTCCAAAGTGCTTAACTTGATTTGTTTTGATCCGAGGGAAACTCATGAGCAGGTCAGATCACTGCAGGTACTGGAGCAAAGGCACAAAGACCAACAAAAATCACACACACCCACAAACACACAACACTTATTTGATTGCTATTGTTAAACATGATTTTAGTCCACTTTTATTATGCTTTGGATTAATTAATATTGTTTTTTCTATTGCATATCACCCTAATTTCACTGGAAATTATCTACACACTGAAAGTGGGGTTTTTCTGACTTTGGTCATAGACTGTTACCCATTTAGCTTCAAGGTTCAGGTTATTGTACAGCCTGTGGATTTCAAAGTAAAAGCAAAGCAGTATGGATAAAGCATCATATCTCAATGTATATTGGTGATACATGATACATATCTTAGCATTTTGCTCTGTAAAGGAAAATACAAGTCAGTTCTACATCAAATCCACATGGGCCGCAAGCCAGAATCCACACAAGCGCCTTTCCTTACAGCCAGACTTTCTAATAAGTCCACTGACCCTCCAATCCACTCCAAAAGCAAATGAGAAGGGGTCCTGCAACAAGAGTTTGTCTGACCCAGTAACAGCAACCATGGAGGGCAGGGCTTAACAAAGGGTCAACTGCAACAAACTAAGGGTCAATAGAAACAGTATAGCGATAATTATTTCAGCTGTAATTAAAAAAAAAACAAAAAAAAAAAACAGTCTTCTCATGTTAAAAAAACAACAACAAAAAAACAATACATCTTCATTAAAACCCAAGATATTACCCAGCCCAATACAAAAGTAGGTCACAGTACAGGCTTAACAACCAAGAACACACAACTTAACATGTTTGTTAAATGTAACTCAGAAAAACCATCAGGTAATCTGGATCAACAATTGTGGCTCAGACTCGATGGCTAAAAAGGACCAGGCTGGACCTCCTTCATCTTCTGAAATGCTTTAATTCTTTGTGGCATAAACTCGGCCGGGTGCTGGAAAAATTCCCTGGAGATTTGGGTCCCTATTGACATGATGGCATAAGTCAGTTCCTGCTGCTTTGTCAGCTGCACATCAGTGATGTGACTTCCAGTTCAACCACAACTCAAATGTGTCCTACTGGATTGAGATCTAGTGACTATAGAGGTCACTGAAGTACAGTGAACATTATTATGTTTAAGAATCCAGTTTGAGATGACTTGAGCTTTGTGAAACAGTGCATTAAGCTGTCTGAAGTGGCAAACAGAAGAAGGGTGCACTGTAGGCATGAAGTTATTTACATCGTCAGCAACAATTGAGGTTGGCTGTTGTGGTTGCTCAACGGGTACTTGAGGTGCTTTTCCACCAAGCAGTCTGGTTCAGTTTTGCTTGGTAAAGTGCCTAATTACAGGTGTTTCCACTGTCAAATAAGGAGAAAAGGTACAAAAATAACAGATTTGTACTGTCCCACTTTTCAGCAATCCTCTGAAGGGGTGCCAAGTGTACTGAGCCGACCCCTGCTGTGATGTGTTGGTTGGTACCAAGAACTGTTACTTCCCAAGTGACAGCAGCTGAAATGAAAACATACTGTGCCATGTTTATCACCCATAGATTCAGACCCCATGTACATGACAATGAAAACGGAGAGTTTTCATTGCGTTTGCGCCTTCCGGAGTGCCTGAATCCACAAACTTTTGAAACCAGGGTCCAGAGAGAAATGTTTTGGAAACATTTTTATTTCCGTCTTTGTGTAAACAGGAATCAGTATTGTTAGGGAAAATGGTGATGCGCAGCACATGCACAGTACTCTTTCAGATGAAGGTTGCACGTGCGCCTAAGAACAACAACAACAACTACAACAACAGCTTCAGGCGTCTACCGAGCAACATGTGTGCTGCTTACTGTGCCCAGTTTGTTATCCAAACAAAAAAATCCAGACAGATATGTTGTTCAGACATGAAACTCCTGCGTCTTCGTGTGTCCACTCGCCATTGTTGTCTGTGAAAAGTTTGCCTTCACCGGAAAGAATACGCATGTTGTCAAATCAGTGTTAGACTACAAAACTACATTGCCAACTACTGGCCTGGCATACACACTACCGCGTTTTCAGTCGTTCTCACGGATCCATGTGTACCCGCATTGTTTTTACATCGTCTCTGAGTGAACGCGGAGCGCTTTTGAAAAATGCAAAGGAAAACTTTTTTTTTTTCGGTGAAAACATTGTTGTGTCTACAGAGCCTTACAGAGTGACTTTAACAATGCTTTTGCTGTAAAGAATGTCTGTATGAAACAACGCTCCATGGAGCACTAAGGAGCTTGAAATCCTACGTCTTGCTCTTCATTTACAGTGTCCTGCTCTGCTTCAGAAAGCTGCACTGTCACGCTGCTGTGATTTCAAGCAATTACATGGCTGGCACGACCCTCTCCTAGTGGTTCACAACTCCGCCCTCAAGTGGAAGTACAGCTAACAAATGAAATGCGAGTGAGGTCAAGGCTTGATGCTCCAAACTGACTGAACCAAGTGTGTCCAAAATATACCCCACAATATCACACCACAACCACCAATAGTCTGAACCACTGATACAAGGCAGGGTGGATCCATAAATTCTGTCCCAACCATCTGAATGTTACAAAAGAAGTAGGGACATATCAGGCCAAACATTTTCCCAATCTTCCATGACCCAATATTGGTAATCCACACAAACTGTAGCCTCAGTTTCCTGTTTTTAGATGACAGGAATGGCACCTGGTGTGGTCTTTTCCTGCTGTAGCCTATCTGCTTCTAAAAATGAAGAGTTGTGCATTCAGAAATGGTTTTCTGTATACTTTGGTTGTAACAGGTGGATATTGGAGTCACTGTTGTTCAATCATCTTAAACCACTCTGGCCATTCTCCTCTGACCTCTGGCATCAACATTTTGGCCGGGGAACCGCAGCTTACTGGATGTTTCTCTTTCTTGGACCATTCTCTGCAAACCCTGGAGATGGCTATGTGTAAAAAATCCCAGTAAATCAGGCATTCCTGAAATACTCAAACAGCCAGTCTGACACCAATGACCATGCCAAGTTCAAAGTCACAAAACTCACCTTAAATTCCTCTTCTGAAGCCCCATTTGAACTCAAAAGGGCGTTTTGACCATGTCTACCTGCCTAAATGCATTAAGTTGCTGCCACGTGATTGGCAGATAAGCTACTTTTCTTAACAAGCAGTTGAACAGGTATACGAGATAAAGTAATCAGTGAGTGTACTTTTCTTGTATGAGGTGTTTTTTTTTGATACTTCAAACCTGTTGCAGAGATGAAAAGGTCTGACAGAACATGTTCTGTCGTGAGGTTTCAGCCAACGTCAAATGAATCACGTATTCTCTTCTACAGTCACTTTAAATGCAGTTTTGTCTGTCAAGAGCAGGTGGACATGATAAAAAAAAATGCGTGCGTGCACATGCTTTTGTGTTTCCATGTGTGGGTGTGTAAGTCTGAGTGTGTAATGTGTGAAGTGCTCTCCCTACAGTCATGTGGCGGGGGGGGGGGGGATTGAGGGTGGTGGTGATGGTGGCTGTATCAAGTGAACGCCTGAAGTTGCCTTGGCAACCTAACACAAAAAAGATCTCATCACCATAACAACTCTACCCCTTCACCCTCCCTCCTACCCCACTGTCAGCCGCCATCCGCCCTTCTTCTCCTCTATCGGAGCAGCAGATCCCCCTCTTTTCTCGCTCACATTCTCTTTCTATCTCTCTCCATCCCTCCCCGCACACCCACTCACTGCCATAACAGTATTAACAGATGGAGAGAAAGGCGCCACAGAGGGGTAGAGGAAAAGGAGTGCGGGAGAACCATGTGAGAATGAGAGAGGGAGAAATTTAAACAAGGATCAAAAATGCTGACAGAGAGAGAATGATCACAGTTAAAAAAAAGAGAATAGAAACATTAAGAGGTAAAAAACACATGATAGCAAATAAGAATATGATAGCTGTGATGAGTTTTGAGTTAATTCAATTCAAACAGCTTTATTGGCATGAATGTTGTAGGGTATGGCTGCCAAAGTATTCCATTAAAATAGAAATTAAAAGAAGTACATTTATTTATAATAAAAGGGGGAAATTATTATGATATTAATTTGTGGTATAACACAAGTACAAATAAAAGAACAAATAAAAATCAGATGATACAATAAGAAAAAAACAATGTGTGCATGAATGTATGTTTTTGTGTATGCATAGTTGTGCAAGCATGTTAATAAAAACCCCAATTCCAATGAAGTAGGGACGCTGTGTAAAGTTTAATAAAAACAGAATACAATGATCTGCAAAGCCTTCGCAGCCTACACTTAAAAGAATATCCTTCAAAGAAGAGTTAGTTAATACTCAAACTGACAAATATCATTTTTTTTTGCAAATATTCCCTCATTTTAAATCCTGGGCCTGCCTGTTCCAATAAAGCTGGGACAGGGGCATGTTTACCACTGTGTTACATCCCCTGTCTTGAACTGAGGACACTGACTGTTGAAGCTTTGTTGGTAAAAGTTTTTCCCATTCTTGTTTGATGGACAACCTCAGTTGCTCAGCTGTCTGGGGTTGTTTAATTGTACATTGCGCTTCATAATGCATTATACATTTTAACTGGGAGACAGGTCTGGACTATGGGCAGGCCAGTCTAGTACCTGCAGTCTTTCGCTACCAAGTCATGCTGTTGTAACACTGCTGAACTATTTGCTCTTGCAGTTGTTCACAAAGTGGTGAACCTCGCTCCTAAATGATGTTTCACAGTGCTCAGGTAATCTGTTAATGTATATTCTCAGTTTAAAGCTAAATAACATTTAATCTTCTTTTCTTTTGGTTGTTTCTTCCCACTTTTATATCTTTTTGTTGATCGACAACTAGATTTTGTCTAATTTGAGGGATGTTGGGGTCTTGAGTCTGATTTGGCCCTATCAGGTGGTTGTTGTGGTCCTGGTGCTCTCCAGGCCGATACATTTGATTTGGAAGAAATCTGAACCAGCAAGTTGGGACTTTCTTTTTGGCTTCAGCTCAGGACAATGTGATTGTAGGACCAGGGGTCTGAATGTTAGTAAAATTAAAGTACTCTTTTAAAGTTCTGCTCTATGTGGATTGTTTGGGGTCTTCCTTTGTACATGTATGAGGGTCTTGGAGAGAAATGATCTAATTATTGTTTTGTTCCATATTTCAAGTCCTGCTTTAATTTTAGTGCCCAGATTTCACTGCTATACAGAAGAATTAGCTCAAATACAAACTGAAAATTCTGAACCAGGCTGGAATTTGAAAATCACAGTTATGTTTTATATTAATATGGTATAAAAAGGACATAATAAGGACCACAGACAGAGAGCAGACAAGAGATGTTTTTATGTTTGTATACAGAAAAAGGCAGGATAGACAGGATGAAGAGGATGACTTAAGCATGTGATAACTGGTGATTCTGAAAAACATGCAGGGAAACATTCACAGAGCGAGAGGGATAAAGCCCCCTGAGTGAATCTGGAAAGAGGGAGCAATTCATCCATCGCTGCCTGGTGTTTTCCATTGATTTCTCTTTTGGCCATTCTCAGTGTGTAACTGTCTGTCTGCTCAGTCTGTCAATACATCTGCCAGTTAGCCCAAAGGGGAGAGACTAAAGCATGAGAGTGGTCACCACCTCAGAAAATTTCAATTTCAATGTTTCACACTGTGTTATTTTTGCTTTAACAAAATGGCTGTGGAGTGGTGCTGCTGGTTAGATTGATGGGACAGAAAAATAAAACAACACGACACAAGGACAGGCGGCACACTTAGTAAAGATTTAATGAACCCTAACTTAAGCTGTGGCCGTAAGAGCCGACTTTAAAGTGAGAGAGTGAAAGGAAAATGGGCGACAGAATGTCATTCTGGTAAGGTCTGTTATTTGCTCGCCCACCTGTTGCTGCTCACACCTCCTGTTTTCCCTCTTACATCTCTGCTCCCTGAAATAGAATCTGTAAAACGCTTAAAAACTTGGCTTCTAAAAGGGACATGTCTGTCCATGAGATTGGCCACTTGAGCAGCAATCAGCTGCCATTTGGACTTTAATCTATTCAGTGAAATTAATTTGGCAAATCAGAGGCAGTGACAGGCGCTGGATAATGCTCGGTGGGAAGTTGAGCTAATAGTAGGGCTGTTTAATTAAGGCAAAAATCATAGTCACAATTATTTTGATTGACAGTGAGATGATGATTATCAATCACAATTTCCTGCTGGTTCGAAAACATCTCCATCTAACCCATCTGTCAAACTTCAAAGCTTTTTACACCTTAAACGAATAGTTCATTATATTTGACCATGGGGTTGTATGTGTTTCATTTGAACAGTAAAAACAAACCACAGTGATGGTGATCAGCTCTGCCCTTGTGAGGAGGGCTCCAGGCAAACAAGTTAGGCAATACATTGCTGCAAATGGGGCCAAGAGCTTTGTGTAACTTACTTAATTTGAGGTGAAAGCAAACTTTAAAAATAGAGTTATGGTCAAAATTTAAACATTTCTGTCCAAAGCATTTCAACACTTCATTTCATGTCGTGAATATCCATGTCAACTGCCCTCTACTGGTAGATCTCTGGAGGCAGGTGGTGTGTGGTGTCTGAAATCGTCACCACAAAGATCAACGGTAAGACCACAGACAAAATCTGTGAGCAACAGCAGGCTCCACCAACCAAAAACACCACTGGGACACTCTAGGATTGTGGGTAGTGTAGTTTGGTCACCTACAATTGCAAATAAAGCATGTTTTCTCTTAAACAAGCTGAATATACCACGCACCATTTTTTACTTGTTATTTCACCCTTTTAATAACTCCTTGAAATAAATAAAAGATCAATAAAATCAGTTGAAGAAAATGACCATGAAAGACTGCTGGTAACTGCTGGCTCCTCCAATCACAAACATTGCTCTGACCCCCAAATAATGTTGGGAGTTTTTGCTCGGAATTATAATTAATGATGCTTTTCTTCAAAAGGAGGTTGATAAAACACAAATGTATTTCTTACAAGAGCACATACTATAGTAATATGACACTGGCGGTTATGTCATTGAGGCCAATAATCAAAAACACAAAGACAAAAAAGGCTGTATCAAGTTTTAGTTGCTATTTACAAAGATTAATACATGGTATACCACATGGACTTGTAGATTATAACTTGTTAAGTGAACCAGAGGCTGGCACTGCTAACAATGCTAAAGTTAGACACTCCTTGCTTGATATTGTCAGTGAATGCTTCATTAGCTTGCTAACTGTTGTTGTATTCGACCAAATTAAAGCCACAATGCACTGCTTTTTGGTTTGCCTTGTTTAGTCCTTATTTGGTCCCACATAGAACTGAACTCTGTTTCACTTTGAAGCAAACCAAGTCCTCATGTTTTTAGATGGAACAGGGTTTGGCTCTTTGGTCAGCACCAGAGTTTGATTGAGCTTCCATGCCAGCTCAAATCAGCCAACGTTTCCATAAAAGCAAACCAGAGTTTGT
Organism: Cetoscarus ocellatus; assembly: GCA_037902135.1. NCBI lineage: Eukaryota > Metazoa > Chordata > Actinopteri > Labriformes > Labridae > Cetoscarus > Cetoscarus ocellatus. The sequence continues at coordinate 363,522 of JBAMNC010000442.1, read as the reverse complement.
TTGGTCCAGACCAAATGTTTTAGATGTGAAAGCCTGAAGCAATAATCAAGCACAAGCCTCGTGTTTTGATGCAGATCAGGTTTCATTTTAGCTTTGGTATTGACAAAGGGTGAAAAATGGACCGGGCAGCAGTAGGTCCTCGGGCCATAGTTTGGACACCCTTGTTTTAGATTTAAAAAAAAAACAATAAATGACCCACTATTGGAGGTTCAGGGCTTGCTGAGCCCTAATACAGGGTTAACAAGTATTTATTTAATAAAACCGCCTCAAATAAATTTTGTTGACAAACTGATTATCAAGCCAGTAAAAACAGTAGTTCGAATCATCTTCTGTGCACCTCAACACCCTTTCTTTCCTCTTTATGTCCAGCATCTCCCCATTTCCCCACATATCCTTTCCTCGACAAGTCACCAAAATTTTTTTTTACAGCCCCCGCCATCTGTTCTTCCTGTAGCCACCCACTCTCTCTCTGCGACTCTCTTCCTCCTTTCCGCTACTGCCTGTTCCCCTCTGTCTGTCCTCCTCTCAAGGCCTGATTGATAACATCAGGGTCAGATGTGGAGCAGGGAGCTTCCCTCACGTGTTGCCTCCCCCCCATAGCTAGACGTCAGTGTCAGCCTCTGCTGGCATGCGCTCACACAAAGATACATACACTCGGGCACACACACTCAGCGGCTTAATCATGCGCTGGGGCACACAGAGAGGCAGCCAGTGCCAGACACATCCATAAACTGCAAGGTGCATGTGCAACCTTACACACAAACTCACACAACACGCACACACACACACACACTGGAGGTGGAAGGCGCTCGACAAATGGCAAGCTGGAAAGCAGACTCAATAAAGCAGATCATCAGCTCCATTCTCCAACTGCAGTGCACACCCACGTATACATAGAGATCCCTCCTGAATAACACCCTCAAAATGCACACGTGCAAAGAAAAGAGGATTTTCCTGCAATCTTTATTCTACTATTTCAAAAGGTGGCTGACTGTAGTGTATAATAAAGTCAAAACAGGAAAATGAACAGTATATCCTTCACTCTTGTACAGGAAAGTTTAAAGTAGCAGATATGAAAAACTTCTAGATAGGAAAAACTTCTCTCAGTGTCTTCAATCTGCTCAAAGCAAAGGTCTTTGAACTCTGAGCAACAATTATTGTCTCTCATGATCTTATATCAGTGAATCTTGAAACTATTCATGCCTCCCTCATCTCTTTTTTTGGTCCTTCTATCCGGTTACATTCCTCCTCAAGAGCCAGTCGAGGAAGAACAAACATAAATCCTTCCCCTTCCCTCCCAGGAGAAGATATATGAAGTCTGGCGCTGCACGTCAGCAGTCAATGGGCACTGAAGTGCTGACCCAAGCAGCATCGACTCCAGCCTTGGAAGCATACACTACAAAAGGAGGCAAACATTGAACTCTAATCACATAATGTATCACTGTTACATAGTAGAATTCCCCCACACAACATGCACAATTATACATGCAGACTAGAAGCTTATAGACACTATACGGTCTACATACTAGAAATAATGCATAGAGAAAACAGAGGCTGTGAGAGAAGAAAACACACACTCACAAAGCATAAGGCCAGAAAAAAAACCAAATGTTAATTACATAGATGCATGGTAGTGGTCACATGTCTTCTGTGTTGGTTTAGGGTGTTAGGGTGCCCTCTAGAATTAACAAGACATGGACGCAAGATGCTCAATACACATGACTGGTCAGAAGTGTAGTGAGTGGAGTGAATTCACACAGCTGCAGGAACATTTACACTGATAAACTAAGTGCTCAGTCTTCTTCATGTGTACAATACACCATTGCCATGACACACAGACAAACATGTCTGCCCCAAAGGCTGGCAACAGAAAAGTTCTGAGTTGCGGTTGATGAATACACCTGTAAAACTAATGGAAATGAGTTCAGTGCAATGATTCAACCAATGACAGTGTAAAGTTGTGACTGTTCAAAGCACCCCCATGTCTGTGCTTATATCTTAATTTTACATACTGCATGTCTCCATCCATCATGTACTATACCACTTTATCTCTGTCAGGTCATGTAGAGGGGAGGCAAGAGCATATCCCTGTTGACAGTGGGTACACACTGTGCTGGTAATTAGCAAGTTACAGTTATATATCAATCTATCTTGAAATTATAATGAAAAAATCCCAAAGGGGCATGCAAGAGGACACTAAGGGTTCAAAAGGTATGACATCTATAAATAAAGCTGGATTAAAAACGACCCGTTTATGGTCACTTTCAGCCAGCTTTATTTATAGATGCCAGCCTAATTAGGACAGGTAGGAAAATATGTTAACAGAGTGCAGACAGTACTAATGGCATCAGGGGGCATGATCTTCAAAAATGTTCAGCAATTGAAAAAATATTTTAATGAATAACTGAAAATTTTGAGGGATGTCTGTCATTATAATGGACCGGAAAAAAAGAGGGAAGATCCAGACCTCTCTGTTTTGCAAAATTAAATCATCAGATTGTTTAAAATCCAAAGGAAAAAAAGATTCCCTCAGAGACCTTGAGCACAATCACTACATTGACACCCAAAACTTCTGAGTATGGTGTGTTGATGGCAGGTTAAGGTGCTGTTAGGACTACAGGTCAGTCAATCCCAATGCCCCAATCATGCAACAGGTCAGCTTGCTTGGACTTCCTCCTGCTGCAGAGGGTGTTGGCAGTTATTATAAATCCATCATTCAGAGCTCATGGCCTTGGTTTTATGGTTATCTATCAGACTCTGTAATGAGCAAAGATTGTTTTTCTGCCCATATATTGTATTACTTGTCCTTTACATGTGGATAGATGGACAGACTGTAGGCTCAGTTTTATTCAGTTTAAGGATTTTTTTTGTTTTATGAATGTTTTGTGTTTCTAAGAGTAGACACACACACACACACACGCACACAAAATGTGATGTTTTGTTACTTAAAGCACTGGCTCACAACAGCACTGGGTCACCCTGTTTCTGCCACAATGTAAATAGTGCAAATCATCAAAGCACTGTACAAATAAAAAAAACACACACATAAGGTTGTCCACACAGCACTTGGTAACTTAAAATAATGTTATCCTTACTAAACACCTAAGACATCTCTGTCAGAGCTCCTGTCCATTTAAGCCCCCCTTTACCACATAGGTCCAGTCTATTCTGATTAGTAAACTGGTTTGCTCTCCGGTAAACGGTCAGATTAAATGCAGATCAGCACCATGTTATGAGCGCCTCTGCACTCTGTTTCCGCTCCATGCTTTGCACTGGGCTTGCCAATGTTCTTAAACTGCAGATGAAACAATTGTTGGGCATCAAACTAGTAGGTCTATCCAGAGGGCTGGGACAACAGGCATTTCAGGCAGCTACTGGTGCTGTAAACAGGGAAGGAAGAAAGTCTTGGTGCAGCAGCTTTTTGTCCTGTGCATCTACCATGACGAGGAGACATGTAGACACACTGCAAGGCATATAAAACTCAGAAAACATAATATGGGCACTCGAAAATAAAACCAGCAATAGGAAATGCCAAATCTGTTTGGCTGTTGATTTCAAATACAAATTCAAGTTATTTTAAAACAAAACAAACTTAGAAGTTATTACAGGCCCATCTATTAATAATGTAAATAATGTAAATTGTCTTGAAATAGTTTTCTGTGACTTCTGAAGGGTAACTTCATTGAAACACACATCCCTTATTTTTAAATTTCAGTGAAGTAAAATGTGCTGCAGCCTTAAAGAAATGGGTGGAGATGTCAGTGCCTCTCAAATGTAACATGGTGTTATGTAAGTGCCTTGTTCTTTCTGTATTTACATCAATAAAAATTTGAAAAAAAAATAAAATTAAAGATGGTGTTGAATTTTATATATTCAGTCAAGTTTTATCTCTGCTATGTGCAAAATGTGAAAAAACGGTATTAAATAAAACAAGACTGACATAGATATTGTGACTTTTGGAGTTAAGTTAAGGTTTTTAAGATTTCTTTTATTTAAAAAACATACATCGTATTGAAAAGTACATTTCTGCCCGACCCAAGGATTAAAGCACCAAATAGTCAAATAGGTCACCCAAAATGTTTTCAAGCCACTGATTTAACTCCCTCCTGTTGTTTCCGTACTTTAATCATGAGGAGATGGCTCGAAGGCTGATGACTGAAATTTCAACCACACAGACAAACTCTGAAACTGAAATCCAGCCTTGGTAACCACAGTAGATAACAAACCTGTTGACACTTTTTTTGTGTCATCCAAGGTAAATAAGCAGTGCCATGCTGATGACATGTCATGTCTGCAGGCTGTGGTGAGTCATAGCAACGGCAAATAATAAGTATGAAACATTTCAGTCATTGTCTACAGCAAACTGATGCTTTATCAAAAATCAAATGAGCACAGTGAAGAGAAGTAAAACAGTGTTCAATAGGCTCGTGTTTAGTGGTGATGTCATCCATCATGACAGTGAGTTAATGTGTGTCATCAGTGCAGGCTGTGTCGAGCCTGCGGCTGTTTCTATCATATGAGAGTCAGCTGAGAAAAAGACAGATTAAAGCAGAGAGTAAAGACTTCATACATGAAAATGTTTTAATTTTGAATAATAAACAGGTTAGAAACTTGTAAAACTTAAATTGAAATGCGTTGCATCCACTTAAGAGCCACAAACACATTTAATGTCATCATTTTTAACCCTTGAATGGGTAAATAGGGACATTTTTGTCCGCTTAGGCAATTTTTTGCTCAACTTTTGGTCATAATTTTGGTTGATACTCCATATGGAGTGATTTTCGTAGGAAGCTGTTTTTCATTAAAATCTAAATATTCAAATTTTGAATTTTTCGGAGGTCAAAGGTTAACTGGGGGCAAATTTAGTACCATTTGAGGTCACCAGAGGACATAAATGTCCTCTTCCAAAAACTGCTATAAAAACATAACAAATTAATATTTTTTTTATATTTTTTTTCTCAAATCATTCAATCAACTCCAGTTCAAATCAAAAATACTTAATATTTCATTATTTATTTAAATTTAACCCTTTAAATGCCAATTTGATGACATGATGGCACTGTTTTTATTTAAAAAAAGAAGAGAAAAAAAAAAAAGTCATTTTCAATATTATACATGGTGAAAGGCTGGGGTTTTTTTTTTAAAGATCAGGCTTAAATATACATAAGATTAGTAACAAAACTGATTTTCATGCATTGTTTTTTTTTTTTTGCAGTGTCAGATTCGTCAAGTGTTAGCACGTTTATCGGTACTGTTTACTTAGGGCCCTACAAAATCTGCGATCACAGAATTGAACATTAAAAGTGGAATTCAATATAACCGCAGAATACCATGGAAATGGAAGACATTTTACGTAAAACCTTTTTTTTCAGAATAAAAAGGAACATATCTCCGAGGGGGTCACTAAAGCTGGGGACAATGCATGCTTCACTTCCCCTCCTCCTCCCCCTCAGCAAACCACCTGAAGAGTGAATGATTATAATTCATTACTTTCTACAGAGTATCAGGGTTAATTTTGCATAAAAGACTAAAAACCAAATTCTCAAAAATAAAAACAGAAAAAACAGAATATGGGAAAAATTGAAATGGAATTTGGGAAAAAATAACAGATTTTATAAGGCCCTGTTAACTGTACTGCCTAACATTAGATGTGCTGTTGGTGGCTTTTGCTTTCCCTGTGTGATGCCACGAGGCCAGCCTTATATGCACTGTGTTTTACTTTGTCACTCCTTACAAACGCCATGTCATGTCCATCTTTAATGTTCCTTTCAAATTCCAAAATAAGCTCACACAACGGATTTAAAAGCCTATTGTGAATCCCTATTGTCCCTCTCTCCAGTGCTGCCATGTTTGCTTACTGACATCTAACTCTAACACTAACTCTGAATATCGCTGGTATGACCTGGCGCAACAGCACAATTGTGTGGACTATGAAGTAATTGAGTTTTTTTTTTTTTTCAACAGAACCGAAAGCTTTATTGAATGTTGGAAATTAATAAATTAAAAATTTCTGATTGTGAATCGATGTAATGTTGGCATGCTACATATCACAGTACTTCAGTGTGATGATTCCTCTACCCACCCCTAGTCTCCGTGTCAAATTTTATAACCCTTTCCCACTGGCTGAAAAACCGGTTTAAACACACAAACAATCGGCTCCTGTCGGCAGTGGGAAAGGCTCTAATCAGCATTCAGACCCACGTCAAGTGACCCTGCAAGCGACATGGGTTTTCATCGGCTCACCTCCGATCGGCTCCAGTGGCAACATCACACTCAGGTGAACGTGCTAATTTGGGATGACGTTTGCAAAACGTGCCTACAGCATAATATCGCGCCTTTCTCCTCTGTCTGTAACTTCTGCGACTCTTTGTCATCTCAGCAATAAATTCCATCTGCCTTCATATTATCAGCGCTCGAATGTCATTCAGTCTGCGCTGAGTTTGTACATTTTGAAAGAGGGACAAAAGTCCAAAGTATGGAAAACATTTGACCATCGTGTCAATGTTCCTTTCCATTGTTTACCTGGCTGTGTTTTGGAGCACTGATGATGTATAAAAAAACCATATAAAAAACCCGCGTTTACAAGCTAATTTTAGTGGGAAAGCGGCTTTAGTCTCTGCTCTGCTGACTTGGGAACCTCACAAGAGGTGATACAAATAACTGTGCTAGGTACTAGGTATGATCCTGCATGCAGAACCAAAATAAGCTATAAGAGTCAAGTCAAGCTAATAACGCAGTGAGAAAGCCCACAACATTATAATAAGTACGGTATCATCTGATCTCTCTATCTAGCAGATGACTGTTGTTGCTATTGACAGCAGGAAAACGTATATGAGGTATTCTGAGTGAAAAACCAATCACAGATCTAAAGAATCTTGACACCCCTACAAGTTACAGTTAAGTACGTCTTTAGCAGTGAGATACACATCTGTTTCCTGCTGGGCTAACAGGATGAGCCTGTAGTGCATTGGAGCAGAATGTGACTAGAGAGTTCTTAGGTTATATCTTGCCCTACCTGTCATGTACTGTCATTTATATTCATAGGACTGGAGATCTCTCACTCTTTGTTACACGCCTGACGCCACATGTGACTGAGCCTGTAAAAATTATATATTGAGCTTGAACATGAGGGCAATATACATCAAGTAAAGCAAATGGGTTTACTGTATCACTGAGTTGTACAGTTTGTGATTTACTTCAGTAAGAACTTGTTTGAATGTTGAATTTATTACACAAAAGTTGTTAATAAACAGATCAGCTGTCAGAATTGTGTTGAAGTAGAAAGAATGAGAACCAAGGCTGTGTAAAACTCTCTCAGACTGTGCCATTCTTCTCCTCTCCCATACAACTCCATCCTCCAATGAAATCAAGCCCCAACATTATTCTCTCACGCTCCACGCTGCTTCTGTTTCAGTCCGTTTCCCACCATGCGACTCCCATCTCACTCTCTTTACCTTTCCCATTATCTCACTCCATCCATCTCCCTCCCACTAAAACTCTCATTTTCTCTTGTTCTGTCTCCCTCTAAAACACTCTCTCTCCCTCAGTTCCCCCCATCTGACTCCCTCTCTGAGAATCCCACCCTCTTTTCTCGATCTCACTCTCTATTGACGCTCTCCAGAGGACTTCAGCCCTTAAAAGGAAGTCGCCTTGTCCTGCACAGAGCTGCATTGGTTTTAACCCTTTCCCAGTTCCACCAGATTTGCTGATACTTATCAACCTTTGGGGGCCTGCCTTGCCTAGATGCCCTTTAGTCTTTTCATTACGATGTATATTTGAACAAAGGAACTATTTGTCAATTTGAATGAAAGGAAGAAAGAAAAAACATATCAGAGAATGAACTGTCCAAATCCCAAGTCCACCCATTAAAAAGAAAGTTGATTATCAGCCTCAATCCAAAATGAACGTGCACTACCTTACTTGAGCTACAGGCAACCGGTTACAGCGTCACAAAATACGTACACCCAGTATTAAATTAAGCTGCATGATACTGTTAACCTGGGAGATGACTTCAAGTCTTATCTGCAGTATAAGCCGCTTGAGTATGAAGACGTTAGCCATTCTTTTGGATTTATAACTGTGTTTACGGACTAATACAAAATAACATCACAGTCATAGTCAACCAGGGGTAGGAATCACAGGGTGGAGGGGACGCAGGGATTCTTAATAAAATATTAAACTGTTCAGTATGATGTTTAGTATGATGTTCAGGGTTCAGTAGGCATGTGCGAATTGCAGTAATTTTAGTTTGTGCCCTGTTCTCTCTATATTTGCATTGCTGCATTCAGACCCATGAGTCAGAGCTCAGGGGCAAGTAAACTCCAGCCACAAGTAGTAGTGCTCTAAACTTTGGCCATAACATCACGACTGTTTTGAGAGGAGAGGCAGCCATATGTAGCCATGCTAGCAATATGAGAGACCCTCCCTCTTTTAATCCATGGGCGAGTGGGGGAAAAGATAGTTCAGCATTTGCCAAACCTGAAACTAATAATGTCTGAGCCTATTGATATGGCTTATTGTTTTGGGGGGGGGGGGGGGGGACATAAACTCCAAGCACATCAGCACTGTGCCCTTGATTTAGCAGAACATCGTGTCTTCTGTCAACACATCACCTGGTAACTTCACAACAGTCTCATAACATAATGGTCTGGTTTAAACATTCAAATACAACAAGATGTCATGGGGGCAGTGTTAAGTAACACAGCCAAAAATTAAACCAGACCAGCAAACACAATGTAGAATAATATTCTTAAAGATGGAGGAAGTTTTAGTTTCTAAAGATATTTTTGGGGCTTTGATGGACTTAACTGATAGTGTAGAGACAGTGCATAGACTTGGGCGGGGGGTAGAGAATAGGAGAAGACACAGCAAATAGGCCTCTGGTGGGAATGGAACCAGGGACACCCGCACAAGACGAGAGTCACAATATTAGGTAAGTGCACTTCATCATAACAGCACCCAAAATATTTTTACCATCAACCCCAAAGTAGCAGATGAGCATGAGCATATGGGTAGTTAGAACTGTTACTCCAAGAGCATACAAATATATTTCATTAGATCAAAAAGGAAGCAGAATAATTTTGTGGATTCAAACATCTGGAATGACTTATTTCTGATGGGTACTCAGAATCAGCCTGAGGGATAAAGTTAGGAGCTTGAAATTTGGAGGAGACACTGCTCCTATGCATCAAACGGAGCAAATTCAGCGGTTCAGTCATCTGATTAGGATGCCTCCTGGTTGACTCTCTCTGGAGGTCGTCCGGTCACATCCAACTGAAAGAAAACCCCAGCATTCAGACTGGCTTGGGAACACATCGGAATCACCCAGAGGGAGCTAGATAGCATCACTGGGGAGGGAGCTGGGCCACCTTTCTTAGCCTGCTACCATCGTGACCAGTCCCCAGAGGTTTGTAAACAAAGATGAAAAGATGCAACAGATAAAATTACAAAAATATTGTCTTTTTACTGGTTTATAAATGTTTTTTTCAGCTAGTGTCTACAAAACAATAGCCACCAAATGCAACTCTCTCTACTGTTAATATGTAGAGGGTGGTGATCTGCAAAACTACCTGGATGACAAAGTCTGATGTTGCCTTATGCTTTGTTATTACCATCAGAATATGGTTTTTGGTACAGGTCATGCAGACAACAACAGTGTCACACATACACATAGTTTGACAAAAACTCCCCCAGGTCATACCACCCACAGATTCTAAGTCCCAGTGGTTACTGTTTTATGTACTGGTAGCAGCGGTAATGGCAGAGCACACACTCACATACCATTTTGCAAGGACCTCAAAGCACTATTAGAGAGTGCTCATTTAGTGTCAGTGGAAATCCCCTGATGACCCTGATAGTGATAATACTAAGCTTTGCACATAAAATACACAGGGCAGCAGTAGCTGTGGTGAAAGAAGCCAAAGGACTGTACTAAAACTATTAGTGAGATATTTTTCAATTACTGGACACATCACACAAATAAGACAGGGCATAGAGGCAAGCTACGTTTCAATGAGAGGAGATTTAACAGCTGTCAACTTGTCAAAGGTCATTTATATCACTAATGGTTACTTACTGCATTAATTCCTGCCTACTTCCCCTCTGAGAGCGTGCTGCAGTGAAAGTCAGCCAAGGATGGTGTAAGTTCAGAAACAAATGCAGATCTTAGAGTCTGTTCAATGTTGTACAATATCACAGCTTTTGCAACAGCCTTCTAAAAGATCGTGTAGCAATGTTGAATTCAGATTGTTTGCATGTTTGGTGTCCACTTTTAATGCCAATTCAGGAACAATCATTGGAAAGACAAAAATAAACAAACAAAATAAGAAAATTGAACACTGCATGTAATATATCTTTGGGTAAACAGGGACAAACAGTCTTTTTTTCCACCAATGAAGAGGGACACAGGCCACTTGTTCAACACAGCTGCTGTACACAACAGCAGCTCTGATCTACAACTAAGGAAGAGACCAGTCCAAAGTAAATAACCAATGGTAGACTGTTTACTGATTTTGATTCCAGTCTGTTTTTCACCAGGAAAAAGTAATCAGTACTCAGTTTAGTAGTGCACATATTTGTGAAGAAACCGCATTGATTCACACACAAATATTGCACTGTGCTTTCATCAAATCTGGTGCAGAGCTCAAAGAGCACTACTGAAGGATAACATACACTTGGTGCTTACAGGTGCTGTGTATTAGCAAGAATCTGGTGACATGTATTGCGATATATGGGTGACAATAAAATAACACAAACTATATCGTGGTACTATAAGCAAGGCAAAACAGCAGCATTTACAAACTTCATGGTATGTCCCTGTGGCAGTTTTAATAACAAATATAAAAGAGAGGCAAACAGCTAAATGGCTGAATGTATGCTACCAACTAAAGACTGCATTGAAATGAAAAACAATGCCACAAAAATTTGATACATTTTTGAATAATAAAATATATATTGTCATTAAAAAAGGATATATATCAATTTTCACAATATTTTGGTGTATTAACATTTTCTTACAGCCTTTGTGCTTACATATACCTGGGTCTTGAAATGGCTGAAATTCTAAGAATCACAACTTTTTCGTAATATATGGCATTAATTTAAAGCCATAACATTCACACCCCCACACGACAAGGGAAGGATGCTGTTGTGTAAGTAAATAAATGCTATGCCTTCTGGTCATAAACTGCTTCTTGTCAGTGGTAACCTTGCCAACAATTGGGCCTCGGTTTGACATGATGCACAGAGAAGGTCAAATGTCTTTCAGATTTTACAGATGAGCATCCTTGTCACATTTGACATGTCCTACATTACCTCAGTTAACAAACTCAGTGCATGGGCAACAGAAGCTTTTAATGCTTGAGGTACTTTGAGGTACTTGAGGTACGTCCGACTCTGACGGGAAACCCTCCTACGCGGGGCCGGCTCGGCTCGGCTCGGCAGAGCGCGTCTTGGCGGGGGCTGGGGGTACGAGTCTGTTGGGAAACCCTCCTGCACGGGGACGGCTCGGCTTGGCTCGGCGGAGTGGCTTGGAGGAGCGCGTCTTGGCGGGGGGTAGAGGAGGATGCTCAAAATGAAAACAAATACTCAGCAAACCACCGGACGTTGAATAGGCTAACGTACACGCTCTTCAATCCTCCTGTCTCCAGCCAGGTCTCCAGATGGTGGGCGAATCCAAAGTGGTGAAAACAAGGGGGTGTTCTGAGACAGGCAAGTTACCTGCGAAACCGGGGTGGTCTGAAAACAACCCCATTAGCACTTGGTATGTTCCTCCTGATGACTGTAAATCGCTGTGGGAAAAAATAAATTGAAGTGGAAAAAAAAATACGATTGGTCGACCAACCAGAGTTCTGGTCGCCCCAGCACTTATCGACCAATGAGTCACCCAGTCGACTAACACATTACAGCCCTAACAGGCTAATATCTTTATGTGACAACAGCTTCTTATAGTGTCCACTGGTGATGCCATGAGCATGCACCATTGCAAGAGTGTTTCTGTATCCATCTGAATTAGAGCCATGCAAGAGAAAAGTCTGAATCCTACAGACAGATGAGACTTCAGTCTACATCCGTGGGACTTTTTGAATTTAACTTTGACTAATATCAATGTTCCATCCGATTTTATTCATTCAGTTTGCGCATGCAGCTCATTTTCAACCATCAGATTGTACAGTATGAGCACATGAACTGTACTAATGAGTCATGAGCCATAAACAAATCAGTGATACAGTATAAGCTCAAACTCCAGCATGACTGATAAACCGTAACTCTGAAATTTCACTATATGTCTGATTTATGGCTCCACACTGAATTTGTCAGCAGCCCCAAGAGCATGTCACATTTTAACATATTGCCACTTTTGTCCTGAGGGTAACACTAGGGATGGGCCTGGGGCTATTTTTATGTCCTGAAGTTTTACAGTCGAGTCCTTGGAGACATTACATGGGCTGGTGTAATCCCAGTGGCCTGGGACGTGGTAAATGCTACGTGTGGCAAAGCTGAGCTGTGAGAGATTAATAATTACAATGAAAGAGATCCAGACATCTGGGACCAAAGCAGTACACTTTCATTCCCAGATGCTCACTTAACTCATTTTGTTTCCCAGGGTTAAAAAAAGATTTTACAAATGAGCAGATCAGTGACTTAATGACCTGAAAACACAATAAGAGGCAGAAGTCCAGTGTGCTGGTGTAACATCAGGCTGCAGAACAATGTTAGAGGCCAGCCTGTGGCTAAAAGAGTGCAACATGCTCTCATCAAACCATTGGGCTGTAACATAAACACGACCAATCTGTTCTCACATTATGTGACCATTTACAGTCACAAAAGGACCCCAACCCTCCTTGTTCCCAAGCCTCTGTTTAGAGTCAGGTCATAAAAATGAACGTAAGCTTGTATGTTTACTTTGAATGTGACTGTAACTGCAGCTTCACGACAAAACTGTCCAATTTGGCAGGTGTTACGGTTTAATGACCACATCAAATTTGCTGTATATCGTGCTACATGGATTTCACTAGCTGGTGCAGAGAAATACGTTTTTACATAATACCAGGCCCACCTGCAGAAATGACTGGAAGGTCTTGTGAATGGGTCCTCTTCAGGTGTCAATGAATAATATCATTGTAGCCTCATGGTTGATTTGCACATCCAATGTATAGGCTGTAGTCCTTGAAGTGGTTGCAGCCTCTTCAACTCTCATTATTTCACACTCTCTCCCCCTAAATTTCAACTCTATCCACTGTTGTGTCACTCAATAAAGCCATACAGAGTCTAAATGTTGCATGTTGGATATAAAAAAATTTTGCTGGGAACATGGCAGCTCTGGGGCTGCCATGTTTTGTTAACATTGTGTTAACTGTTAAATTTCATGATCCCATTCACAACATGAATATCACAAAAATAAGGACGGTACTATTTCAGGAGAAGGGGTTTTCACGAAACAGCTTATGATTAAAAAAAGAATTTCCCCTGATTTAATAAGCCATGGTGAGTATTTAGATTTATTAACAGGAAATCATGACCTACATATAGAATTGACCATATCCTTACTGAACTTCATGGGCCCTTCTGTGATCCTGGGCCTCAAAAGGCTTTTCCCTGCTATCCCCCCTTATGTGCACCCTTGCGTAACGCCCAACATTAAAATATACAACTTGGGGCATGAGGTATTGCACGTCTTCTCTCTATTTATATTCAGTTTCTCTCTCACTCCCTGTGCCAACTTCATTCTTCGCTGCTGGACAAAAATCAGTACAGTTACCCTTTGAGAAGATAAATAAAAAAAGGGTTACACAAACGCACATTATCAGAGCTGCAGTACAAAGGCAGCGATATGAGAGCGTCATATCAAGGCTATGCAAATACACCGATAAAGAAACTTGGTGAAGCAGAGGGGGACTGTGAACTACCACTGACCCTCTGACTTTCTTTATCTGAATCATGATTAAGCAAGGCCACTACCTATCAATGCCGCTGACAGCAGGGATTGGTTAAGAGCAGTTTCAATGTCAGTGGTTGCTATGGTAACCAGGCTGTGCCAATTTAGGGCACCATGTGTAACCCAGAATCTCAACAGTATTAAAATGACCTCAAATCATATTTTGAAGCGAGTTATCTATTTCTTTTACTGACCAGAAGTAAATGTCACCTACATAAATGTTTTTTTTCTTTTTGACCAATCACATAACAAATTATACAGGGGGTTGTCTCTGTGTATTTGTATTAACAGGAGGCTTTGTAGCATTTTTGGTCACTTTCAGTAGAACAAGGACAAAAAATAAGTTATAGCAATGGCATAGCTTTACATAAACTCAAGACAAAGAAGGTATCGTTGTGATATTTCTTCCACCTCTTTATATTCACCAGAAACTGTAGCACACAGGGCTGGGCAATATATGAATTAATTCTAATTATTTTCTGCAGTTCATTTAAAAATTAAAAATCTAAATTTTTTCTCTTGACTTACTCCGATTGTAAGTTGTAATGTTTGAAAAATAAATGCTGAAAATGTACAGTTTTCATGATAGTAAGCCCAGTCAGGCACTTTTATAGGCTTGTATTTGTTTTTTTTTTTAATGAGATTAAATATTGATCAGAAAGTTCCATGTTAATTTACTGTGAAATTGCTCAGCCCTCATTGCTCATGTAGACAAACCTGCCTACATCTGAAATACATAATCAATATTTTATGACACACACTTCAACTTTAAGAGTAAAATTCTGTTTGGTTGGGGGATATATTTTGATAACATAAAGGCACAAGTTGATTCATGTTATTTTAGTGTCGCTGGGAGTTTTTTTTTTATTTGAGAGGTAAAAAAACAATTAAAATCGGAAATCGAGTGTTGTGGAAAAAAATTGGGGATTTCATTTTCAGGCCATATCGCCCAGCCCTAGTAGCACATGAAGCTCAGTTAATGATACACATTTGCCTTTTAACACGTTTAACCACAATTGAACTCCTTAAATATAATTAAATGCTGAAATTCTGAAGAGCCAAACCAGGAAGTTTAATGCTTTCAGTAATGTTTCAACAGAACTTGAGAGTATAAATCACACAATCATTTACAGTTACAGCTACTAAGACAAGGGAACACAGAATTTTAAACTTATCTTTATTATGATGCACACATTCAGGGAGAGGTTGGGGCTGAGGCTCCTATAATGCTGTTAAATGCATGATTCCTTTTAATTCCATATTACCACTAATCTAATCTAAAATGAAAATACAGCAACATCATATTCAGGTCATATCGCTAAGCCCCTGTGTAGCATTAATGCGGTTTAGTGCCCATTTTTCTTATTGATAAGTGGCCTGAGGATTGAGGTATGCACAGTGTCTCAAATGTGATTTAAACAATTATACGATGGGAAGCAACTTAAATGAGCTACATCGACAGTGGCAAGGTTAAGACTTCTGCCTTGTGCCCCAGACTCTAGATTACAGCTGTATCAGTGATAAAGTCACTTGTGGAGCTTCAAGATAGCGCAACAAAGTTGATGCATCTCATGAGTATCCCCTCAGGCTTAAATAAATCAGTTCAATTAATTATTTACATATTTTTTAATGTACGCCTTTTCAACTATATCCATGATAAACAAATAAAAATGATAAGTTAATTTATTATTTATTTTTATTGTCAGGGCCTGAGCCACCCCCACCAGAAAGATTGAATACTTTGCCAGCAGCATGACAGAGAGGGTTCTGTTGATGGTAGAGAAAGATGTTGGTTGAAAATAAAGAACAGGGTCAACTTTTTATGAGTCAAAACATTTTTTCTTTCCATCATAGTTCAGATCCAGTGTAACTTGCACTCATGCAAAAAGGCAATGTGCCTTCTCCAATACTGTCATGATTAAAATTCATAATCGTGTATGGTATGGGCTTTCAGAAACTTCAATAATGTAAAAGACACACACTGTTCATTAAGCAGATGTGTGCCTGCACACCTACAGGGCATGCTGGAAAGACTAACAATTTCAACTGTGTCTATGATAAACAAATGAGGATGAAAACTTGAACATGTCTGAATGCTAATATAAGCTTTGGTCTGTCTGGTGGTAGCTAACGAGTAAAGTGAACATCGGCCTCGTGAGTTTGCTCTATTGTATTGTTGTGTGGGTGCATGAAACAATTTAGAGTACTGAAAAAATAAACAAAAACACATTTGTGCTTCTCTGAACTTGTTAAAATTAAGTCAGAGACATGTCGTGATGTAACTAACAGCTAAACGCTGGTCTATCTGCTCAGCTGTCTGCTCTTACAGCCAGTTTGGCAGGACACCAACCATCATGCCTTTTCTAAGTCTCTTACTGTGCTGCAGCCCGCGACAGTGTTTGACTCAGTAGATAACCTCTCAGGTGAGCTCAAAAGTTACTTTGTTTTTGAGTCTTAACAGAAGGTCATAAAAAGCAATAAATACATCACAAAGTATATTTAAGGATGAGTTTCCTTATTTTGCACTCCTATTGGGTACATCAGACTGTTTTACCCTCCCCCACTAAAATCCATATTTCAGAATGAGGCTGGGCAGTAAAACAATCTTGACAGATTACTGCAATACAATTTACGTCAGAAGATAATAAAAGTTGGACTCTAAACTCAATAAGGAGAAATCAGGCCCCTATCTCACTGTGGAAACATAAGCAACCAGTTAGTGCAGTTTCTTCACTGCAGCGTTGTCCACTTCAAACAGAAAAGTGCTTATAAACTGAAAGAAAAGAAGGTGCATGTCATCTGTGATTTTATAATTAAAATTATTTTAGCTCATGTAAAAATAAAACAAATCGACCTTTCCAAAACATTTATGAGACACTGCATTGCTGATGAAGACTTTTCTTTATTTACTTCACTGTAACATTAGCCTGTTAAGTGTCTGTGTTTTTTGAAACAGAGGTAGATAGAGAGGGTGAGGTGATGAGGGTTTCCCTCTTCAACACTACAGGAAACAGTAAATGCAAATTCATTTTCAAAAATAAATCCCTCATTATCATTTTCTCACCAGGAACAGGGAAATGTGGAATCAAGTGGGACACTGTAAGCGGTTTCACTGGAACTTGATGCAGCGTAAAAATCTGCAAATATTTCTGCTCCTGTTAAAGTCTTGTGGATAATTGAAGGAGCAATGGAATTAGAAAAGGTATAACCAAAAAGCAATGTAGTCTATGTGTGGTATGGTGAGGGGCTAGGCAGAACAAACCATAAAGTTACGTGACTATACACAATCTACATACTAATTTTTAGTTGTTTTTTTTTTTCATTTTTTTTTTATACTGCAGCATTAAATTTAAACTGTACAACATGATGCCCCTTGACAACTCAAGCATTTCTACTTGTGCACTTCCACTCTAGAAGTCAAACTAACATAACCACACTTTAGTCTTTAATCCAGACTGGTGAAGGCTCTAGACCACCCTGCTGACCTCCTGACACACTGTTTGCATGTTTGTGTACAGGAAACCATGGCGACAGAAACAGGACAATAATAATGGAAAACAGGACCAAAAAATAAATTAGCAGCAGTTTACTACAGTGCAGTAAATACAAAACAGAAAGCAGCCGAGACATTAGATGAGTTGAACTTAACAACTGTTGAATCAATTGGGATGGAGGTTTACTGGGCTTGTTCGGCAACTGACTGAGTCATGAACAATGAAGTACACTTCTGACATCAGCAGATAGACTAACGTGTCAAGTTGTCCTCTGTAACCATTCTATCACATTTTAGTACACAAAGTCTGGTCTAAGATTTACACAGAGGCTGTCAGTCACCTGGTTCTCTACAGCAGACCAATCACAGGGCTTACTGTCACACTGTTTTAAAGGTGCAGTCACGTTTTGGGGTACTTGCACCCCAGGCCATGAGTGTAGCCCTCTGAGTCTAAACTTGTTATTCATTTCAAAAAACAATAAACAAAAATGTATCTCTCCTTAGACTGATAATTTGAAAAAAGTTTTTCACCTGGTTAACAGATCACTGTTGTTAGTTCTTATTGTAGGCAATCACACAGAACATTAGAGCTGACATCTTTGTTTCTTTGACACACTGTAAAACTATTACCCTTGGAAAGCAGATGCATTTGATAGATTTTATGTCTGTCATGAATCATATCCATCGAAAACTTACAGATGGTACACTTGGTATTTCAAGGATAATGAAATAGTTTATGTGGAATGTCCGTTTAATGAATGTTTTTGATTTATAAAAAAAAAACCTGAAATACCCTTTAACTTGTCTGAAATTGTACTGATATGTTTAATGAACTGGTTACTCCTTATATATGCCATTGAAAAGCTATTTAAACCTCTATTTTCAGAAGTCGCTGTCTGCAGATGTGTCCACAGGGCTGGGTTTCTAGAAAGCTCTAAGAACAAGTTTCAGATTCAATTCAATCACATTTTCTTTGACTGGGAAATTCAATGCATGGTCATGTTTTGCTTTGCAGACACTTGAGGGATAAAAAGAAACCAAATCAGATGAAACAACTTTCTAGATGTTTGACTCTGCATACATACATCAAACTTCAAACCAACACATCGTTCAGAGGTCTGTCTTTCACCTGTCTGCACGCATGTCTCTCTTTAACTCCTTAAAGCAAACTGGCAGACATATTTCAGTGGGTAGAGACAAATCAACAGCCACTCATAATTTAGAACACAAACATATTTTTGGTATCACTTCACAGTTGCTAGATTTTTCCTGCCAAATAGGATGAAAGAGTAGTCTAACCCATCAGACAGTCAGTGATCAAATGCATTTGCCTGGTATTAAATGTTGGCTCTTTTCCACTGGTTTCTCTTTCATTCAGTCTCTTCCCATTCATGTTTCCTCCTTTCCCTACACTTCACCCCCTTGTTAATTCTCTCTTTCTTACTGTGCCAAAGATGGTTGTGCTAAACCGCCCTTCTAACCCCTTCTCTCACTAAGCCATCCAGACTAATGAGATTGGTACTGCACATCGACACCAGCACATGCAGAGCGAGGGAGACAGGGCGATTGAGAAAGCGAGAAAGTAGGATCTAGGATGAGAGAGTGATGGCTGACATACTGTATGATGGCAGAGAAAAAAGGATACTGTGGTTAGTGTTGTGAAAAGGAGGGATCTAAAAGTGTCTGAAAGCTGAACTGAAATAAACCTCTCATGAATGTGCAGGAGCATGACAGGAAAAAAGAAGTCATGTTTGTCATTTTGTCTCTCTGACCACAAAAAACAAGCACACGACGGAGGATAAATGAACGTGTTACTGTAGCCCGATTTCACAAGCGTTCTTGTGCAACTAAAAAGTACAGAACCATAGAAAAGGAATGCAAGGTAAGCTGGCCAAAATGCATTATCTCACGTTTATAGGTTGGGAAAAGGCTGAGGAATGATAACTGTCAGTGTGAAGTTGATCAACATTAGCAGCCACAATGTTGAGTAACAATCAGATGTTTAATTCAAAATGATCTGGTGACCTGATAACACAGGATAGAGCTCAGATTTTTTAATCCAATCCCAGACCAGATTTGCATTGCCTGCAATGATCCAGCCATCAATCCTGTTCTCAAAAGGCCTATTTATAACAAGTGTAAATGTTTTTCTTATAGAGCAGTTCCATTCATTTTCAGACTAATTAGCATAACGTGATGAATGAGGCCACCTCCACATTACATTATAAAACATCATCCCAGTTTCCACCAGCTTCAAACCATGCTGCCATTGTGATTAACCCTCTGTGCAAATTATGTAGAAATCTGCTCCGTTTTTTGTAAAAAATATATAACTACCCATTGAGTCACTTGAAAAATGAAGTTCAAACACAGCTGCCCTGAGGGAGGACAACATACTTCGAAAAAGGACACAAGAAGTACATTTTTAGAGACTTTCATCATGTGAAATAAGTCTCACCTTCTTTTGAGGAACTTTACTGAATTCGACAGGAAAGTTACTCAGTTGGTTTACATGCAGGAAGGAAAGTAACATTTCTGTGTAAAGGCCTTTGCAAACCACAAACAATTTTAATTTTGCTCAAATAATTCACATGTAATTATATTTTATTAAGCCCAAAGCCAACCAAATCCAGCTTACACATCAATGTCACAACATCACCAAGCGAAACAGCGCCTTTAATACATCTGACCAATGAGAGTACTTGTTGTTGGCATGTACATCACAGTAAGTCAAAACATTAAACATGGCTGCCTGTTTGAATGTGTGTTTGTTGACAAAAGTCATAAAGTTGACAGAGATAATGAATTTAAAGATAACTTATGGATAAAGATACGGTTGGAGCTGCAGTATGGCATTATTGAGTATGTATTTTAGCCAATGCTGTTGGTCCTGAAGCAGCTTTGGTACAATTTGAGCTTCTGAACTAAGCCGTAAACCCATTTAGCTCTCCTCTCCTCCACAGCATCTGATGGACCCACTTACTTTCTGTGAAGTGAAACGAGCACCATGTCACAGCCACCCGGTTACAGCAGTTGGTAACGCAGCTGAGAGGGGTTTGTGTCCATTGCCTCCGGAGCCTTGGTGCATAGGGTTTGCACCCTTGGGCCCTTCAACTTCATTACACTTAAACATTCCTGTAAAGGAGTAGGGTCAACGTTGCTGGTGGTGCAGACAAGTCATCAGGAATGATGAATGGCAAAGTGCCAACTCAGCATGTGCTCACAAACCTACATATTACCTTAACGTGGTCACTTGGTATTGAGTTTGTTTTTACTTTAGTGGCGCAATATTGAAACAAGTACAGATTACTATAAGGGGCGTCAAAAAATCGCCTTGGAAATATTTGCTATTTGGTGCCATTTCTTTGCATCAGCCTTTGTTTGACACCTTCAGTCTGAAAAACTTTAACACAGAAACTACATGTTAAAATGAAAGCTCACTGGCCACTTTATTAGGTCAGACCTGCTTGTAAATTCAAATAACTTTTTCAGCCAATTACATGGCAGCAACTCAATGCATTTAGGCATGGTCAAGAAAACCTGCTGAAGTTCAAACCGATTATAACTAGAAAAGCACTCCGAGAGCACAGACCTTCACCAAGCAGCTCAATTACAGCAGTGGCTTTTCTGCTCCACATGGACAGCCAAGACGGACAGCTCATGTCTGTCCATGTGGAGAATGCTGCGTCCCATTTACATTAGAACTGGGAAGAGGGGAGTGTGAAGGACGTGATCTCCAAGTTATCAGTGTTCTAGTTACAAAGTCGGAAAAAACGAGCCTATCTACCAGGCTACTGTTAGACGTCGTGTTAGCAGAGCTCCTCCACTGGCATTGCAAGGGATGCTGGGAAATGTAGTGATATAGGCTTGAAAAAGGCTGACGTCAGTTTGCAGATAAACTACAATCCCCATGATGACTTAAATGAATGGGATTTGCCTTTATGAACTTCAATGTTTTTTTCAATCTGGATTGGATCAGCACCTAAATGTAATGGCTTCTTCCTTGGACCAAACCACACCTCTGGTAAAATTTTCATGTAAATTCACAGAATAATTTTTGCATAATCTTGCTAACAGACAAACAAACAGACAGACACTGGCAAAAACATAACCTCCTTGGTGGAGGTAAATATTGTATTGTCTATTAGATTTTCTTTTGGTACTTTTATTTTGGATCAAAATATATGAAACCAACTCAACATTGATGGTGATAAGAGGTTATGGCCCTGCAGCGACAATAAGAGAATTATTAACTTATCTAGAATCTAGTTTTACTTTATCTTATGCTCTACTGACTTCCACTATATTTTCTGCCATCAGAATTTGCACAACTACTGTGATTACTGCTACGCATTTATCTTATATGGGATTCTAATTGTTGATAATCTAATTTCCTGTAAGAGTTTCTCACTAATGAGATTAATGAATCTCTGAAACAAAAAATGCTGAGCAGGCAAAGTACAAGAGAACCTTTCATAGTGAATATAAACTAAGACTCCAAGACGTCAAGTTACAGCAGAAAAGCTTCTCTATGTGTTTAATCCTCTGTATTTCAGAAGACTCAAACAAAATACTTTGAAAATAATAATAATAACTTCCTCCCATCTTATCTCCACTTCCCCCATCCATGGCTGCCCATCTGTTTTCCCCTCCCTGTTTTCCCTCTCTCGGCTGCACAGAGAGGAACAGGGGTCAGCTTTGGTCCATGGCCGTTGTCTGTTTGTGTTTGAACCTCACCCACTCATGCAAGGCTTTGATGAAAAACTCTTTGCTGAACCTTGTTTAACACAAAAATATCAGAGTTGCAGATCGCAGGCAGTTTTCTTAAAGTATTTCACACTCTGATTCCACACATTTTTCTAATTTCACCCTATCATATGTAAAGGACTGCATGTATTATTCACTATGTTGTCTTCATGAATGGTACATGTGACTACACAGAGTGTCTGTTGTTGTGAGATAGCACTACAGTCACAGTCAGGCTAGGCTTTATGGACCAAAAACCATATTTTAAATTTTTTTTATCTGAATAGCAGACAGCGTGTATATCTCAGTACACACTCAGCTAAAAATCAAATCCACAAGGACCAATATTCTAACTTATAAGCACTTTTATGCACAGCCAGCAGTACGATGTCAACATGTAAATGTCAAATGACAGCCCCAGGTTACAGGTAAAGAGTAGCTTGATATTAACTGGAAATTCACATTATTACATGAAAAGAAATCTGGTATTGGTGGCTGAATAGGAGGTGGAAAATACACTATATGCCAAGTTATCTTAACTACCTCCGCCAAGAAGGTTATGTTTTTGATGGCGTATGTTTGTTTGTTTGTTTGTTAGCAAGGTTTTGCAAAAACCATTGGGGAGACTTTGCTGAAATTTCAGGAGATGATGGTAATGGCCACACTTAAAAATGATTAGATTTTGATGGTGATCCAGATAACCGGCATAAGCAAACAATAGTTTTTGCTCAATGACTATCTAACTAATAATGATATCAACATGATTCTGAGTGCTAGGTGTGGGTTTTCAGGGTCATGAATCATATTATGATGGTAACTTTATCATGGAACTATTGCTTATAGATGTAACAGCATTATGTAAGCTACCTTGGCGGAGGTTTGCGCTCTCCTAGTGTTTCCTAGTTCGGTTAAAAAAAGTCCTTAAGGAAGTAACTGACACCATGATGTCTTTTACTTCTGTCTATAGTTTACAGGAAATGAAAAATCGTGAACCAGGCCAACACTAATAGGGTAGAGTACCACAGAGGCAACCATGAGGTGTGCAGACACAAGGGACATTCCTGCCATCCACCCCACATTTCCTCATGTTTGTGCAGTCCCACTGAAGATGGCTTTAAGACAGAGAAAGAGCAAAGTACCAAGGTTGCCGAGTCAAGGACTAGCTGCCTTATCCAGCCTTCTCTAATGCTACTAATTTCTGGGACAAGTATTTTAATCCTCTTTTTTATTTGGTTTAAAAGATACTTCAATTGGTTCAAATATCTTTGAGTATATTTGTTTATCCTAAATTAAGTTCCTCTCTTTGAGTTGTTAAAGAAGACCAACATGGTACTAGGAGATCCTGTAAAATCCAAATGAAAACAAATATAACACCCTTCTAGTGTGGACAGATGGATGGATGGATGGATGGGTGTTTGTGTCCCTATGTGAACCCCTTAATAGCTCAATTAGAAGGCCAGCCATGTTATAGAGGGATCTGAAGAAGACAGGTACACACGCCCTTTCCAAAGCGTATTCACACAACAACATCACAGCAAAGTGCCAAAATCATCACGTATCACTTCAGCCGTTTCAACTGATATGTCAACAGTGTAATATTGTTTTCCCTTTCTGTCATTAGCATTGCATTACTGTGTGCAGAATTACCAGCTCTTCAACTCCCATCTTGCACAGGTAACACCTCTTACTACCTCCCCCTTGACATTAATCATTAGTCATTACAAAAAAGTCAATTTCACACCTTTAGACGGCACTATAAATGAAGTATGTCCAAAGCCCAGCTAACTAAACTGTAGTTAGCATATAAGAACAGCCAGCACCACCTTTTCAGGTTGGTTTAACTAATTCCTTATACTTCTTGTCAAAACAGGCCAGAATGCCCCTAGACCCAGATGTAAACAGAGGACATCGAATGAACACTATTTAAGAAATAGAAAGCATTGGTATGGGCTTATAGGAACACCATGGGGAGGCAGTATTTTGATCTAGCTGTCTCAGGTTATACTCACATATAACCCCCCCAAACCAAGCAGTAAGCTCCCTAGTTTAGCGCAGAAATATGGATGTCAAACTGAAAAGAGGACTGAGGGCAACAGCAGCGCTAGTACTATTATTGCTTACATTTATTCCACAAAGACTTATCGCAGTTCTGAAGGCAGAAGAGGACCAATCAGATACTAGCTAGGTGCCTTATAAAGTGGCCATTTAGCGTAGATACTCATTCAAAACATTCTGCCCTGTCTTTTTGTAAATACACAAATTTGCAAAGTGAAAGTAAAGAAAACATTTTCGACAATGGCTGAAGTATCATAGTGTCATCAGAATCACTCCTTTTTAGGGATGTGTGCCAAAAACAAGCAATGTCATTTAATTTGAATAACAAGATGATCGATTTGTCAATCATTCTTCAGCTTTTAGATCTGACCTTGTGTATGAGGACACACTCTTAAGCCTGAAGGTCTTTAGACCCTTACTGAAAAGGAATATACTGCCCTGCCCCTTTGTGAACTCAGAAATTCCAAGTGGGTGCACAGAAATGTTGATAATAGAGAGCACAAGAAGACAGTTATACTATGACACAGACTCTCAAAGCGTCATCTGCACAATTCAAAGGTCTATTCCACTTGAACTATGGCCATGACAGGCGCAAGTCCTTTACTCCTGTACTGTGCTCTTTCAACCTGTTTTTACCTCATTACAGATACAGAACAAGTTCTCTTTAACAGCTAGATTTACAGCTTTTTTTGAATACTTATCTTGTAAAACTGGCATGCAGAAAAATATGTTTCCAGGAAGACAAAACAACCAACAGAATAAAACAAAAAGATAAGTGGAGGAACAGGTACACTGAGATTTGAAGAGACAAATCTAGATAGCGATTCCTGAAAATGGAGTCTAAAGATACAACAAGCAGAGGATGACAGCAGATAGGTAGGCAGGAGAGCAGACAAACCAGCAGACAACCTTGAAAAAAGGATGAAAAAGGAGTACAAGAGAGAATGATCAACAGGTGGAGGAAAACAGACAAACAAGTGCTTTACTTTTTGGAAAGTGAACGAAGAAACATAAAAGGTCAACATAAGAGTCAACCGGAAAGCCTAAATGAGTGTTTCAAGACAGTTCAAATGTGGTAAAATAAGATAAAATAAACTGATAGGAAGAAGATAAAACATGACAAGTCAGGGAGACAGACATGTTGCTGTATCAAAAAGCAGTCGGAAAGTCAGCCTGAGTAGCATGAGCTGTCTGAGGGCTTTTCCACTTAGTGCTGTCAGTCAGCTTCACTGACAGGTCTCTGTAGGACTGTTGGGCTGCATTAGATTTGTCTGCAGGCTAAAGCTCACTGGACACATGCACCGCAGCCTACTTATCAGGTCACCTGTTGCGTAACGCTGCACTGTAACCAGCCAAGTACATCTATATTCACATACATACTAACTGTGACGAGCAAATGACCAAAATTTGTGCACTCATGTGCTCCATGTCTATACTAGCACAGACAACTGTGAGCAAGCACACTGTTGGTAGGATAGCAGCTCCAGCCAAGTTGGTTCAGATTATCGAAGGTATTGCCGATACAGTAGGTGCTTCAACATTAGTCTATAAAAGTTTGCACAATGTAGAGCTGGAAAATATATCTACTTTTTAGTATGAAGACATACTTTCGACAAGATTTGGGTTAATATATACTGGAGGGTTGTCAAAATTAGGTTCCCATTAAGGGTGTAAGAAAATGGTGATACACCAATATATATCACCACATTTTGAGGCACAACACTGTCTCAATATTTTACTGCACAGGATATTTGTTTTGTGTTGTCGTTAAGCCTTGAGCTTTCAGCAGGCATTCAGCCACTTGAGTCTCTGTCTCTCCGTTAAATGTACTGTTTTCTCTGACACTAGGACAGACAACAATGTTTATTTATGTTGTAGTGACCACAATATCAATAACACTGATTACAAATTATTTTTATGAAGTATAATACTGACGGTTCTTCATACTGAGAATATTTTTCAAAATAAAATAATAAGTAAAAAAAAAAAAAAAAGTAATATGTCACCCTTGTAAAATGTTTGATGATAAATTGTACATAAATGTGTTGTCACCTTTTATTAGGACACATATCCTTGGATTCTAACTATTACAAAACTGCAAGTTCCCAAACATTAAAGGTCCCATATTATACAAAACCCACTTTTTTTAAGGCTTTAGAACATTTTTTTGGGTATTTGGTCTTCCTCCCAGCCCACAAAATGTGAGAGTAGACAACAAAACCTGTATTTAGCAGGCTGCATAAATGTAAACTCATAGCATTTGGTGAGCTGTTGAGTTTGTGGATATTCTGTTTCGTAACAAGCATTTTATTTGCATTGGCCTACGTCAACCTGAGGGAAATTTCTCTGTGTAGTGCTGCCATATTTTTTACATTCTTAGCGAGAGATCGGCGTACACCATGTCGAGACCCAAAACCTATCACTGCTCGGTTGTTGGCTGTAAACAGCCACATATATCTTCACATATAGGCTACCAGCCTTGGAGGACCAAAGGGTCCAGTGGACTAATTGTATTTTTGAAGGGAATGAGCCAGCTACAGTCTGCTGTGGGTGTGTGCCAATCACTTCACATCCGACTGCTTCGCCAAATTCAGTTCAACGCAGGACTGGCAACTAGACTTTTGTTGAATCCAGGTTCAGTACCAACAATCTGTCGCCAAACCTGATGATGGAAATGTGAGTATTTTAATGCCCTGTAGTATTTATTTTGCTCATAGCTACGAGCTAATGCTAACAGCAGGGGGCAATGAACCAGAGGTAACTTCACATGTCCGTCATTGTTAACATTACTTGTTGAAAGTCTGAAGGGTTAACTTCAAAGTATGAACATTCCTACATTAGTCAAGAGGAGTTTAGCAGTTGGCTGAATACAATCAGTCCTTTATCCACCCCATTGCCCCTCCGTTTCTGCTAAAGTTAGCCCGGAAGGTAGGCTAAGTTGCGGCTGTCCCAATGCGGTGACTAAGCCCAAGTTAGCCAGTTGTGTGCTAGCCCGTGATGTTTGGGGGATGTTTCACTGTTATTTGGAAACTGGCATGAATTTGCGGTTCGTGCGTTCAGGACTGTAAGCAGCGAGTGACTGGAGCGGCAGTGCACTCTGCTTCGCTTGAAATACGCTGCAGGTCTATCGTGAAGTCCCTACAAATCAGCCATTCTGAACAGAGGGGCTTGTGAGCGTGGACAGAATGCAGCTGTGCTTTATTCATAGGGTTTTTGGACCAGAGCACGTCACTAACATTTCATGAAGACATCAAGGATCCATGTTAAACTGCAGAAAAGGAGCAAAATATGGGACCTTTAAATGACGCAATCATAACATAAGCCCCATTCAAGCTGTTGTTTCAAACTGTAACAGTTGTGCCCCTGTGATATTTTGCCTCCACTGTGAATGCTGTGAAGACAGCAAGCTGGGGACCAGATGGTCCTCCATTTGCTTCATCTCCAGAGGTAGTATCAGAGACCTTTTGTTGGCGAAGAAGGTTAACCCAGACTCAGCACTGTGAGGATGTGTGTCTGCCTTTCTTGCACACATCCAAAACTGTATCACTCTGTAAACTGACACAAATATCACATCCTTGCAGAATTAATGTGAATGTCTGTGGGTGCAGTAATGGCAGAGCTTTGCTGCTGCCCTCTTTTCAGAGGGCTTTTTAACAGAGCATTTGTGTTAGGCATGTTCTGTCTAGATTTTATTAATAAAAAATGAAAACTGATGTTAATTTTGGACAACAATACTTTACTTTTTCTCTTGTGGGTTGTGGTGTGCTCCACTGTTCCTAGGTACCACTGGGTGGGACTTTAAGGAAATAAGCTGGGAGTCCCCAGGCTGAAGCAGCATTTCCCTCTCAAGTAAAAATCTTTGTTACCATAGCAACAAAAACAGAAGTCGTCAAAACCAAATACTGGCTAATTTCTTGATTTTGGTTACCAAAGAATTACAAAAAATCCTCCTGCACACTGACTGTCTACACTGTACAAAGAGATTAGAAACATTTGGAAAAGTTAGCAAGACTAGAAATGAGTTCCAACAATTTTTAACATGTTGCAAATCTATTAATTTAATTTAGACATTTATTTTTCTTGATCCATCCATCTATCTATCTTCCTTTGCCTATCCAAGGCCAGGTTGCAGGGCAGCAGGCCAACCAATTCAACTCAGACATCTCTCTCCCCTACAATACTTTCCAGTTCTTCCTGGGGGATCTCAAGGCGTTCCCAGGCCGGACAGGATATATAATTCCTCCAGTGGGTTCTGGGTCCACCAGGCGGCATCCGCACCGCAGTTAGGACAAAAAAAAATAAAAATAAATAAAACTATGATTTTTGGGTCATACTATCTCCCCCTGGTGAAAACAAAAATAATTTTGTCAAAGCAAAACATAATAAGAGCATATAAAAGGACAGAAAATATAAGAGCTGATGACGTGAGGAAAGCAGAAAGGAAGAGAATGCAGCAGAGAGACAAGCAGGAGAGCAAGGAAGAAAAGGGAGGGACAGAGAGAGGAGACAAAGTAAGAGTGAACAATAATGAGGTGGTGGTAATACAGCAAGGGAGGAGACAGAAGGAGGTCAGAGAGGCAGAATTACACCATGCTGTGTGAGTGATCATACCCTGAAACACAGTAACCCCAGGCTTCACAGCAACCTGATGTGCATAACAACTCACTGTGGTCGGCCCACAGTGTGTGCAGTGTACAGGCTCTCATACGATGGTAAGTGACAAATCTGTCATCAGGCAGACCCTCGCAGCCATGCCGACGCTGAAACTATAAATAAAGCTTCAGAGTGAATCTACTGGTACTTGAATATGTCAGTGCTGATGGTTGTGGACAAACTTTAATGCGCTTGTTTCAAAGACACGGTGAAGAGCGTGTTTACCTGATACGGCCTAAGGCAGACAGAGCAGATGTTTCTTGGAATTTCTTATTGCCAAGTATATGTACACACACTAAATAAGAAAGTTTTCACTGTAATCACAAAGTGTGTAAAAAATGAACGATATAAACTCTGCATTAAACTATTAATGACATCAAGAGAGGCATCAAGGTCCAAAATAAAGAGTTACGTAGCAATTGATTATTAAACTTGTGCTAAAAACCATTAGCGGTCACATGACTACTATGTCAACGCAAACCACAACGGACATCAGAACAGCTGGTGTTTGACATGAGGCTACATTAGAATCAATAAAAGAAATAGAAAGTAATTGAATAAGCCTATACAGCACAAATGTCAGCAACTTTGTCGACTGAGGTGAATCACTTGGAGACTGGACCTTAGGAATTATTTCTCCATGCACTGGGGCAGATTTCAGAAGAGGACAACAGACCTTATGTCATGTGTTTGTGTCCCTGCAAATAACCCTCTATGTAGTTTTCATTCAAAATATGCTCAGACATGTATTTAAAGTAAAATTAAGCAAACATGCTGTTGGTTCATCGGTTTAAAGCTCATATTTTAAAATATAGCACCAAAGCTGTTGTTAGATCTGCTTCTGCAATTGTGCAAATGTCAACATTAATTCTATAAAACTAAAACTGATTGGCCACAGTTACATGATGTTTTTTAATTTGGAATTAAGTACTCAGAATTAAATTATTCGGGATAAAAGTATTCTCCTTTGCATTTACATGGAAATAGTAATTCCAAGTTGAGGTTTACATGGAAAACACGTTTATTCGCCATTATTCAATTCTGCTTAAGGTCTGGGGGTTGGGAATGGTTCTGATTGGACAGGGGGCGGACGTGACGCATTTACGTCTATCCGAAGAAAACAAACTCCAGTTCCCACTTTTCCTTTCAGCTACCACATGGAAGATCACATAATTAGTAAAATTTTTGTTACGTCCATCAACTCTTTTCATTATCTCCAGATCTTCTAAGGCTCCAATTTAATAAATTGTCTGGTCTTGAGTCCAACGCTTGCTTTGGGCAGCCATCCTGGAATATGTTCCCCTCAGCAGAATATGTGCGACAGGACAAGGGAACGAGAATGCGCCGAACAACCAGAATTAATTTAAAGCAGAATGAACGTATACATGATTGAGGAATTATTCTATTCGGATTTAAAATCAGAATCAACCAGCCACCTACTTCAGAATTAAGTTTAATTCAGAATGGTCGTTTTCATTTGGAATTAGGTGTTTACAAGGTCATTTTTAATCTTTTTAAGGAGGATTTAAGTTTTATTCTGAATTAAAGGGAATTAAAGCGCTCATGTAAACCTAGCCATTGTGTGTGTATTTAAAAAAGTTCTATGACGTGACGCACAAGACAGCTTCATATCAACAGGAGATATTCTATTCGACTTTAACTGGAAAATTGTTCTTCCTAATGCGAGCGAGGCTGCTGTGATGAAACAGGAACACTTAAGTGGCTTCTGTTTATGTTTTGAGTCTTTCAGGGCTGCTTTCAAAATACCAGTGCATATAAATAATCAACACAACACACCTTGGCAGGATTTTGACAATACTGAATTATGCTTTTCAGGAAGCGGGGGGAAACTCCCTTACACAGATAACAGCATTTTGGAGATTAGTCCTTCAGAATAACTTGATGAATTAATCTAGCCAAATTTCCCATTCATCTGTGCTGAAAAATTGCACTTTTTTCCATTTAAAAAGGAGTGCTTGAGTCTGTTAAATGTCTAGGTGACTTGGAATCTCACCTTAATGCTCTGTAACATTCTTTTAAGGTTAAACATATTCAGATTTTTTTCTAAACAGACTCTCAGCTGCTGTTCTGCCTAAAACACTTTCATACGTCCTCTGCTTTATCCCTGCAGTCTTTCTTAGAAAAACAAGCTTAATCTTTTTTCTATCATCATCCCCAGGACTCATCTGTCCCACTATCAATCTTAAAATAGAAAGCCCCACTCAGTACAGTCACAGAGGTCCATTCACCCACTCTCTCTTGCTTCTCTTTATTAACAAACACTGCCAGACTTACACTGAAATGACAAGCTGAAGGAGGAAGCACATGCACAAATCAAGGAACATATCTGTAGTGAAGTTTATAAGGACTGTATTTTTCTTTACACTTAAATACCAAGTAATATCAAAACTAAACAAACAGAGGACATACAGGGGCGCTCTGAAATGTGACTCCTCTTTTTATTTGTTTCTTAACAGAATAAATGACTCAGACTAATTTAGAGGCAAAGTGTCCAGCTAATTCTAAAAGGACGTGAATTTCAATCCATTGCTTACTGAGTCCAGAAAGGGTTACTTAAAAATCATTTGCCCATCATCACCAGGTATGATGGCGCTACAACAGTTTGTATTCAAAACAATATCCTCTTTTGTTAAGCAGCCAAGTCCTGTGTGGTGTTCTTGCTGTGGATTTAGGCAGCAACAGTTTGGAAAACAAAGCATGTACAAAAGGACGTCATGTTTTAGGAGGATACTGCGATGTCCATGGGAATACATTACCAGCTATCTATCTCATTTACATTTTAGGCGTTTAGTAGGAACACTCACGCACAACAGTTTCCTGCAGTGCAAATGGAAGGTTAAGAGCATACTGGTGAATCATCATAACTGAAAGTACCCTAATAACAGACAATAGAAGGGGTGTCCATGGTTTTTAACAACAACAAATGCATTAAATATAGACCATGATCATAAAACACTAGAATAACTTCATCTTAAAACTCTATTTCCACCTACTAGTCTTACTCATAGGCCTAATGAAAAGACTTCTCCAACACAAAGAGCTATAAGGTATCTCAGCTCAATTACATTTTTCTTAATGGCCATGTTTCTTCGTCTAAAAGGTCAAATCCAGAATGAGTCATTGTCCTACTTTTACAGGGTCACTGCCTGAGAGAGCAGCATTATGTTTTAATGAGCCGTGCTCAAGGTCAGAAAATGTTTTTCTAAAGTCTTCAAGTCAAAACTCAGAAAGGTATTTTACCATTAAATCTCTGTGTGTATGCTTGACACTAAAAATCTTACATGCTGTAAAGTGTATTATATTTAGATTTAACTATAGCCTGGCAGATAATCATAATTTATTCTCAATTACAATTACTGCCTTCCTCAAGACAATTGAATAATCAAGGTTAAAGGCTACTGAGCGACACGACATATTGAACTTCTAAATTTTTTCATTTTCCATAATTGTAATTAGCATTATCTTAAGGTATTTGTATTTTTACAAGTATAATTCTATGTATTGCCCTTTCTTTAATGTTAAAAGTTATAGTACCAAAGCAGATTCCCTCAGGTGCATGTATTAAAAATCAATGAGTAATCGATTCATAATCATGATCTCAATGTCTACTAAAATAATCTTGATTACAATTTTTGTCATTATTGAGCAGCCCTAAATGATACTGTGTAATTATTTCCCCGTTGTTTGTTACATGCACATTAAAGTCAAACTACAGGTGGTGTTAATAAAGGCAATTTCATTAGACTATTATGCTTGTACTGGTAACCAAGCACCGCAGGAAAATCAATATACTGATGGGAACATCAATAAAATAATATGGTGATATAACCCATTTAAGCTAAGCTACTTCTGGACCCTGTTAGCAAGTTAGTGAGCAGATAACCGGTTGTGGACGGTGAAAATATGGACAACTTTACAGCTCTATGAATTGGCACATACTCAAAACTTTACTTTTTACTTCACATTAACTATTCAGCAGTTGCAGCTGAAGGTTTAACAGCTACAGGGCTGTACAAAGATAAATGTATTTCTATTTCCCAAAAAACACTGGATTCTCTCACATCAGTCTGTGTGGCTTAACTTCAGGACTTGACAGTTCGACCACTTCTTTCTGTCTCAGCTGTGACTACTAAAAAAAGTAAGGTCTGAGATAACCTTATGTTTGTGCTTGTCTGCGTTATAAATATGGTTGTAAATACTGACTATGTGGGATGTGTGCTACAAGACGAAACCGAGGGAGACAAAAAAAAGGTCTGGCTATATGTAACTAGAGACTAGAACTAAAATAATAAGCCATTAATAATTGGTTGCAAAATAATATCAGCACAGACTAGCAACCAGTAGCAAAAAACAACATGCATGCTATTTTTTACAAACTTCTTTTCTGAGCACTGATGTACTGATCAGAATTGTGGTGAAATTAACGACTTTGTTTACTGGTGATTTTTAGCTGACTGTGTAACTGGATGTGTTCAAAGCAGCTGACAAATGACAAATAAAGTCCTCTTTCATGCATCTTTGCTTAATCAGTTTACAGGCCAGTTAACAGTCATCAGATACATTTAATGACAAAACACACGTAACCATGTTCACTCGCTGAGCTGTTACACCAATCTTGTTTTCATGTTTTCCAGTTCATTTGCATGATTTTTTGTCGGTTTCAAGAGCACCCCACCACCAACAACTGTGACGGCCGGTTCATGAAAATGTTGTCTGAACTGAAACCAGTCTGTGGTGCAGAAACAGTTGGGGACCACTGCCATAGCTTATGGTGATCCCTAGGGCAAACAATCAGCTATGGATAACAATTATGGTGTTCAGCTTTACAACTGCAACATTCAAGTGTGTTAGGCAGACTTTGAGTTTAATTTTGAAAGATTTAAGTCTATTGGAATGTTTATATTTATTTGTGTAGTTCAGTTTCAGTCAAGCTAAAATAATAATTTGACTTTATCTGGAAGCATGTAAACACAATGGCTACGTTTATATGCAGTCTATATTCGGGTTAAGATCAATATTCCTGTTTCTGAAACATTCGGAATAACCCAGTTTACATGCATGAGCAAACAGGGTTATTCCTCTATGCTTAGTAGGGGTGTAAATCACCAGTTTCATGACGATACGATACGATATCGATTCTTTGGACAACGATACGATATTTGCCGATATCACAAAGTCTGCCACGATTCGATTTTGATACGATACTATTCAGGGACCTTCGATCGATTTAAGGCGATATTGTGTCCTCATTGAACACAATCAGCTACATTTCACCTAAAGCAAGAAAGAAATACAAAGCAATTTCTAAGTTTTGACAGTTTTATTGCTGAAATGTGAAACGATGTGCTGACCTTTGGGTATGATAGGTTATAGAGGATTATAACCATCTGTATGATCTAATCGTGTTTAAAATTAAAATTGGGTTAATTAGTAGTCAGGTGTTTTTAGACTTTGCTTCACTGTTTAATGGTAGGTGTGGTGGAAGAATAAGAACAAGCTTTCACTGTTTTCCTTCATACAATAAGTAATTTTTATAATCAGTGCACTACAAAATCAAATGATGAGATAACTTACTGTACTCATGTGATTACTCCTGCGTGTGTGTGCAGCATGCATCCTCTGCTGTCACATCAACCGTATTTTACCCGAATACAGCAGTGCTATTTTCTGATTAGCTGACATGTCAAGCTCCCGTTTAGCTCTGTGATGCTAAGAGCGTGTTGCTACGCGTTAGCATATAGCGGTGTTACTCGGTGGGTGCTACACAGTACATTTTCATGCAGGAGAAATACCGGGTGTGGTGTGTGAGAGAGCAAAAAGGTGCGCGTCTCATATGCTGAATACGTGAGACTTGAGAGCCCTGTAAAGTTGAAACTTAAGAACGAGGTGCTATTGGGCGGAAACGGTGAAACGGATATCCGGTCAGAATTTCAAAATAAAGGCGTTGAAGATGACGATGTTGATCAATGTTTTGAGTTTCCATCAATTTGATTGGATCATTGCTTAACCAATCGATGTATTGATCCAGATCGATGGATCATTACACCCCTAATGCATAGTATCCCGAACAAAACAGCGATGCACAGAGAACGTCATCACGCACGGAGAACATCATGACGCAATGCGCGTCATTTCCGCTTCTTCTTCCTGCATCCAATAGCAACGAGAACAACAGCATCAGCACGGCGGATAATGAACGGCCCAGAGCAGCTAACAGTCGGCTTTGTTTGCGCTTTGGTGCTGGTACTGACCCAGCACCAGTACTTGACACTAATCTTTGTAAGTTTCTTCATTAATGGAAGACGAGAACGTGAAGAATTAGGAAATCGAGCTGGAGCTGTGACATGTTACAACAAGTACTTCCTGTACTCAAAAGACCAAGATTCCTTGCGAAAAAGGACATGCACAGAACACAACTTAATGCTTCTTTTGATGAGGATATCCCGATCGGCGTATACATGACCAAATATTCGGGTAAGAAAAGGAGTAACCCAGGGGGGACTTTCAGGTTTTTAAAAACCCGAATATGAGCATATTCCGGTTTTTCAAAAGGTTTTTTGGTGTTTACATGGCTGCGCGCAACCGGGTTATAGCTTATATTCCAGTTATGAAAGGTTTAATGACTGCATGTAAACGTAGCCACTGTCAGCTGACACCAGAAGAATGTCAATGTCCATGTCAGCTTTATTTATATAGCACATTTAAGACAGCCAGTGGCCTACCAAAGTGCTTCACAGTAAAAAAGACAGAAAACAATAAAAAAACAATAAAAGCCAATAAAATCAATAAAAAAACAAAGCAATACAGAGAAAACATAACAAATAAAAGACCCAATAAAAGGGTACTATACTCCACCAAAGGCCAAAGTGAACAAGCGCGTCTTAAGCCATGTTTTAAAACTGGAAAAGCTATTTGCAGTCTGCACAGTGAAGAAGTGTAATATCACTCAGAACAGGGCCCTTATTGGCTAAAACCAGGAGAGTTATTATTGCCTAACACAAAACCTTGGGCCTTTATAAAATGAAGTTCTAGGTATCCCTCCATTTAGTTCAAAACAGAAGTAAACCCTTTTGTTTTTATAAACAATTGCAGTTTTCCTGTGACTGTTATGTCTTCGTATCTCTATTTTTTCAATGCTTCAGAGATTCAGACTAATACAAAGAGCTGAGTATGTCACTTCTTGGAATTCTGGAAGTACGTGAGTGAAAATTTTTTAGTAAGGCTTGCAAGTCTTTTTTTGTAATTTTCTGCATAGGCGTAAACTGTTCTGGAGTATGTGCTGTCTAACTTGTGGCTCTTCAGTACTAATAATACCAGCAGGCAACAACAGTGGCAGAAGCACATGATGTCGGTCATGATAAAGGCCTGTGTTGTTCCCATCAGGAATGAATACCCCTGGGGGCAGCGTAGATTAGCCTGGTTGGATAACCTACTGTTAGGGATGTCATGTGTGTGACCCACAGCATCAAGAAAAAAACGTCTCCCTGGAGACAGCATGATCAGCTCCCTGTCCTTTATTGCCACTTTGGATGAGGTGTAGAAAATGCTAAACATCTCATTGCTTATCAAAATGCACTGAGATGAACTACTTACTGTCGTCACCAGGCTGGAATTTGAACAGGCGTGATATCAGGTCATAGCACATCTGTTTGCCTTCGAAAGTACTCACATACATGCACGTGCACTCGCAGACACAACATGTGAATGCACATGCACACAGGTCCCACAGCTGAGGTCACAGCTGTGAGATAGCAGCCAAACCCCACTTGTATGAGCTGGGAAACACAAACTATTAAGTCCATTTAAGTCTGAAAAAGCTTCTATAAAGATGGAAAATATTGCCTTTAGGTAAGATTACGACTGCATACGTGGTATGGCGAATGATTATCCCATAAAGCAGTGGTTCTCCACAGGTCTAACCTCGGGACCTACCACCGCCTCCTTTATGAGAAACGGGAGCAAATTTCCAAAAGTTTATGATCATTTTATCTGATGAAAAATGGGACAGTCGGGGAAAGGGTTGCACAAGCAAGGCATGACATGAACGCACACATCTAATTTTACTACAGCCCCTGTCATGAATAAATTGGTTGTTTGCTGGAGATCATGATTGAAATGTACTTTTTCATCAGCATGATATCGGTACTAGCAGATAATAGCTCAAAAAGTTTATCTGCATGATTGACATTTCTGCCAATATTTACAGCCAATGTGTGAGCTATCACAATGTGCGCATAGCGTTTCACAGTTAAAAGCAAGATCAACAGGCTTACCACAGCTGAGGTGTCTCTCTCTTTCCATCATCATTATACATGAATTACAGCTAAAAGCCAGAGCTGAAGTTTCCAGTCTGAACTTGAAGAAACAACCACCAAACCTGTAGAGTGGTTGTGAGAAGCATGAGCCTCTTAAGGCTTGGTTATGCTTCTCACACAGACAGATGCGCGGACACAAACTGCCAAGGACTCATGACATGGAACCGCTCTATGTTTTTATGCTTCGTGTGGCAGATCAATATTCTCCCAAGCATCACAGGGCAGTATCTTGGAAAAAGCCTTGATTATTGCATGGTTAAAATGAAGTTAGTAAAAATTATTACTTGTGGTATCTGGAGAACCATCAGCAGAAGTTGCTTTGTTTTATCATGTTATTCACACAAAAAAGGAAGAGGAGATGGTGCACACGGCCGCTAAATCAAGAGAGGAAGAGTGAGTATAATTTACCTGTAAGGACAATGCCAGAGATAGAAGAAGAATGGGCTTTATATGAGAATTTTTAACACAAAATGACTTTAGCCTTTTTTGAACTAATGACAGCAGTAGATCCACAACACAATCTTGTTATCTGTGTCTGCTAAAATTTTGAGTATGTGCGCATCCAAGCAAAAATCCACCGCATGGGCCCCACATATCTAAATATTTGACGTCACAATGGCTGTGGGGACAATCACGGATGCGTCAAGCATAACACAGGCTTTACAAGTGGCTGATTTGTATTATGGGTCTGTCAGATATCTCAGTAAGCACAGTGTTGTTTGTGGCTCTCAACAAGGGCCTATGAAGCATGATTTTTCCTTTTGCTATGTCATTATTGATATCATTTGCAAACATTAGTTTGAATATACTGGTACATTGGACATCAGCATATAAGTAATATGGTCCATCTCTGAAATTCAAAACATTATCTTAGAAAAGGCCAGTTTATCCTTCCAAGATAAGGTGGTAACTCCAGATTTCAAGAAAACAAACAAGAAGTGCTTTTCATGGCAAAACAAGTAAAGGAAGGGCTTTAATATGTATGATTTTCTGCCACATTTATTTTCTATGCGCACATTTGCTACCCACTGAAACCACTTCTGCACCCATACCATCTGAATGAAAACCACGGCCGCAAATGAAACAGAGTTTAACCACAATTAAAGCCAACAATAAAAACACTTGAAGAGAACACCCTACCATTGTGTGAGTACCTGCCAATGACACTGATGAGAGAAAAACTGCTTGTGCTGAGCACTGATTTACATTTACATACAACAAGCATGAGATGTTCTGTATTTGGTTTAAACAAAGTTACAGGCAGGGTTAATCAAAAGAGAAATGCCTGTAACTGATACACAAATCAACGCAACAGATAAACTCATTGATGAAACACAGAACCCCCATTCACAAGGTAACAGCCCCTGGCATCACAGCACACTGATGTGATCTAGGCCATGCTGCTCTCAGCAGCACAGGAGCGAGCTGAGCTATGGAGCAGCTTACATCTTCTGCCAGTCTGTCAAAACACCGGGGGAGTGATGCCAGAGAGGCATTACTTTATTTGAGGGTAACACACCAAGTTGGATCAAGAAAGTCACGGTTATACAGTTCATGAACTCTTCCATTTAAATCTGGCTCGATTGTTTTGCTAAAGAAAGACATATTTATCCAATTGATCACAATTTTTAAAATGCTGACTGAATATTGTCAACAGAATGAAAATGTGCTTAGAAATAAAGTAAAGGTGCCAGGGGTTGGGGTTGTCTAGCCTTACCTCACTCCGTTGATTTATTTTAGGGAGTTTCTGACCTTCTGATAGTATTCATCAGAGGTAAATTTTATAAAAACTAACAAGTACCATAAAGAACACTCCGAACTACTTTAAACTATATTATATATTAACCCAGGGTGATTTGCAAGTTAGAGGGATTACTGTTGAATGATTCAGTGTGTTGCAACTGTCACCACTGAATGCAAGAGCCACAGAATAAAAACATGAAGAAGCTGCAGAAAAATGCTAAATCAAAGGCAAGCCAAGCTTAATTTTCAACATGAGGTGATTCACAGCAATTGCTGTTTTTGCAGGGGGGATATCCTGATAGACATCTCTCTATTGGGCAGAGATAATGGTTGTATCTAAATCTAAACAAGAAAAAAACAAAGCCTTATAAACATCCTTTGGCGGTTGCAGTTTATCAGAGTGGCCCACCAATGTATTGTCCATGCGTGGTAAAAAACACCGACCTATGAACAGCTTGGCATTTTATAGGAGCATGGACTCGGTTTTAAATTCATATCCTCTATAATGGATTGACTACAGCCTTTTAAATACTGTAGCACAGAGGACGGAGTTCCCATTACAACTGTGACCTCAAAGACTGATCCAACTTCAAATAACCCTTGACTGATCGCCAAGATAATAAAGTTGTCATTTTAAAAGCATGTGAATTTAATTTATATGAAGACGGTCATCACAATCATTATGGATAATGCTGGAGGTTGCAAGTCTTTTATCGTGATTGCTCGTAATCCTATTCTACTGTGATGATGTTTTCTGTCACAAATCACTCTGTTTTGTCCCTGATTCCCTGACACCATGGCTTAACCTTGCAAAGCAGCTGCTGTAGTCAATTTCCATGTCGATCATCAGGCAAAGCTTCAAGCTGAAATGATTGTGCCCAGCCAGAAAGTGATCAGGCTTTTCAGGAAAAAAAGGGCAAGAGTGCAAACCTGCTTGAGTTGTGCCGACAGTGAGTCCTGACCTAAAGCCTCCGACAAGCAAAAAAGGAATATGACAGTCAAAACACTACTGTTACAGCCCTCCAGTGTTTCTTGAAAAGTCCTGCCCTTCCCACTCACTTACTATTGAATGTTTTCCAGATGGGTGTGAAATATATCCCATGGATAAGTGAGACAATCCAGCTGGTGTGTCAAGTTAACTGTGACCAGCTAGTAGGTTGGCCACACTGGCCTGCCAGTGCACAAAAACTCAGGTGTTTTGCAGATGACAGGTGCTTAATTCCATCCCTGCCTACTGTACTGTATCTGAAAGTTAGTGCAGTAAATGCAACATCTATGCTCAGAAGTTTATCAAGTAAAAATGTTAACTTAATATTTTAACATCACAAAAGTGACACAACTGTGGAGCCACTTTGACAAAAGAAAACTTTAAAAG
The DNA here is from genome assembly GCA_037902135.1 of Cetoscarus ocellatus. Lineage (NCBI taxonomy): Eukaryota > Metazoa > Chordata > Actinopteri > Labriformes > Labridae > Cetoscarus > Cetoscarus ocellatus. The sequence goes on along the minus strand of JBAMNC010000442.1, from coordinate 323,185 downwards.
GCACTGACACCTGTTTGTCAAACTCAAAGAGTCAGGTAGGTAATTAAAATTAAGACAACACTGATAATGTGAATAAGGTGAGCCTGATTTTCATTAGGGCTGCCACAAATGACTATTTTGATAATCGACTAGTCGACGATTATTTTTTTCGATTAGTCGACTAATCACATCATGCATGAATTGCAGCTTACCGCACCAGCATGCAGCTGCTCTTGTATAACCATCATTAGCTTCCAGCTTGAAGTGTTTAAGGTATGTGCTAACTAAAAATAAAGACAATTAAGATGGTAGTTAATTCAACTTTCATGGACTTCGCAGCTGTTATAACGTTACAACAAACACATAACATATGTGTTCTAAGGTTAATGAAATCATCATCATCAATGTTAACGTTTACAGCTATAAGAAGCTCAATGTTGACGCTAGTGTGAGCAGCTAACTAGCCAATTAGCTTACGGAGACAACTGTCCCTCTTCATAAGAAACTGAATGAGTCACGACGTGCTTCCTTTTCAGATGCTTATGCATCACAGTCGTACTGCCATGGACGGCAAGTTCTGCCTTGCAGATTTTGCATTGTACATTCTTCTCTTTGTTTTGTTAAAATGCTCTCAAACTTTTGAGCTCCGTTGCCAGCTAGCCATGACACTGTTTGGGCATAACTCTTCTGGTGACATCACGGCTTCACGATTACCACTACTGCGCATGTTCATCAAGGACAGAAAGGTAGACAAGACAGCAGAAGGTACAGCGGCAGTTTTGAGAGAAAACAATGCTTAAAAAACAAACAAATGATGCGTCGATCATTAAATTAGTCGTCAACGATTTTGATCGTCGCCATCATCATGACTAGTTGACTAATCTTGGCAGCCTAATTTACATCAGTGATCCAGATTAAAGCCTCACCTTAGCATTCCCTTTAAATCTCCAAAATCTTCATATCAAAGCATGCTTTCTACTTCCTCTTACTCCATCTCTTCTTCACACACAAATGTTTAACACAGCAGCAGAAAATCAACTCAACAAAAAGATGAACTTACGCTCAAAGTCAGAATCATCGTCTTCTTCATCATCCCCGTTGGACTCTGTTTGCATTGGCTCTCCATCAAACATCACCCCCTTTCCAGTCTTGCCTCCAGCACCGCTTCCATCCTGACTTCTGGTGTCCCGCAAACGGGTGAAGTACTGTACTGCAAAATCCACCAGGTCTGACGGCCTTTGCCGCAGCACCTCCACGGTGTAACCCTGCAGCAGTTCTGTCAACCCCACTGGTATCTCAATACTCATGGTTGTGCGTGGCTCAGTGGCGGCGATAGCAATCTATCTGCAGAAGGAGAGAAAATGAGTCAGAATCTGTTTTGGTACAAATTCACACTTGTGTTTTAGCGCAGAGGTGAGGATTTCCAACTGTTGATTTTAACAGCTTGGTTTTACTATGCAAGGATACTCTGCGGGGCCTGTAAATATTAAGTGACCATGTACAAGACTAAAACGTGCTTGAGTAACCTGAATAATGCAAAGTGCCTGGAATTGCCACACCATTGCCATTTATAAGCATGGTGGTGTAATGTCGTACATGAAGTGTTGCTGTGACATTGTCAGTGAGCGGCGACTCTATCAGGGGTTGAGCCAGAGAACACAGAGTGCTCACAGCTGCACCAAGCAGATATGAGTTTACCATTTGTTATGAGGAAACTGCTGATACTGGCAGAGTTTGTGTCAGTGGCTTTAAACTTTTTTAACTGAGGCACACCAAAGGTCAAGGCAAAATCTCAAGGCACATATTAATACCCTTAGAAATAGCCTCTTCAGCATGAGCTACAGATTCTTTTTGTACTTTAAAAACTTTTATACACTAACCGAACAAAATAACAGAGAAAACTGTATTACTCATAAAATATTTTAACTTGTTTATCTTGATGCGACAATTGAATAACCTTGAAGTGCAGCTGGATCCTCCTCATTTAATGTCAGTATTCAGACAGATCCATCTTGCAAAGCTTCAACCTACAATCAGTTAGGGACCTACAGCTTCCGTTTTAATTTTTCCCATATTCTGTTTTTTTTTTTTTTTTTTTAATTTTTGAGAATTTGGTTTTTAGTATTTTACGCAAATTTAACCCCAAGACACAGTATAAAGTAATGAAATATAATCACTCACTATCCAGGTGGTCCTCACATGTATCTTTAAGGGTCCGGTCTACAGTCTGTTGACAAAATTTGAAGAACATTTGATCGCCTGACACATAATAATAGTTGGAAAACTGCTCTGTCCTGTATTTTGGAGTTAGCTGGGAGTTTCGCAGCTTTTTTGCTGACTTAGCCTGTGTCTCTGGCAGCCACTTCAACATGTTTGCGTTGTTAATGAGGGGAGGAGGAGGGGGAGAGGAAGTGAAGCATGCATTGTCCCCAGCCTTAGTGACCCCCTCGGAGCATTTTCCCGTGAGATACATTCCTTTTTATTCCCTAAGGGCCCTAATCAGTGTCGTTTAGAGCCGCAAGAGGTAGGAGCTACAATGGAGACGACAGCAGAAAGTGACTGCTCTACAGAGATTAGCATAGATGCTAGCAGCTTGAGTGGCAGTGTTCAGATCTGGACTGCACTTTTTATTTAATGAAAAACAAATAACAGAGCTTAAAGCCTTTCTCAAGACATTGTGCACCACCTCCAACACGTTTTGGCAGGAATTTGCTCTACGAAGTGGCTTACATTTTGTACTACACAACAGCAGAAGCACTTGCCGACTTCAATATCTTATTGGCCTGTAGTGAATATAATTGATGGAACGATCCTCCAAAAGCCTGCCAAATATGCTTTTGAAAGATTTTGCCCATTCCCAGAAACTGACTATATATTGAAGGGTCCATCAGGTTAACAATTAAACATATCATAATGACATTTTATTTAAATGTAAATAACTTTCTTTTTTTTCTAACTGACCATAAATACATCCAATTGCGACCATATGTCAGCCTGCTAAGTCTCTGCCATTTTGAACACAGGTTTTATCACTGTATTACTATTTCTTACAATCAGTACTTAGCATTATCATTATTTTTCTCAAGCCAACAGTGTAAAGGTATGGTGTTTTGGTTTTGATTGACGCTGTATGTTGATGCACTCTGAGCGCAATAATTCAGTATCAATGGGCTCAAATCTTTTAAATTTCAATAACTGAATGTACATTTTCATATAGACAAGCATATCAAGCATTTAAATAACAGAAAGAGAAAATCAAAAACTAAAGAATCAGCTGCTGTAAAGCTGTAGTTACAACACATGATTCTCCAAATTCTTAAGGCACAGTGGTGTTGCAAGAGAACCACTGTTTTATTAAGTCACATTAATATTAGCCTTCGTCAGAACCTCAACTGTCAACCCAGGCTGGTTGCAGGTGTTGCAGTATAATAAGCATCCGTGTTAGCTGGTGATTTCCAGCCGAATGCGTATCTAGTTGACGCTGTGACAACAGATATTGAATATGGGAAAGGTCTCGCACGTGTCTATTAAGTTTTCTATTATACTGAAAAGTCTCTTTAATGGAAAGCAAATGTGAATTCACAAGGGAAAGCAACTTGTCTCCTATTTGAGATACATTGCTGCTGTAACTACGGCAACCAGAGAAGCATTCCTCTGAAAGTCACCAGTTAACAGGGTCACACATTGCAGCGAAACACCGGCTGACACAAGCTAGCAATGAGGCTAATCAGCTAATAATCTTGCCAACATGTTTTCTGCTCTGTTACCTCAATAAATAAACAAGCTGACCACTTAATAAAGCTACCCCGAGTTCCTGAACCCGCACTGAATGACTGCAGCAAACACATTCGAGCAGTGACCCAAGTGTGGTCTCACTTTCGGCACATGAACCATTAGCTTACTTGCTAGCTACTGTACCACCTTCAAGGAAGCCTTTAGCCTGCGCTATAGTATGGCGCACAGGCGGCAGGAGCTAAGCCACAGAAAATAAGCAGCTGGTTGGATTGACGCTGATATGCATGCATGGTGAGCTGCACAGAGCTAGTGGGCTGTTTAGTAAACTAACGCTACCAGCTGTGTGACACTTACGTGAGATTCTGCCTCCCCGGCTAAACTAGCCAGTCCCCTCCTTCTCGGTGTCTTCCTTGTTCAGTCTTATTTCGCCTCTTCTTTTTCGCCAGTCTCTTTGCCAGTGTAGCGACAGTTTCCCTCCACCTGCCCGAATGTCCACAGCCAACAATGCACCGTTGGCGTTGGGAGAGGTTTGGTTTAGCTTTTCACCAGGCTGCACTGTACAGCGATGCTGGCTAACTTGAGAGGGAAAGCACTCGACTTCACCGCTGCAGCTCCTTACGACGTCCACGTACTTGGAGAGGGTGGGACTTGTGGCAGCGGTGAGAGATGGCTAGCTGGCAGGCTAACAGGCTCACTTGCTAACTACTTGTTAGCGGCTGCCGGTTTTCTGTTGACAGCTGCCGAGCGACCCCACTCTCCTTAAGATACAAATAAGTGAGCTGCTGGAGCCGGGGGACGGATTTCAGTCTCGACGTTAACAGAGTTACAACACAGTGACCACCAAATGTAACCAGAGGTACCGACGAAAACCCCTCTAGACGTTAATCCACCGGTGTAATGGCTAATACAACAAGAAACGTGCAATTGATTCAGCACGTTTCCTCCCTCCGAGAGAGGCACTACTATGTTGAATGTTGGTGATGTGTCGTCCGTGAACGAGTCGGTGTAAAGAAACGATTCTTTAAGATGAAAGCAGGAGCCGGTTTGTTTCTTTTTTCCTCCTTGCTTTTCATCCATCCATCCAGGGGCGGAGCCAGGCTTTTTTAAATGAAAGGGGGGAAAGTTGTAAATAACATAGGTTTACTTAGGAGGGCCATCAACATTTGGCTGTACTGTTGCTGCAGTTAGGGTGCGTTTCAAGCCAACTGTAACCCCGTGATTCACCGGCTAAAAGTGGGTGGCGCCAGTCAAACCTGTGAATTCATGCTGGTGAACTCAATGGTGCTCAACCTACTCGAATCCTTGTTTGACGTCACGCAGCTTAACACAACGGCGGCCCCGTTAAGAAATATTCTACTGGGGAAGACTTAAATAAGTTTTTCCGTTGTGCTACATATATTATTACATGTTAAGTGTATGAAATGACCCCCATATACATCCCGACACATATATAGTTTATTGCAACAGAAGGAATGCCTGGAACGATATGAAGTTGTGACTCGTAACATTGAAGTCGTGATTCATAGGTCCAAACCACCGCTAGAATGCAGCCTTACACTACACGCACTAGGAAAGCTCAATTTAAAAGTTTTGTAGAACCACTTCCTGTGCATCCAATTTCAAAATAAAACCTGAAATTACAGTGTCATATACAATGTCCCAGTTTTTATGCTCTGTAATTTCTTGATTTTGATCTCGTTTCAGTTTAATGTTAAATTGTGGGTGGAGACTTTACAGAGTGATTGAAATCAGTAAGGGCCAGTGGCAGTTGGGGGGGCACATGGGGAGCCAATCAGATCTCCCTGTGCCACCATGGTAGCTCTGCCCCTTCAGCCATCCATCACCTTTACCGCTTATCCCTTAGGGTGGAGCCTTTCCCAGCTGACCTTGAGTGAGAGGCCATGTACACCTTGGTCCGGTCACCAGCCAATCACAGGGCCACATAAAGAGAGACAACAATTCACACAATCAACAGTACCTGAGGGCAATTTAGAGACACCAATTAATCTAACAAGCCTTTCATTTGGTCCGTGTGAGGAAGCTGTAGTGCCTGGAGAGAACCCATGCATACACCAGAAGAATATACAAACTCCACAATGAAAGACCTTGACCAACCCAGGGCTCAAACAAGCAACCTTGCTGTGAGGCACCCGCACTACCTGCTGCGCCACTGTATTAAATCATGAAAGAGCAGACCGACATGGAGAAGGTTGAGTGTAGAAAGAACATGGATAAAATTACGATGTCTTAAATATGTACAAGCTGAAAATTTAGTAGATAAGGTCAAGTTAAAATCAATCTACAACAGAAGTGGGAAACTGACAGCCCAGGGGCTACAGGCACCCTCCTCTTTACACAATAGAGTGGTGCAGGAATGACTCCAAAAGCGTAGAAGTGAGTTACTTTCTGGTTCCCAAAGCCTAAAGTATATGGTATTTATAATAGGGGTTTCAGATAAATGCCTTAAATTAAGTTTAGTGATGAACACATGCAGACAACTGAAAATTTTCCTTTACAGTCTATGATAACTGCTATTTTTATATTATTTTTACAAGGAATTGGTAGAGGATCTGCACAAAAGGTCCTGTATGAAGCCTTATTGATGCATTTGGTGAAAAAAGAGTAAAATGAATGAAATAACTGTAACTAATATTGTTATTACTACCAGTTTGGTCAGGCTACTTTTGTTAAAGAATGTTTATTCTCAATGGGACTTGCTTGTTAAAAAGAACATGGATAAATTTGCTCATTAAGAGAAACAATAAACATTTGTTTTCACTCTAAAAAACTGCCTTTAATTGTCCTTAATTCCACATTTAGCTCACTCATTTAGCTTTATTGATCATTTTTTAGCCTGAAATTATATATATGATTTAAAATGAGAGCTAGATATCTAATGTTTAGTCTGTTTACAGGTATTTTTGATTGTTGTATCGAGAGTATCCATGTATCTGTAAAGATTTTGCCCTCTGAAACTTAGAATAACAACTTTGTGGCCTCGGTAACCAGAGCTGCCCATCCCTAGCCTACAATATTTTGAGTTAAATTAATATGTTGAGGAAAAGTCAAAAACAAATCGATACTGCCATTACAAGAATAATATTCTCATGAAGAAGCTAAAATTGTTTGTATGCTCTATTCTTTAAACTCTGACTTGATTCTCTGCAATGTGGTAAATTCTTTCCTCAGACTTTGACTTTAATTTTTGTTCTTACCTTTTCCAGTTGTTTTGACTTGAATTCTCAAAATTTAATGTAGTAATGCAAAGGGCACTATAGCACAAAACTCCTCTTGATATTTTTTCCAATATTTTTTTAACCCCATGCTCCTCTGATCTTTACACATTGTGGTTTGTCCATATGCACATCTACAGCTTGGTGTCAGACATAAATATTTTGTACAAAACATTGGACATTTCAGGAATATTATGTATTGCTTTTGGTAGCAGGTATGTAGGTATGTATGGGCTCCGAATCGACTACAGGCAAAACAGTGACGTTTGATAACATTTGAGCCCAAAATGTTAATAAATAAAGAGCCATTTATAGATTAAAAGAACCGACTCCCCCTGCCAAGTGAAGCCAAATGATCCATATCACCTAAAAGAGCCGAAATTCCCATCACTGTTGTACATGCACGAATGAACCGCTGGCTCCAGCAAGCGTGAGGAGGCGTGGAGAAAGCGGTTGACTCTGATTGACAGAAAGCATGACCAATCAGAATATAAGACTTTAATACTTAAACCAATTGAATTGATTTATCCGTGAGAGTCGTAAACAGCAGAAGATCGATGTATATACTCTAGCAGTGGACCACACCTTCAGAAGTGGCCTTTGATAGATACCTCCAGAAAAAAAAGAAAAAAAAATACATGAGAAAAATACAAGCACAGTTGATTCAAGCAACCAAGCAATTTTTGGTTGAAAATATATTGATGGCTCCCACACAATACACTTGAATGGTATTTGTAGGAAGAGGAAAAAGTTAAATAAAACTCATGTTTTAAAGGTAGGTGCTCGAAGTTTTCCTTGTCAACCTGTGGATCTCATAACTTCAACACAGGAGAGGTTTTAGTTCTGAAAAGTGCTGCCTGAATGATGAAACAGCTGTCTCATTCCTCTGCAGAAATGAGCCAGTCAAAGGGGAGCAGGGGCCCTCCTGTTGCATGGCTTCCCTTTTTTTCTCTGAGAGGTTTGCCCAGCACCACAACAGTCCATGCAGCATCTCTTCTCCTCCATTCCCATTTCTCAGCTGTCACAGAGGTAAAGCCGTTGCCATGGCCACAGCGAGCCTGGATTTAATTCCTTACACTGGTCTCTGATTGGTTTAGGTCCTTGTCTCTAATATACACAGAGAGGAAAACAGACCTCCAGGCTCCCTCTGCTGGCACAACAAACTACAGGGAAATATATGTGGGAAATAAAGCTTCAAGATTTTGGTTTGTGGTTAAACCAGCCCCAATCTACTCAAACTTAACCAAATCATCAGTGTGCAGCTGTGCAGTGTAACTGATTATTGTCTACTTCGTCACTTAACTGTAATTTAGTTGCTTATTTGTATACTTATTATGTGCTTTTTTTCTGTTAAGAGATTTACTTTTTTACTTGTACATTGGATAAATTTATACCAGTACCTTCACTTTCATGACAACTCACTGCAGATGATGTTTATTCCACACTGATGATATCAGTTAGCCTGGGAATCTCTGCTGTCCCAAGTCATGATTAATCGCCACACTGATGTTTTTCATGTGTGGGACATAAAAACTCACATCTGAGTGTCACCCATGGGAGCGTACATGTTTCTCTAGAAACATTTCTCAGTGGGTTTACTGGAATATCTGCAGGCAGCACAGTTTTTACCGAAAGTGACTGATGAATATTCACAGTAAGTTGGGTCCCTTTCCTAGAAAGGAGATCCTTTGGGATTTGGTGCTAATGCGGTTTGAGCTAACTCCAAAAATGTCTCAAGGAGACCTGCTAGCCTACATTTTCAGCAAGAGGGAGAATTATAAAGGAGGAAAGTACAAAGTGTACAAAGGATTAATAAAGGTCACATTTACACAGTTGTAAAGGTTCTGGGGCAGTTGTCATCTACCTTTAAGATCCTCTATGATGCTTCTGAGTAAGTAGATCTACCTGCCCAAATTCACTAAGGATCTTCAACTACTTTTCTATGATCATTATTTTATTTTAAACAAAGGTCAGATGTTCTGGCACAACTTCACAAACTTTCAAAGTGCTTGGAGACTTTTTTAATGTAACCAAAAAAGCTTCAGCACCTTTGTAGTTCAGGAAACAAGTTTAATAGAGTAGCACATTTCGGCTTGTGGGCTTCATCAGGGTAACGATGAAGACCACAACTGATGATCCTGATGAAGCTCACAAGCCGAAACATATCAGTGTAATGAAGTTGTTTCCTGAACTACAAAGGTTGCTGGAGCTCTTTGGATTTCTTCTTTATTTCATTTTAACCAAATTTAAGCTAAAAGAGATAAATTTCAATCCATCAATGTGATAAAATGAAGAAATAAAAACAAACAAAAAAAATCAGTGGGTTTGCACTCACATTTGCAGTTTTTAACTTATTCGGCCTAATGCAAAGTAAAACTCATGACTCTAGAATTGAAGACTTGAAAAATTTAAGCCTAAAAACACATTTAAACAGCCTGAATATCTTGCTCATACTGAGAACTGATGGGGTGAAGTGAAGTCACTTATACCTTATTAAACTTGCAAAGACGCTGGATCCACTGGACCCATATATGTCAGGGATGTGTGAAACAGTCCATCTGATGTGTCCAAAAGAATTCCACCTACAAAGCTTCAACAATTAGTGTCCTCAGTTCCTATATTCTTATTGAGTGTTGTTTCAAGGAAATGTGATGTAAACATACCCCTGTCCCAGATTTTTTGGAATGCGTTGCAGTCATCAGATTCTGAGTGAATATCTGCAAAAAACAATGAAGTTTATCAGTATGGTGTTAAATATCTTGTCTTTGCAGTGTTCAGTTTGATATAGGTTGGAAAGGATTCCAAATCACTGTATTCTGTTTTTATTTTCTTCTCACACAACATCCCAACTTCACTGGAACTGGGCTTTTTAAATACAGTAATGAAGATGTTTTTAATTATGGATAATAGATCTTCTCTTCAAAGTCAAAACAGAAGGATGAGCTCTATTCTTCTTTTGTTTGCTTGTGCTGATGTGGGTCAGAGCTTCAAAAATCTTTTGCTTCAACTTAACATTTCTGCTCTCCTTAAGTATAGATAATAAGCTGCAGCCCCACACAAAATTATTTCAAATTACATAAACTGCTGAACTACTTACTTCAATTTTTACTGTGAAACAAACATTATCAGAAAGGGATCAGAAATCTCTTGTGGGTAAAAGCATGTGTGTAACCATCTTTTGTTCCACAATCACATTTTTAAATGAACAATGAGGAACAGTTAAAATAGGCCTACCTGGTCTAGATCAACCTGCCTGTCCTTCACTACAAGGTTTCCTTTGCTTTTCTCTTTTTGTGAGTGCATTGTTTGAGTTTTCTAGTGATGTTGATGTGTTTTGTTTGTCTATTTTCAACACTGTATCAGTGTTGACACTGTATTCTGTTGCCAAATGTCTGTGATTCCTGCCACACCCCAATTTCCCCTCTGGGAACAAATGAACTAACTAACAAACTTTGAATGCTTTAAAATTCATGTATGGCCTCATGATTATGAATGTTACATTTTCAGCTGCTCCGTCTTCATTCATGCTTTGAATGTGTTACAGTCATGAAAAAATACAGCTCAAGCCATTCAAAACAACATAAGTGATACTCTACCGCCACCTGCTGGCTGCTGTGTGCTCATTCATTAACAGACCGCACATGAGTTCATTAAAGGGATTGTATACATATAAACATAGCACCAATCTATCTATCTATCTATGAATATATATTCAGGCAATTCCCTGGGCTTTCAAGCAGACAAATATGAGGTATTCATTAATTATTTGTAATTGTCCTCATTGATAACAGAATATATAAATAAATTACTGAGTGTGCAAACAATTGCATCAGAGTAAAGGTGGATGGTCCAAAAAACATCCCCGAGGAGTACTCAGGAGCTCAGGGCTCTGAAAAGGCCTCTCAGTGTCTTCGCCCAAGATATAGAAAAGAATAAGACTGTCGTCAGGTGTGAAGAGCTTATTCGTTTATTATTTTTCTTTGTCATCACGATTTCAAAAAGAACAAAAGTGCTTAATCTTGACACATACTAATATTTCAGTATGAAAATGTATATGTTAAATAAAGTTTGTTTTTATGAATTTTTAAACTTGTTAGGAAAGAATTATTTGGAAAAGTTATATCTCTTCATATGGCAGGGGTAATTATTAATTATGACTGATTATGAAAGAAGAACAATGATTGTATACCTAAATATCAACGAGGAAGCTGAATAATGAGGTTATGTTTTTGCCGTCATTTGTAAGAATGTTTGCAATAACTGAAAAAGATAGGAAGGAAATTCAATTTTCAGGAAAGTTCAGAAATGGGCCAAAGACCGATTGATTAGATTTTGGGGGTGATATTAATCACCGTGTAATTCAGGATTTTTAAAAATGAATTCTTTACCATTTCAGGACAGGGCCATGCTCAGCGGCTTTGCCTATAACTCTAAAAACAATGCTTAGAATGCTTGGAAAAAAATTACAACACATGATAACTTTATGACAGATTCTACGACATAATATTTACTGATCTGGAAACTGAAACATTTTGGATCACCTGAACCACACAGCTTGATTTTTCAGGCCTCAAAGGAAATTGGCCACTGTATGATAACAAATAAAGCACAGAAATGTAACTAACACACATTAATACTATTACTTTGTTTTAATATTTTTGAAGGTTATTCTAGACTAAGCTGTCCTGGCAGAGGTCTAGTTGACTTTTGATAATTTGTAAATAAAGGCTGGGATGATTGATCACATTTGTATTCTTATTTTTCTCTCTTTTTCCATTTATTTGCATTCGTAGACATACAATTTTGTTTTTGCATGTTTTAAATAAAACTACCATTGCATCTGTTCTATCATAAATGATTATGCTTTTTTATGGTAAATATTCAGAGATGCAGATTGAAGAGTTAGAAAAATGTCTTTAACTGTGACTGTCTGGTGGATTATGGTTGGTTCATACATGTTGCTGACACTGCATCTAACGTGGGATGGATATGGCCATTACGTGTCATAAATATTGTTAGCATTTTCTATCTGCCAATCATTCTAACACACCATATGGGCTGTTTAACATATCCACTGGATATATTTCAGCAGTCTGGACAACATCCCATTTAAAATGATCAGGAAGGGCAGAACAAAGGATGGTTATCAAAAAGCAATTCAAGTTGAGACTCGATAACAATTATCTAAAGGAATCAATATCATGAATCTTTTTGCTCCGCTTTCCAATTTTTAATTCCTTCCACTAGGATCTGGCTGCTTTGTGAACTGAGGACATTGTGCACTCATTAGAGGCAGTCAACTCAAAAGCAGCAAAGAAGTAATCATGGCAGACAGGAGCAGTTAAAAGTGTGGATTAATTTTTCACAATGTGATGCTAACTGCACAACATAAAGCGTGATTTAAAGCAGGGGCAGAAACATCAGCAACAAGCAGAATAAAAACCTTCGGCTGGCAGACTAGCACTGAACACCAGGAGAGCCATGTGTCTGTTGACCCTGAAAATCTAGAGATGTCTATTTCTTGCAAAGAAAATCCACAGGACTCGATATGGGAATTGATAAAGAATCGGATCAATAAGCAGAATCAATGGTAGCATTAGTATTAACAAAATCTTATCAATTCCCATTCCTTCAACCCTTTAAGAAGAATTTGAAGGTGATTGGATACATTTTCTGTGCGTCACTTCCATTGCAGGCCTGCCAGAGGTTCACTTATGGTTATCAATAAATACATCCGTCCATTATCTGTACCACAATCTGGAAGATGCAGCTGCATTGGAAGGCTGTTGGCTAACACCAGTAGTCAATATTTTGAACTATTATATGCCAAAGTCTATATTGTGCCTTTAAAAGCATGCATCCCTAATCATGATTTTATAGGAAAATTACCCTCTTACATTCTCACATGAGCATTTTCGGTATCTGAACATTGTGTTGATATGAAAATCAAAAAATCTAACTCAAGAAAAGTGAGGTAATACTTGAAAATACAAATTATTACCAAAATTATTAGTAAAGTTTAACCACCAAGAGGTCATTTATGAATGTTACAACATGTTAACAAATGGGTTTAATGTAGGTGGGGAGGGGGTTGAGATCAGCTTGGGCAGGATACAGAACCCCAAACCTGAGTCCATGAGTCTCCCTCTGCCAAGCTTCACAACATATCTTACGTCACATGTTTATCACTCTCTTTCCACATATTCCTAAATCTTCATTAAATGTTCAAAGTTATACCATTTGTGGTGTGGTCCTTGCTAGTGGATAATAATTTAAACCATATTCAATGAACAACATCAGATAAAACAACAGATACAGTCTCATGAGTTTTCAGGATAAATGATTTAATCTATTAAAGCATCTTCATTTAAAGTATTTTTTACAAGTATCTCAACATTTACAATAAATCATGATCATCCCGTACCCACAGATGATAGTCTTAGGAATAATAATAAAAAACTGGCTCTTGTTATGTTACAATTCATGTGATGAGCATATGTTCCTGATTTCTGTTCAAAACCATGTGGAATAAACAGAGAAGGTCAAAACAGTCATAGGGCTGATGTGGCCGGACAATATCCTCAGTTTTCTTGATTCTTTATTTATATTCAGGCTGAAAAAAACAAAACAGGTAAGGAAGGGAATGGAGATGTAACATGGTGCTGTATTCCTGCAAAACTGGAAAGGCTTAAAAAGAGTTTTTGATGGAGGACTGTTGAAGTGACAGGAGATCAAACACACAGACATAAATATAAAGAAATAGACAGGAAGACAAGCAGAGACTGAAACAGCAACAGATGTGGGGACAGACTGAAGGAAAACAGAGCAACCTGACGCAGCTCTGCACAGTTTAACTCTATTAAAACACGCTCATGAAAACAGACATGCTCAGAAACACATTCATCATAGTTGTAAGGCACAAACAGCACTCTAAAAATTAACACACGATACATATCCAATAAAATGTGCTTTGTCGAATAGATTCGAGGATTATTTTGCAACTGGAGAAAACCTGCAAGTTACTTTTTGATCTGAGAAGTAAAAGGATGTTTTATAGATGCAGATGGCCACTGCACATTTTAAAGGTTTTGTTCTGGGAATTTTAATGCCTCTTCTGGAGAGACAGGAAGGTGGGATGAATAGAAAATGGGGACTTGCACGCAGGAAATGAACCTGGGCAGCCTGCTTTTGATGTGCTTTAACGTATTCTCACTCAACAACATATTATTAGGTTTACTTGATCAACAGCTCATTAACATCTAGTAAGCAAATCACTTGAAACAACCAACACTTTTAGGCATGTTTGAGACGACATGCTGAAGTTAAAACAGAGCATCAGAGTTTGGAAGAAAGGTGATTTCAGTGACTCTGAAAGCAAGGCAAGGTTACTGCTGGTCTGGCAGGATTTCATAATGTTTGTGTCAAATTCTGGCCTCACTGTTTAAATGTTGTGCTGGAAATAACCATTTTTTTGTGGGCCCATGTGAATGGTGGGCTCAGGATCCTGTTCTTAGTGGCACATGATGGGATCTTCTGCTGATGTGGTCCGGCAGCATCTCAGTTTGAGATATTTTGCGTTTGGAGACTCTTATGCTGTTTTAACAAGGCGATGTCTGAGGCGTTATTGCCCTTCTATTGTCTCGACCGGTCTGGTAATTCTCCTCTAACCTCTGCCATTAACAAAGCACACCCAGAAAACTGCCTCTCACTGAATATTTTCTCCTTTTCAGACCATTCTCTGCAGACCCTTGTGTTGGATGTGCATGAAACTAGCAGCAGATCAGCAGTTTGTGAGATGATCAGACCTACAATGTGGCACATTCAAGTCACTTAAACCACTTTTTTTTCCACATTCTGATGCTTGTATTTTAGGTGTGCTGCTGTGATTGGTTGATCAGATGTGAGTACTAATAAGCAGTTGAAGAGGTGAACCTGTAAGTGTTGATTTTAGGAGGGAAAACCAGAAATTAACGTTTCCCTCTGAATTTAGCCATAATATTCTTGTTATGAGATCATGCTGCAGGACAAAACATCATTTTATTTGGTTTTAACATTCATAGTTCTGTGACAAAATGCAACAACATAGAAGTCTTTTTGACACAATATGGAATTGAACATTATGTTTCTGTAAAACCATATCAGACACAGTCTCATATACATTATGTATGGTTGGCTGTACATACATGCAACCTTAGACCAGTTTCCAAATCAAAAAGTATCATGGAGCTTAAGACTGAATATTAACTGTAAAATTACTTAATATGACTTGTTTATGGTATAAAAAGTGCCTTCTCACACGTGTAGTCAATATAAAGTAGCCTTTACATAAAATTATTTCCTATAAATACTCTAGATAGGATAAATAAACATTTGTAAAACACATTGCAGTATTGTTTTTATACTTCCATCAAGATCTGTTAGCGATGCTGTGCTATAATACAGTGTATTACAATTATGTTCATCAATCAGTCACCTTGGCAAATAAAATTTTAACAAATCAACCATTCATTGTCTTAAAAACAGCAAGACTTGAAACAAGATTGTCCAAAATGCATCATTAAAAATGAGCTTACAGCATCGATAGCTGAATCGTCTGCATTTAAAAGACATGATGATGAACTTAGTTTGTTCATCAGCATTTTGGAAACTTTTCCAGTTCTTGCTGCACACTTGACTTTATGGTAACACTTCAGGGTCCATATGTGCACCATTGACTAGCTGCTTATTACACCGGCTGCTGCTCCACAGCTGATATGCTTGACATCTCATTATTACTGTGCATTAAAAGAAAGGAAATTGTTGTACACGATGATCTTACTAAGCTTTGCAAACTGTGGCCTTTATAAGGTGATTTAATAACTTTGAATAAAAACTTCCATTCACATAAAGAAAGCACAAAACCTAAACTTTTATCTAATGTTTCTGTAATATTGTACTTTCATTAAATATCTATTTAATATTTATCAAATATTTTGTCTTATTCTAAAGTTGACTACTCTTCAAAAGTCATAGCTTTAATGTACCACAGAACTATTCATTAATGAAGCATATTTTGAAAGAATCTTAATATCAGGGATGTACAATATTATTGGAATAGTATCAGTATCGACAGATAATTACCTAAGAAGCTGGATTACAGTATCACCTGATATTTTGCTGCTATTTAAAGTCAATATCTCAGACATACAACTTGTCCAAAAATATACCATATCTTGCAGTAATATTGGCAGAATGTACAAAAGCACCATAATTATTTACGTCATCATCTCTGAATGTGCTCTTTTATTAATCCAACGTATCATTGAAAGAATAAAATGTTGTTTTCTTGTGTCACTCTGTTTCCAACAAATCTGGATTCTAACCTTTAAAAAAACAGATCAATTGAAGTTAAGTGGGTTTTCGCCCTCGACAAAAAGTATTGGTATTGGCGATAATGACTTTGGAAATATCTGAATATCGGATATTGGCAAGAATTCAATAATATACATCCCTACTAGATGTTGACCAAATAAATATAAATAATGTATGAATGTAGGTCCGCTGGATTCTGAAAACAAAATTAGATTTCTTTGATCTCAACCTCACCCTTCTCAAATACTCATTGTGATCATTTCTTGAAATGAATTATGGGAGTTTTGTGAAAAGCTTACGGTGTTTGTTGTTAAAATGACCCAAGATCTGATATTCTGACCAAACTCTGACATGTTAACAATAAGACATCATCAAATGTCCCTTTGGTCTTCATCACAATTATTTCAAATACCTGTCAGATCTGACACTATAATGTAGGGCTGGACAATTAATTGACTTTCTAATTCAATTACAATTATGGTTTCCCACAATTATGAAAACAAGACAGTCGAGACTAAAACAGTTAATGTGCCACATGTGTGTCATGTGTTGGTAAATGTTTCAGAGTTAGTTGTCATGTTTGGGCTACAGGAGTTCATCACTGCTACCCCAAACACATATTTGATCATTTCTGTTCACTGATATTATATATGTAATATATGTGATATACTTTGACTTTCTCGTGTTCAAAGTCTTTGAAAGGCCCTGGTAATCCACTTGATCAGAACTCTTCTCAGGATTGTGCGGGTGAGGTTGAGCTTGTTTGACTGACAGCCCCACAATCCTGTGATGTGTAGAACCTGTACTTGTAGAGGGACTTTTTGACCTGTTTTTAATTCAACTGGTCCTTAAATTTGAGACACCAAAATCTCTCACCTTCCACCTGATTTAACCTCTCCTGGTCTAATCAACCAGTGATTCAAAACACCTGCATGGCTGACCACCAGGGCCTTTAAGGTCAAAGTGTTAAGAGTGCTTAAGTCCAACAAATGCACGTAATGCAGCCGAGGTAAAATCAGTGAGTGATCGTGCTCAATAATCTCAACATCAATGAAAAAAAATTATTATAATTTCTGCCATAATTAACCAGCCCTTTGATAAAGACCATTGTGCTGTAAAGGAGGTAAATTCACTACATATAATAAAAAGAAGTGACAAATTCTATGAATACCTGGAATTTAGGCTGTTAAAATTTTGAACACAGGTTTTTTTTTAAAAATAAAAGTTACTTGTTATTTATTAAAAGGCAAATCAGATAGGGTAACTTTGACCTATAATGGCAACAGCAGTGACTATTTGCTGTAGTTAAAGAAATATATATTTTTTAATTCTAATCACTGAAGTCTGTTCACCAATCATCAAATGTTCTACTTAAATATCTGATTTGTTTTTTTTGTTCAACTTAAACAAGCCTTAAGACTATGAACTTTAACAAAAGAAGCATAAATCATGAATGAATGTGATTAAATGAATTTGGATAAAAATGTAAAACCCAAATAGGATGACGCTATGCTACCATACTTCAAACCAGTCAGAACAGGACGGGTCCAAATGGCCCAAATAGACAACAAGCGCATGGACCAAAAGTTTAAAGTCACATCTTGACTTCCTGACTTTAAGACCTACATTTTTTATTTCAGGTATGAAGGAAAAACTCTTCATTAATGTAATGCTAGCAACAGTGTATAAACATGCAGAATTGGGTACTAATGATCACTCAGTATTAACTAACAAGCAGCCAGTACACCACTGAATAGCAGGCTAATAGGCAGGCAATTAATGGTAAAAATATGGTCCCAAACTTGAAGTGTTACCAACAAAACTCATGCAAACTGTGCACTGAATCCTCCCAGTGCAGTAATCTCATACATTTATAGAAAGACCTCCCCGTGGTGCTCAGGCTTCTATTATATATAACAGCTCTTTTCATAGCAACAGTCATAAAGTCGATTTAGAAAAAAACAACAGCACATCTCCACAACAAACCTGCAGGCTGGTTAAATCTGTCCTTATTAAAATGCTGCAACCCGAGTGTATAAAGCACTTTCCTGCCTTTATTATTTCCTCTCTGATACCTAGAATTAGCTTAACATAGACCTGCTGTCCCGAATTAAAAAAGGTATTAACAGTCGAGTAGATTATTACATATTAACAGAACAAATCGTTTAGACATGGCTATCTCTCATTATGGCAAACCTGCATTCATTTCATGCTTGTATAAATAAACATGCCCGTAGAAATCACCAGTAGAAAAGGGGTGATAATATGTATGAAGGGGGGTTATTTTACAAGGCTTTACATGATATGAGTGTTGTGTCAGGACGTCTTTAGAGACTGAATTCTGATGATTTTACCTCAAATTAATACAAAGGCTGATTGAGTTAAAGTGGATAGATGGGGTCATAAATACACCAAAAAATATTAAATCAGCTTAAAGATACTCCAGGAAATCCTAATTTGCTTCTATGATTACAGTGTGTTTCCAGTACAAGCAGCACAGCAGCCTAATTTGAATTCTCTGCGTGTGTGCAGCTCTTGTTATTCACTGTGAACTGATGAGGCTAATTGTTTGCTCTCTTATCTCCACGCTCACACAAAAGGGAATTCTGAGAGCGGCAAAATGGACAGCCAGCAGCGTCTCCTGCACACGCTGAACCATTAATAAATACACGTTTTTCCACTGGCTGGCATTTCTGAAAAAAGAGAAACTGGCTGCCATGGTTACTGACAGCTTCTCTCCTGTCTATTTCTCTCTCTCTTCTCTCCATCTGTCTCTTTCCCTGAGAGTTAATGACTGCAGTGATGTGCTCTCCTGTTGGTCTGACAGGTGAAGACTCTGCCACATAGGATCCTGTGAGGCTGATTTCATTGTGCAGCAGGGGTGCTGTTACAGATTAAAACACAACAAGGGCTGTTGAAGCTTTAGTCCAATCAGGAGCTGATTTCATTTGAAGAACTCAGGGTATAAATCTTTGCAGCTCTTGGGGAGGTTAAGAGTCTGATTCCTACAGGGACTGATAAACAGCGCACTTCTCAATCAAGGTCTGCACCCACTGCATTGTGACCTAATATTTGACCTAGTTGGTGTCTGGAAAAACAGAGGCTTAGGTTGTTTTCAAAACTGCATACTGCATATGATATTAGTATGTGGTATGACTGCCAAACTGAATATTAATATCAAATAAAGCTCATTACTGCCATCTACTGTGCTAAAGTTTGGATCAGAGCAACTATTTATACAACTTACAAAATATATTTAACACATATAAATATTCATATTTCTTTTAAACACACAAATATAGCTATTTGATTTCCCTCCCCAGCTCAGTATTTTATCTGATTTCTGTTTCTGGTCGGTCCTTCATCAGTTTCCCTATTCTGCATGCATTACAAACCAAAGACGTCACACTTTCATCAGAGGCCGTCTGCAGAAATGATAACAAAGAAGTCAAATATTGCGGCAGAAAGAGGGCAGAAGTGGTCAAAGTTTTCATTTAATTTTCAAAATAAAGACACTTACTGTTAACTTTTAGTAAGTAGAAACACCAGCAACTTGCAGAGGCATTAATCTTTGCATGCTAGCATTGAATATCAGGAGTGTCAAGTCTTTCACATGGTTGCTGCTAAAAAACCTATTTAGGCCAACTTTTGCCTACACAAAAAAGTACTGGAATCATTAAAGAATTGGATTGATTATAAGAGTTGTTAATGACATTGGTATTCATAAAAGGTAGTTTAGGTTGCCCATAATCTAGTTTTCCTGCTCAGTTCATACATTTATCTCTTATTTCTTAATTTAGGAAATTAACTCTGCGCTTCATCAGAGACGTTACAATTGAAAACATGTTGAATCAGTTTTAAATCACACAGCTAAACAAACTTTGTGTTGCCCTCTTGTTACATTAGAGACTTTTAAATTGCTCAAAAGACAAAACATCCTACTGACTGTAATGTAGTGTTTTGTTAATTGACACCCAGACTCAGAGTTGATGGCTGACAGTATAAGATTTGTTACTCTTTGGAAGAACAGGGGGCTCTGTGATTGGCAGAACAAAGACCGCCGGTCACCGCAGCAACGAAAAACAAAACACGGGTGAAACAGGGTGACACGGGTGAGATAGGGAGAGACCGAGTGAGAGGGGACGAGAGCGAGGACATAAAAATTCAGAGCAGGCAGCGAGCCAGAAATTCATCTCATTCTGCCAGTCTTGCTGCGATCACCCCGGCGACTGTAAATGTAAAATGGAAATAGTCTACCTCACCACGGCCCACTGCCGCCGACACACGTGAGTGGCGGTCACTGTGGATACGGCTCCATGTCCTTCCTCCTCTCTCTGCATGAGTCCCTTTGAACTGATGGATGTTAAAGGAAAGAAGTTAAAAAGCAAGGCGACAGTAAAGCCTGCTCCGGAGTACTGCATCAGACATGTGTTTTCTCTGAAGGTGCAGGAAGTCTGAAGTCAGCAAAGATTCTCTCTGTTTGTCTCAACTGCCTCCGACATTAACATGTTCGATCTCTTCTCATATTCTGTTCAGGGGTCGATGATTAACGACAGCAGCTCTTGCTGCTTATCAGACCCACTGGTGTTTGAGGGGCAGTAGTAAAAAGCTTAACATGAAGATAAATACAACTATTAAAAGTGATTTTCTGACTTGATTCAGGATATTGAAGTAACAATTCAACTTTATTCTTGATTTTTAAACTTTATCAAACTTTAAATTTTTTTGGCATTTTTTGACCTAACTCTCTATATTTTCAATTTATTCTCAAGATTTTGCCTTTCTTTACAACATTTTAATTTTTCAACAATATTCTTGATATAATAACTTCCTCTCGATATTTTGACCTTTTTTAATCTCTGAGTTAAAAACAGTTTTCTTCATCACTCCCGGCCCTCAGTCTTCTGCGCTTAAAAGATCTTAAATGCTTATAATAAAAAGAAGTGGAGACTATATTATTGCACTTAGAAGTGTAAAACTGTCTAGCTTATACTTGAGCTGCATTCTGGTGAGGTCTACTATGAGCCTTTTTAGAGTAGTTAATAGTTTTTTAATGGAAAGCAAACCAGAAAACCACCATGAGCGCATGAGGCAGATCCCTGATCAGAAATGTTGCTTACTGTTAAAAAAGGAGACATTCTGACCCCATCATCCATTAAAATATGTATATATATATATATATATCTATATATATGTGTATATGTAAAATCTGTGAGACCCAGGGTTCTTGATGGGTATAAAATAGGATTGGGTAGTATCCTTTCTACAGTATGTGCTCAGAAGATGAAGCAGTAACTTGTTCAGAGAAACAGAGAATAATAAGATCAGTCTATAGACCCAAAGTATTTCCAAAGTAAATCCAAGTGTAGTAGTATTGTTATGCCTGACAGATGACTGGAATGTGATCAGGCCTCTTGGGGTGAGGTCCGC
This sequence comes from Cetoscarus ocellatus, assembly GCA_037902135.1. NCBI lineage: Eukaryota > Metazoa > Chordata > Actinopteri > Labriformes > Labridae > Cetoscarus > Cetoscarus ocellatus. The sequence continues at coordinate 301,457 of JBAMNC010000442.1, read as the reverse complement.
GGTCCAGTGCCTAGGATTCTTGTCTGCTTGTCGGGGCAGGAAGGCGCTCTGTGATCCAGCCGCTCACCTCCTTCAGCACGGACTCGGCCACCTCTGGGAGGTCGTGGTGGAGAGCGTGGTAGGCCCCCTCATAGACCTGAACAAGGAGAGTGGAGCAGAGATGAAACACATGGAATAAGGTAGTTAACAAGAGAAAAACAGTTATTAAATAAAACAGAAGGTTAGTAAAATTGTATCTACAAAAGAACAAAATAAAATCAATTAGAATAATAAACAATTCACAAAAATAATCAAAAGAGTTTTGCCTGTGATTTGAGATAATGTTTGTTATGAAATGGTGCTACACATATAAAAATGTATTGATTTATTGCTTGCTTGATTGATAAAGAGAAATATTATATCTGACAATTTATGACATTTTGTCTTGGCGCAGTCTTGCTAAATAAGCAGGGACATCCCTGAAAATGACGTCACTTAGATGGCAGCATATGTTGCTCCAGAACCTGTATGTACTGTATCTTTCATTCACAGATGTGCAAGTTACCCATGCCATGGGCACTAACAACCCTAAACCAGCATAACAGACGCTGGCTTTTGAACTTTAGAAGGGTAATATCTGGGTGGTCCTTTCTCTTTAGCCCAGAGGACTCAACGGCCATGATTTCCAAAATTAATATGAAATGTGGACTCATCAGAGCAGAACACACTTTTCCATTTTGCTTCAGTCCATCTCAAATGAGCTCAGGCCCAGAGAAGAAGTTTCAGAGTTTTGCTTTGCAAGGTAGAGTTTTAACTTGCACTTGTAGATGCATGGACAAAATGTGTTAACTGACAATGTTTTTCTGAGGTGTTCCTGAGCCCACGTGGGAATATCTTTACAGAATGATTTTGGTTTTTAATGCAGTGCCGCCTGAGTGATCGAAGGCCACTGTACTCATGTTGGTTTTTGGCCTTGCTGCTTATGTGCAGAGATTTCTCCAGATTCTCTGAATCTTTTGATGATATTATGGACCGTGGATGATGAAATCCCTAAATTCCTTGCAGCTATACATAGAGAAACATTCATAAACTGTTGGACTATTTGCTCATGCAGTTATTTACACAGTGGTGAACCTCACTCCATCTTGGCTTGTGAACTGATCCTTTTGGGGATGTTTGTTACTTAATGTAATCATGACACTCCCTTTTTCCAGAGTAACCTGTTCACCTGCTGAATGTTTCCAGCAGGTGCATTTGCGTGTTACTCAACTTTCTCAGTTGTTTTTTGCCTCTGTCCCAGCTTTTTTGGAACAGGATTCAAAATCAAAACGAGTGAATATTTGGATACAACAAAGGTTATCAGTTTGAACATTAAATATATTGTTTTTGTGTTGTATTTAATTGAATATAGGACAAATAGGATTCAAAAATCATTGTATTCTATTCATTTTTATGTTTTACATCCCAATTCTTTGGAATTGGAGTTTATAAATTACACTAAAACACATGATACAAAAGAAGTTTCACATCTCATGAGCACCACTTGATTCATAACATGTCTTGTGTGTCTAATACGGAAAATCCAATGAAAAGTTGACTTCCTTTATATCATGTGATCAACCATGTGAGAAAAGAGTGAGCAAACTACTTCTTTTCAGAAACACGTCCTGTACACATGCCCTCCAGCAGAGCAGCCTCAGGCATATCTGTTAATGACATTGAATAATCCCACTGTTTAATAATTTCAAATCTGCTCCATGCAGAAATCTCTGAGCCTGAAGCCTCTGTTTGGTGATGAGCTACATCAGCTAAGTCCACTGAGCTCTGATATCAAAGGCAGCACTGTTAGCATTTGTTTACTAATGGAGTTACATTTCAAAAGCATGATTTTCCTGTCCTGAACCAAAAAAAGTCTTTCCTAGATATAAGTTTACACTGGTGGGTTGCGGTATTACATTATATTTTTGTGTGTATACAATATAGGCAATTTTTTCCTGGCTCTCTTTGGCTCTTCTTACTCAGCAGAGCTGGTTTATCTTTATGAGTTGTGTTTGGTAAAGTCCACAATGTGCAATTTCTGTGCAATCTTGTTGCTCTTCCGGTACCACAGGCTTTACCATGTTAGGTCGTCCTTCTGCTACCCTTATCATGATGGTTGAGCCCTCGGCCTGTGACTGCAGCACTGCCCTTCCGCTTGTTTTCTTTCACTGAGAGGTCTTTTCAAACAAATCAGTGCTACACACAGCTTATCTACTTCACATAGTTTTATTTAAATGCAGAGTCATGACTTGCTGTGGAATCATTGCTCTATCATTCATTGCCCTATTTTCAAGCTCATAGAGACTTATCAGTACTGGTGTCAGAGAGTTCGATAATCTTAAAATGTACTAAGATAAATAGGTTAGAACAATACTATCAGTACAGCATTACTGTCGGGCACAAACCTCCTGTCTTCATTTTTGTGACTTGTTTCATTTAACATTGCTTTAGGTCAACTTCAATGTTGTAAATAGTGTTCTTACGAACTTTTAATCAAATAAAATTACAAAAAACAATTAGGAGAATACAAAATTCATTCATTCAGTAGTAGAGGGTTTATTTTCATTTCCTGAAAAGTATTAAATTTGGAGATAGAAGGTTTGTGCCCGCCAGCAATAATATATTAAATTAAAAGTTAATTATCAGTGTTAGCAGATAGGATTTTTTTTTTCTTTTTTGCCGATGTGCACTCCCAGATTAAACAAAAGAACTGTAATTCTTGGCCACACAGAACCAACAGAACTACCTCAGCTGAAGTTTCATCCTTTTCACAGCCTCATTTTCACTGTGTGCTGAAAACTGAAGCTTTAGAGCGAAACTGCAGCTAGTTCATTTCTTTGCACCTGAAAAGAATGTGAATTATGTTATAAAATATATCATGTACAGACTATTTCTTGGTGATGGAAATCTGCTCTTTGATTAGGAGAATTTATTCTTATGTGAATGAAAGGCCCACATTTTTATTTTGGACGCTACAGAGCTCACTCACTGTTTATCAGCAGGTGATGTATGTAGCACTAAGGAGGCAGATAAAGTTTTGTTTGACTCTTAAAAAGGATCATTTTTTAGTTTTTTTATTGGGTTGTTAACAAGAATACATCCAACATTTATTGCAGAATAAAGTGTTTGTCTTATTTAAATTCTATGAGACTGCTAAAATGAAAGGTACAGGTAAAATCTAGTGCTGGGAAAATGTGGTGTTCTTTCCTGACAATAATTGTGCATTTGCCACCATTAGTGCTGTCTAAAAGAGATTGGAAATACTGGCAGAAATCTAGCATTGTGTGTCCCTAAACGGAGCTTTAAGTTTACAGTTCAGTGAAGGCGATGTTGTGATTTCTTCTAAATCATTTGACCATGGACTCTTGCTCTACAGCTGGGAAACATAACAAAACAAAAAAACATTGGAATTTAAATGTCGGAATGACAAAGCCTCCCCACCTTTAATTTCTTGTCTGTGCTCGCAGCCTTCTCATGCATCATCCTGGAGCCTCCGATGTCACAGAGCTTGTCCGCATCACCGTGCAGGAGATAAAAAGGCCAGCTGATGGTCGGGATCTCCTTCTCTATCCGTGCTGCTGCCCCCATCAGCTGCATGCCAAATGACACCCGTAAGCCGCCATGGAAGTTCAGCTCATCAGTTTCATATGCCTCCACCTGGTCAAAGAGAATAAAGGAAAACTTGGGAATGACTTTCCTTTATGCAAAAGTGCAACAACAAAGTTCTGTCAGCGTTAAACCTTGAGACATTCATGTTAATTCCATAAAGAAGTTATATTTGTGTCAGTTCACAGTGCGATAAGGCTTTGAAGGAGCACAAGAGAGCATGACATGTAGGGCATTGCAACTGCCACGTGCGAATGTGCAAAAGGTACACTGTAGAATGTGCAATGTCAGTCATGTGACCTGAAAGGCGCGATCGTGCCATTTGTGTGCTGTTGACACCAAAGCTGCATATATTCTCCTTGACTATCTTCAATAAAGGATGGTTTTATATTTCCATCAGGGGACCACAAGGCAAGTAGACTTTTGTGGTTCCTGCACCTAAGATGCATGATACCTATGGACGATGCTTAAAACAACCACAGCGGTGTCACAGCTCTAAGAGGGACCATATTTGATGGAGACTTTCAGATAAATTGCCTTTCCTTAGCTAGTTTAATTGTAGTAAAAAAAAAACTTGTTTTAGGTGTAAAGTTTTGTAATCCTCTAATTAAACAGTGATTTGTAAAGACATGTATTGTCTTCAATAATGACCTTTAATATGACACCCACAAATGCTTAGCAGTGCAACACCATTCGGTTTTAGAAGTTAAAAACATGGAGCTTCTATTGAAAATGCAGTCAGAAATGGTAGATAATAAAGGCTAACAGTCGCACTGATGAAAGCCTCACACTCCCTCTTCTGTGCGCAGAACAACTGGACTTATAGAAAAACAAGTTCAAGATATGACTAAAATTATTGCACATATAAAGAAACAACACTTGTTTGTAAGTTCTCTAAAGAACTGTTATATACATCATAGAGGACAAAAATATAGCAATATATCTATTTCCCAACAACCTTCAGTCCAAAAGACATGGCATAGTTTCACGTACACGTAAAAGCAGACACACTCACACATACACTGCTTCTATCCTCTGCTGAGTACACACTCCCCTCTCACCAATTTAACACCTGATATTTCCTCTGAAGACGAAGCGAAGGAAAGGCCTCCCCCATTCTGTCAACACTGAATGGGGCTTGAATAGGCAGAACTATAATACACCTCAAGGTGCAACCTGGACACATCATCAGTGATGTTCTCAGGGTCATCGGGTGTTTCAGGTTTTACATCAGACACCCTCACCCGGGCGACCCAACCGAGGGTGATCAGGCCCCGACTTGTGTCCTGGTAGCGCACTATGCCAAGTGTTCCCCCTCCTCAACCAGAGCCACCGTGAAGCCTTCTCCGCTGCTTCCAGGATGTTCTTGATGGCTCTTCGCCTGTGCAGTCCACAAATGCCTAGGAGCCCCAGGACCTGGTGCAAGGACTTGCCTGCAAAGCCCCTGCAGCCCACCTCAACAGGCTCACAGAGGGCCTTTCACCCGTTCCTCCTGCACTCAGCTACAAGGTCCGCATACTTGGCCCTCTTCCTCTCCTGAGCTTCCTCCATTCGGTCCTCCCAGGGGACGGTTAGCTCAAGGAGCCCCACCTGCCTGCTGGCCATGGACATCAGGACCATGACCGGCTGGAGTGTTGTCGCTGCGATGGTGTTCGGAAACCTCAACTGTCTCCCTAGGTCAACCAGGAGCTGCCAGTCCCTTGATGTTGTGAGCAGACCCCTCTGGGCCTTCTTGGAGTTTTGAGGCTTCTCTCCTGCTTGGACAAAGGCAATCATGCCCCTGGTCAGCTGCTGCAGATTGCTGTTGTGAATGCCTGTGCAGATGGTGTCTGCTATTGCCCGCAGGACCTTGTCGATACCAGCATAACAGTTTATTGATGGTCTATTAAGATTTAAAGGACTTAATGTGCTTTCAATTTTGATGTGTTTCCAGCATGATCTCTATTGTCATAAAAAAGCATTTTGTCTTTTAAACTTCAATTTCAATGAAGTTGTGATGTTATGTAAAATGTAAATAAAGACAGAATGATGTGCAAATATTCCCTCCATAATCAATTGAATACACTGCAAACACAAGATATTTAATATTAAAATCAGAAAGAAATTGTTTTTTTTGCAGATATTCACTCATTTTGAACTGAAGTCTGCAACATGCTGCAACAGGGACACGTGTGTCACAGTTACATTACCTGTCTTTTAACAACTCTCAACTTCAAGTATTTGTGAAGTGAGGACACCAACTGTTGAAGCTTTGTAGGTGGAATTCTTTACAATTCCTGCTTTATGTACGATAATGCATGCTCACAATGCACCACACATCTTAAATGGGACACAGGACTGAACTGCAGGCAGGCCAGTTTTATACCCGTGCTTTTTTACTGCAAAGCCACGCTGTTGTAACATGCACAGGATCTGGCTTGGCATTATCCTTCTACTACAAGCAGCATATGTTGCTCCAAAACCTGTATGTACCCCTCAGCATTAAAGGTGCCTTCACAAATGTACAAGTTACCCATGCCATGGGCACTAACACAACCCAATACTGTCTCTGGGTGTTGTTGATTTATGGCTTTTGCTTTGTATGATAGCTTTTTAACTTGCACTTGTAGATGTAGTGATAAACTGTGTTAACTGACAATGGTTTTCTGAAGTGTTCCTGGGCCCACGTGGTAATATCCTTTACAGAACGCTGTGATTTTCAATGCAGTGCCGCTTAAGGGAGCGGTGGTCACAGGCATTCAGTTTTGGTCTTCAGCCTTAATGCTTATATGCAGAAATTGAATCTTAACATGACAAGATGGACTGTGGATGATGAAATCCCTAAATTGCTTGAATGTTGAAAATGTAGTTCTCAAACTGTTGGACTATTTGCTTATGCACTTGTTCTCAAAGTGGTGAATCTCGGCCCATCCTCCTTGTGAAAAACTGAGCCTTTTGAGGATGCTCCTTTTACACCCAGTCATGATACTTGCCTGTTTTAGATTTAGACTGTTCACCTGTGTAATGCTCCAAAAAGGTGTTTTTGAACATTCCCAAACATTTCCAGCCTTTGATGCCCCGTCCCAGCTTATTTGGAACATGCTGCAGACATCAAATACAAGATGAGTGAATATTTGGACACATCAAAGTTGTACAGTTTGAACATTACATATTTTGTAATTTAATTTGTCGTGTTATCAACTGAAATAGGTAGAAAAGTATTTGCAAGATCAATGTACTCTCTTTTTATTTAAGTTTTGGATATTATCTCAACTTGAATTGTGCAATTGTCTCTATGTCAATATAATTTACATCTGGGGATAACATTTTGTGGTAACTGTGAAAAGTTACCCTGAGAGCCCTGGATTTATGTTATGAGAATCTGTTTTTAACAAGCACATTCAATTCTACCATTAAATCCAAATATGGAAGAAAGTGAAGAGAAGAAATGCCTCTGTGGGGGATGAGGGCTGTAAAAATGAAGAATCCTGGGAATTAATACTAACCCTGGCAAGTGGCAATAAGGATTTAAGACAAATAGATGATGAGCTTTGTAGTGAGAAAAAAGGGGGCATACATGAAGGGTTGGACATTGAGATGAAGCAGATTTGGTTTTTCACATGAGTATAAATCAGCGTATAGCAGCAGAGCATGTAGTCTGTGTCTGTGACATTACAGATGAATACTTTGAAGTTCTATACATGCTCTAACATCAGTCATACTCACTCCTCTGTCTGTTGAGCTTATATGTAAACACAGCTGATGGCCCACTTTAACAGGAGCAGCCCCTCTCAGGCCACATGTGCTGCTGCTTTGAAAAATAAATGAGTGGAAGCTGAGCTGTGACATGAATCACCCTTTCAGGACTTTAGAGGAGTGAGTGACACACAGATACATTATCCAAAGACTTTCTTTAACACCTGGGCCACACCAAGTGACAAAATGTCAGATGGATATGTATACTTACATAACACAAAACATGCAACATTCTGGCTTTAATTAAAGTGCAGCACTTTTCTTCTGGAAGGAAAGTAAAGCTGACATTCAACACAAAACCAGTTAGTTTAAGAGATTCCTTAATGAAATTTGAGTGATTTAACACTTTGGTGTTGGGGCTGGTCTGCTTAAATACAGTCATGAACGGTAACAAAATGAATTTGTTCGAGCACTTATTTAAGGACAATGTTTCAGTGTCTGCACTTTATTTGAGTATTACTTCACTTCTACTCCACTACATGTTAGAGACAAAATCATCCTTTTTTAACTTCATTTTTCTACAAGAATGTTCTTTTTATTTCAAATTAGACAATGAACTTTCTTTTCTTTTCTAAATCTAATCCAAAAGACAATGAACTCTCTGTGTGGTTTGTCCATGTGGTTTTGTCTTTCTTGTAATCTCTCACTTGTCTGCGTGGTAGCACAGAGGATATGATGCATACGAGACTCAGGTCATGCACTTCTGTTTGTGTGAACAGGTGGTAAAGACAGATACAGCAGAGAAGGATGAAAAATAATTGGTATTGTTCTAAATATTTGAGATTTAAAATATCTGCATCTCAAAAATATCATGAAAAACTCCAACATGCACGCTCTTGTTCCCATCTTGGCTGAACCACCCTGCAACCAGGATGGGTAAATAAAAAGTAAACTTTGATTATCTTCATTGATTCATCAATTATTTGTTTGATTTTCTTTCCTGTTTCATGTTTTCAAAGCGCATTTGATAAATGGATTGTTTTAGGCCACATAATGGCTAACCTGACACACCAGAAGGATCTCTCAATATACTTCACCAGTCTATCTGGGAAAGCGCCCATAGAGACTATTTGGGAAAGGGCAGAGCCTTTCAACAGCATATGAAGCAGGTGATTGGATTAATCAATCTGTCAGTCACATTAATTACGGGCCAATCAGACAATGTAGTAGGTGGTCGCCACTGCTGCGGTGTTGAGGGCACAAAGATGAGCAACTTTATAAAACAAACTCTCAACAGAACAAGTCGGAAGTGGATCGAAAATATACTTCCAATCGAGAAGTGCTTTCAGTGTTGTGATTTTTTTTCATTTAATAAAGAAATGTGGTCCAGATCTGGTTGGATCTGCTTAATTACAGACATTAGATCAGGCTGATCCAACTGCACTGCAAGATTCCAACATGGTTTTATGTTAATAAAGCATTTTAAGAACGACGAATAAAGAACTATTGTATAAAATATCTGTACTAATCAAATCTACTCAAACTTTCACCTCAGCAACTGTATGAGAATAAGCTCTTGCTGGACGATTTGACACTTCTAGCTCCAACTGGCTGTGGGACGCAGAAGCAGCAGGATGTGGGTTCCTATTGTTATAACAGAGTGAGAGGCTGTCTTTGTTGAGTAAGTATAACAGACACATGCAGATGAGAGATAAGTTCACACATACACTACTCCAACTGTGCAAAAACCACAGCAAGCTCTCCCTGACACTTGTACACTGTATGTGAAAAGATATGTGCATGCAGGTTTCTGTCTCCTCTGTGGATCATCTCCAGGTTTCAAACAGTTGGGGCTGACTTAATGTATACAAAAAACAAAACAGTGAACTGACAGTTTAAAAAAAAGTCTGCTTTTAAAAAAACAAAAGCTTTCTGCTCATTAAGAGGACCTCAATGTTGCTTAGTGCAGCCTGTGGTGGGTTAATGTTGTTGTTTTGAGTCAGCATGCTGAGGCTGTGTTTAAATAAGGTCACTTGACAAACAGCTTGTACCATAGAGCTGTCATCGCACTAAACTCCATACAGTCCCATTGTACTTGAACATTCACTGAAGCCTGTGCAATATTCTGGTGTGCTATTTATATTTATAGTACAGCAGCAAAATAACAGCCATGTTATTTTATTTATCTTTTATAGTTATAGTTGTCGTTTTTATTGCCTTGATTTTTAACTTGTACTTTTTATACTTGAGTCCGTGAGAGCTGCTACTTCAATTTTGTTGCACTGGTGCAATGACTATAAAGAGATTCTGATTCTCTGATTCTGAAAACCTAAAGCTGTTGTTGGAGATATGATGGTTAACACAAAGCTGGTTATGAACTTTTGCTGTTAGTTCAGACTTCCTGCTTGGTTAAAGTAATAAATGTAAATATGTAAGTAGTTTATGCTACAAGTGTCTTTGCATAGTTTTATATTTTTCCCCCAATAGCCAAAGCTTGACAGAGCTATATTCAGATGTGAAAAGGCTCGCTCATCATTTATCAAATTCTGTGAGATTTAAATTTTGTTTCTAATTTTTTAAATTGTTTTTATGTTCATACAACTTTTAATGCATCAACCTGACATCACTGTAGCATAAATATTCCGTTAGCCCGGGTTGTTCTAAACAGATGATGTCTTTATGATGATTCTGCTTAAAGGGTTGAGGTTCTACATGCTAACCTGACACACCAGATGGACTGTTCAATATATTTCTCGAGTCCATCTGGTAAAGAAGCACATTGTTAGTGTTTTGGAATGGGCAGAGCCTTTCAATAGCATATCTGGCAGGTGATTGGATGATTGTTCTGTCAGTGACATTCATTACAGTCCAATCAGGTAATGTAGCAGATGGGTGCTACTGTGATGGTGTCAAGGACAGAACGTGAGCCACTTCGTAAAACAAACTCTCAGCCATAACATATATGGATGCGGAGTGAAAACATCATTTCTATTTCGTGCTTTGTGTGATTGTTTGTTTTTCATTTCATGAAAAAGTGCAGTCCAGATCTGATAAAACTGCTACTGAAGCTGTTAGCATATTTGCTAGTCTTTGTCCAAGCAGTAACTTCCTGCTGTTGTCTCACTCGTAGCTCCCACCTCTTCCTGTTTTAAAGGATGCTGATTGGGTCATTCCTGATTGGGCAGCTTACAATCATTGTCGACTGGAGCTTGGCAAGATGGATCTGCCTGATTACAGACAATGAATCAGGCTGACAAATCCGCAGTGCAAGATAATCTACACACACTATTTCAATAAAAATCCAGGCAGACTGAAAATAGCAGGAAATGACATGAAGTTGCAAGAGATATTAGTAAGCTGTCTGCACTCAAAACTGAAAATACAGCAATTCACAGGAGCCCTACTGACTTGGATGTCGTACCAAATCGTTCAACATCTTATAAAGAATTATTGCATTCAAATATTTATAGTGGATTAAAACCGCCCTTCTTAAGGGGGTAGGATTACACAAGTTTAGACTTCTTCCTACTCCTTTTTGCTCATGTAAGCTGAGAGTCTTTAAAAAAAATTTAAAAAATAAAAAACTGCAGATTCAGCTTCTGTCTTGTTTATTTTCTTGTTTTTTTCCTGATTATCACTTATTTGCATATTAAACTGTTTTTAAGTTGTCATTTACATGACCAAAATAAAGATAACCATCAATCAATCAAACCTTTGTGCCAAGCAAACAAGCCATCTATGTGTAAAAACATGCCTAAGTAATAAATAATTGACAAAGGAAGACATTAGAAACAATAGAAGCAACACTAAAATAGTGCTGTGCTATCTTAGGAAGAATGCAATCACGGGGAGAATGAAGGTAAGCCATAAAAACAGATGGAGCAGCATTCAAACAATCTTCATCTTATTAATTTAGAAATTGCTTGATTGAATGAAGCATTATTTTTTCTTTATGTATAAAACATGTTAAATAGATAAAGTTTGACATGACTTAACAATACACACAGCCAAATATAAGGCGAGCTTAATTTTTTTTTGTTTCCAGCCTACCACCCACTTAATATACCTATTTTTATAATCACAAATTAAACAATACAACCTAACAAGGGTGCAACGACAACAACATCAGACAAACTACTTTGTCTTTGGAAAGGGTTCAAACTTAGTATTGTCCCAAAATCCTTGAGCCTGACTCCACTCACGTACACCTCACGGAGCTAATATCCTCCTGAGACCTCCCAAAGTTCCTCCTGTCCCTGCTAATTCAATCACAAAACACAAAGCATTCCTCCCACTCAGACAGCGTTTGTCTCTCACCTGCTTCTTGTCCCGAGAGACCCATTTGGACTCGATGGCACCCAGAGTGAGGCTGGGCGCCATGTGGTTCAGGATCTTTGCCAGAAAAACCTGTAAACAGCAAAAAGAAACAAAGCATCGTAAGCGTTTCAGTTTATTTTCACACATCAACACCTCCCTGAAGCTTGTTTCTATCTCTTTTTGTCTTTATTTTCTCGCCATCTGCCTGGTGTTACAATGAGATACTGTCTTTATTTTGAGTGTGTGCTGTAAAAGTCACCTGTTTGCTCTCATGTGGGAGTGTTTATATCAGTGAGGGATTTCAAAAACACATTTCTTCTTGTTGAAACGTGCTGATTATTCTAAAAACAAGGCTCTGTCTCTTCTGTACAGATTTTAACACCACTTCAGGGCCTGAATATTAGACACACTTTAGTCTGTGATTCAGTGATGCTGTTCAAGTGGCACTCACACTGATTCTCCACAAAATAAAAGGTGTCAGTATGGTAGTCATAAGCCGTGGCAGGGCTGAGTGGAGTGAGATGATTTACTTCACTGAAGAGAGTGACTCATGACGAAAAAGAGAGGACTGAGTAAGAGAAGTGAGTGGAAGGAGCGTGATGGAAAGTCGATACCTTGAAGGGTGTAGCTGATTCTGGGTTCATCTGGACCATTGGGCCGATCAGGACAACCCCGGCAAAGTCACCAGGCCTCTCACATGCTGTCAGGATGGAGATCGCACCTCCCTGTCAAAGAAAAGGACAGAACATGTTAGGGATGCACCTATCAGTCCTGGTATGGGGTATTAGTACAATACAGACTCAAATAGCTGGACTAGAGCCCTCTCTTCCTTGTAAGTCTTTGTTAATTGTGATGTGAGCCAAATTAACTAGAAAAAATGATCACGTTCTGTCCTCAACTTAGAAATAGACTTTTACTTTCTGAACACTTTAGAACTTAGATTGAGCACTCTATGGAAGATTCTTACCGCTAAGAGTGCAACCTCCCTTTAACAAATGATTAAGGAAAGTTGTTTTTCACACCTACAGCTCGGTTGCTTTGTTCCGATTCAGTGTTAAATGTGTGCATGTCTGTATGTGCATGTGGAGCTCCTGCTGTGTCATGTTCTCTCCCTGTTTAGCAACACCACAATACAGTGCAAACTGACACCAACATAACTTTGTCACGGAGTCAATATCAACATTTTAAGTCATTATGATGGTAGCCTCTTGGCTTTTGCAGTAGGGTTACAGTCAGACATGCACACATACACAGTACTGCACTCCAGTGCTGTTAATGCCAACCCTGCTCTTGTTTCTGTGACACCTCTGTTGCTACTCCTTAAGGGATACACCAACATTTTTTTGTTTTCGTTTCTTGCCTCACTCCCAAAGCCATGACTAGCAGACACCATTCTTTTGACTGTGTGTGCAGTAACAAGGAAGAGACAGGCAGAGCTTGCCCACCGCGAATTAGCTTAGCTCAAACCCTGGAAGTCAATGGGTAGTGCTAGCCTGTCTCTGCCTAAAGTCATAAGTTAAACTCTTCAGCAACTCTAAACGGTCCTGTGTGCCAGTTGTGACTTGTTTTTTTTTTCTACCTTGTTATGTAACGTTATCTATTTTTAGACTCAGATTAGCACTTAAACCGCAGGGCGTATGTGCAGACCACCGCAGACATGCTTTGTTTTGTTGACCTACTTACAAAAGGCAGGCTAACGCTACCCATTGACTCCCAGTGTTTAAGCTAAGCTAATTAGTGGTGGGTGAGCCCTGCCCATCTCTTCCTTGTTACTGCACACACAGTTGAAACAATGGAGTCTATCTGCTTGTCATGGACTCAGGAGTGAGGCAAGACACGAAAACAAAAAAATGTTGGCTTAGCCCTTTAAGTCAGCACAGCAGTGGGATCAGCTGTTTAGTAAATGAACGATACATGAACTGGAGCTTCAAAAGCGGTTTTCTAGTCTTCTGACTTCTCAAAGCACTTTTACACCATAGGTCACATCTACCCATTCATTCCTGTTCACGCTCACATTCAGTCATTGATGGGTCCAAGTTGTCCATCAGTATTAAAGTAGCTTGTCAGTTTTCATCCTGTAATGCCGGATCAGTGCGTAACAGTATAGCACAGTTTTCAACACACAAGACATTTTCAGGAAAGCATGTGTGGAAAAGGAGAGGATACTGTGTGTATCAGGAAGAGCCTCCCTCTGAGAGATGTGGGAAGGTCTGAGGGAAGTAGGTGAGAGGTTCTGATGTGAGGAACAGTGGGAAAACTCCTCAGAGGTCAAGGAGAACATGTAACAAACCCCCTTTTGTTCAGATGGGTGTGAATTTCCCTCCTCCTTTGTTGCTGCATCTTAACTCAGTCTCAGAGAAAATTCAAAAAAGAACCCATGACCTTCGGGCCACAGTGTCGTCTGTTTAGTTGTGTGAAGATCAGCAAAAGCCGCACCTACGCACCCGGGCTGACATTTTCAGATTGTGATTTAAATTCTTGGATGTAGTGCAATGTTAATTAGCACCTCTGCTGCAGCCAAAATTCAGATCAATTAACTGTGGTTCACTGTGTCATGCTTCCTCTCCTCACATGCAGCAAGTCGAAGTGCACCGCAGAGTGCACAAAAGCACGCACTATAGACCAGAGGGATTCTGCATGGGTGAACCTGTCCCTCTCTCCCAGGAAACTAATTGGCTTAAACATTGTTTGCATGAGAGTTCTTTGTCACCTTTGTGAATATTCATCAGCCTGGGGCCAACGTAAGGCTCACTCCACAAAAAGAGGCACCAAAAGACAAAACATTTCCCACCAGAAAATCTCACTTTCTAAAGGGCACAAGTGCTCTGCTGGCTGAAGCATATGCACACACAGACGGGGAATAAGATCAGGATCCTGTTTACTCCCTCATTTCTGTGTCTCACCTCCAAAAAAATACCCTAACACAAGGGAATAGTTGATATGGTGAGACAGATACATAGTTAGATACATCAATCATCCCTGTTGAATTTTATCTGATTGTAATCAGGACAGCAGATATAATCATAAAATCAAAATATTAACTGTATTTAGTACTATTGTACATTAGATCTTTTTGTTGCACCAGGCCATCTTATTATTCTAACCACACCTTGCTGTTTCTTGTTCTTGTTCACTTCATTTTTTCTCACTTGGGTGTTTTTCTGTCTATATTGGGGTTCTGTTAAATGTAACAGGCCATCATTACATTTAAAGCTGCTTCAATTGACCAAACACCAATCAACATCAGCTGATATTTGTTAAAAATGCACTATTGGCTGATCAAAGTTAATGCCTGAAGACTCATCTACTCATCCGCTGCTGCTCAGTTGTTTTCATTTCTTTCTGTAAAAAATATCAATCCGGTGTTGAAGTCTATGTCAAGCCGTTTTTTTGGACCAGGCTGTAAAGATGTGTATCTGGGCTGTAAAAACTCTTGGCTCCCCACACACGCAATCAGAACACCTCCAGGGTTCCTGCAGAAGCCTCATGCGTAAATTCAAGGAACAGTCTTTGGCACTTCCTATAGGCTTCATTTTTCAGCCCTGGAGGTTCTGTTTGGAGTAAGGGGTAAAAATGAAAACAAGTGATCTTGACCTTTGACCACAAATGTTGCATCATTATATCTTTTAGTCAGAAAGGACAGAGAAATTGTGTTTGATGAAGAGATGAAGCACTTGACCTTTGCCTTGTGACCTCCAAAATCTTTTAGTCAGAGCCAACATTTATACAAAGAAAGACAGAAGAGAGGAAATCTCTAAACGTGGTCTTGAGATATGCACTCAGATCTGAGTGTTTCCAAAGGGGAGGAAAAAAGAGCTGCATATAATCCTCTACAGAGACATTTTGTATTTATTTTTGTACTTTTTTAAAACTATCTTAAATCAAATCCTTGCTCAATAGACACCCAAGATATGATGTAAATGGTCAAACACACCAGAATGTGGGACCTTTATGATTTTCAAGGCAGATTTTATTATATATTCTTCATGTTCACATTTTTTAAATACTTTCTTCATATCGCAAGTTGAGGGAAGGCCACATATTACGCTGGCCCCCCGTTACCCACCCTTGCCCTAGGACTATGAATTCCAAAATCTGATAAGTTTCTTCTTCATTTAGAGCAAAGTTTGAAGGAATTTCCTTGTCATATTTTTTCGATATCATTTACGAGAAAGGCCTTTAAAGATAGATGGCCAATGCTTTTGTCAGTGTGAAGGCATTAAAGTAATCTTAGATTGCTGCCCACACTGGCAGACTGACTTAGATTTTTATGCTTAAATATAAAAAGATGACCGAATATATTTTGGTGCAAAGCCTTACAGGTCATGCCCTTCCTCACACTCATACATTTTGTTCAGTGGGCTCCAGTGATAGAGAGACAAGTGAAAAAATAGAGAAGAGAGAGAGTGAGGACAGAGAAGCTCTGTAAGTAGCTGATCACAGATCACTACGCTCTTTCTCTCTCTGGATTTTAAGGATGAATACATGTATTGTTTGGTTTTTATGACTTCATACAGTGGGTGAACTTGAACTCAGAAATAGCCTCAGGACCATTATATGGACTACAGAGCTATAAAACTGACATTATATGGACTGTACAGCTATAATACTGACATTTCAAGGTCTTTATAGGCATTAGATTAGCATTATATAAAACAGGATGTTAAAAATGGCTTAACACAGATAATGAGATGCTATTTAGAAAAAAATGCAAACATGTAAACAGGCTAGACTGGATTAGACTAATTTAAACAGCCTGAAAAAGGAGGATTTAACAACATATCTGTTTATGTGTAGCCTCAAAGTAAAAGAATTTAATAAAAGGGAAAAACAAAAGACACGACAGAGTTTGAATTCAATAAGCTGTGTAGCATAAGGATGAACAGAATGAGTAATAGATCCTGAGAAAGATGCTGGGTTTGAAAGCAAACACACCAAAGTCCTAAACAATGACGAACCATTACATAAAACTCTGGCACAGAGGAAGTAGGACAAATGATCCACAGCCAGAAATCCTGATGGAGAACAAGATAACCAGGGAAGAGAGACAAGAAGAGGCTGAAGGCTTTTGTTAGCATTCCCATGAGATGATACATTAACAAAGTGCTCCAGTTCTGATTATACGAACAAGATGCATAGAAAACTGTGAATCTGTGAAAGCAGTGTGGGGACACAGAGGCCAGAAATGTGAGACTGGAGCTGAGACATAAACTGCTCATGTTAGCAGTTCATTGAGGTCTGCTGTTAGGCCTAAAGAAATAAACGAATTCTTAAAATCAGGTAGTATGCCTTTGAAAATATCAATCAACATATCTTAATTCCAATCGGCAAATGTTATATGACATTAATTATTGCAGTCATTTAATTTGTATAATGTTAAAATGTTTGCTTTTGAACTTTGCAGAGCACTTTGACACATTTTACTCATGAATAACCGAATTAGATAAGTTACATATGATAACTTGTTCTATTGAACTTTTTAAAAACATTTTAATGAGTAAAAAAAAAAAGTTGTTGCAGCATTACGGGCATAAGGAGCATTGAAGGACAGCAACATTGCATTAGTTATGAAACAGCAACATTAAAAATCAAATATCAATGTCTGAATCATAAGAAAAAAGGACACACAAATGACTGGATATTAGATCCTACAGGTGACTAAACTGATTCTCTTGCAGAAGGCTTGAAGTCATGGTGTTCCTTTACTCAGATCTGCTCTTCGGTTGGATGAAATATTCTTAAAATATGATTTTTTATATTAATTGTAGAGTGAAACTTGGCAGTCTTAAAGCATTGTCCTTGATGGTTTGTTTTCCCTCATGTTACCAAACATTTTGTCCATGTTCCCCGAGAAACCAGCTGTTTCTATTGAGCTCAGTCTCCAGAGACGATGCCCAATGTAAACAATGCCTGCTCATGTAGAGATTTGCATAGATGCAGTTCAGTCAGAACAGGATGACATTATGTCATTAAGTTAAGAACAAAGACCACTGAAAGCATTTCTCCTTGAAAAGATTTTTTGTTCCTCTACTGACAGAGTTTGTGATACAAATTAGCTGGCATTATGTCTCTTACCCTGTGGCAGTACAACCCGCAAACTTCATCATCTGATTGATGAATATGAATGGCTAAACCATCATCACATCACCATCTGGATGTGTTTTTGACAGGTACTACTCTCCAAAAATGCTGTCTTGTAACTGTGAAATATATATTCAATATATTGTGCTGTCTATCTGGAATTAGGGACTAATGCAAACTTGTAAAACAAAGGGGTAAACTAGAAGGACTCCAAGAACAAAAACCTTCGCCAAGGCATTTCAAACATTGTAAAAATGTGGTAAACTATCCTATCTTGCAATGTTTATAAATTCTTCAAAAAAATCCTTGCTGCACTTCTGGATTCAGACCACAATCTAACCACTTCCTTTGTGTGCAATGACCAACATCCCCTGAAAATGTCATAAACATTTGTTGAGAACTTTAGTGATCTATTAGAAAATATGCGGAAATCTTCCCAGTCTCACGCTGTTAACAAATCCTTTAAAAAAATTATGGATCCACATCTGGATTTGGTCGCCACTAAAATTGAATCACTACTTTCTTGTACCATGACCAACATTCCCAGAAAATTTAATCAATATAAATTCATAACTTTTTGAGTTATCCTGTCCACAAACAAACAAACTTACACACAGCAGCTAAAACAGAACCTCCTTGGCAGAGGTAGATTACCTTTAAACTGGATCATAGAGATGGACAAACTGACATGACTAACATCAAAAGGCTAGCCAAAACAACATAAGATTTAATTGCTATCCTAATTCTTTGTCTTCTTTCTTTGAGAATCTAACTTATGAGAGGTTTAGTCCCAGTTTGACAGACCCCCTGTGGTAGGGAGGTGATGTTGTAGCAGTGGTGCAACTTCAACGGACAAAGACTTTGATTGAGCTTCTGACAGCTCTACGGTCTCTTCAGGATGTTTTCATTGGACAAACTGTAGAGTCCACAGGTGGTTTCCATTGTGTCACTGAATCCATGTAAAACAGAGACGCTCACAAACAGAGGGGAAGAGAAACAGGATGAGGACTCACAACAGTGGGAAGCAGGGAAATGAGACCTGTAAAAACAGTGACACAGAAACTGGATTTGGGTTTGGTTTCCCAAACTTCACGCCTTAAGTTTACTGTATTTTAGGAAAAGAAATTAAATAAGAAGAGGATATGAAAAAAGAGACAAAGGGCAAATACTAAGCCAAGCAGTGGAGGGGTAATTAGATTACTGAATTAAACTAAACAAATAAAAGGAGTTGAATTACAGGCTGTGCGGCTGAATTCCTCTGCTAACCATCAAGTCACGGTCAAGCTAAAGTTTACATCAACAGAATGACACTGGGGCTTTGTCCAGGACAGGAAATTTGTTTTATAGTAGGAATTTTTAAAACAATTCATTTTCCCTCAAACAAAAGTGAGCCACAAAGATGTCTTCATTAAACAGGAAAGGTTACAAACCATGGTCATTTATAAGAGGGACATAACAGGACATGCCCTGTATGTTCCTCTGTGTGTAGTGCAGAGCATGTGAGTATCAGTCGACCTCTTACAAGGACAGCAAAACAAACATGCACAGGAGGTTAAGAAAAGAAAGACTTAGCTGATTATTTGTGTATGACAGTAGGGCTGACAGATATATTGAGCAAAAACAACAACATCATATTTGTTCCTTCTGTCACACTGCAGGAAATTAATGTGGTGTCTTTTCTGAAAATCAATAAAAACCTGCAGCTGTTAGACATTGGCGTAAAAACAAGGAGCTCCATGATGAGAGGTAAGAGGACCATACCCATGTTTTTAACTTCTAATCAAATTAAGGCTCATTGTGTTACGGTGCATGAAGTGCTCTTGTTATCTAATGATTTTCAACCTATTTAGTTGCAGTTAAAAGTGTTTTTAAGGATGTAAAATGTGTGAAGAATGTTTCTTAATGCAAGTGTTCACCAGGGGTACATCTATTGAGTATTTTTGCCGTAAAGAAAGAGAGGATTGACTGAGAGTCACCAATTTCCAAGGCCACTGTTCAAATCACAACACCGATGAATCTGTGTTGAGTGTTGCCTGTAGTTTGTGCATTTTAATTTCAGGGGACACATCATCTCTGACTGAACTGTGATCGGCTCTCTGACTGCTGAAGCTGATGTCAAACAAGCTTCATTGAAGAATAATCAAGAAAATAAGTGGTATTAGTTTCAGTCACATACAGAAGTGGTAGCCTGGCTTGCCTTTGGTCAGTGGTTCTCAAATGGTGTGGCAGGGCATACTGGCATGCCTTGGGAATATTTAACACCGTAAGTTATAACTAGGAATGCACGAGATTGGATTTTTGCAGATCTCCGATGTGCCAAAGTTTCCAAACTCATCATCAAGATACAGATATTTTTGTCAAGGGCACAAAAACTTTATTTCCCCCTTGAAACAATTAAAGTCTTGATGTTTAAAATTGGTCACGAGCTGTGGATAGGGACTGAAAGAAAAGGATCGCAGGTACAAGGGGCTGAAATGAGTTTCCTCCTCAGGGTGTCCAGGCTCTCCCTTAGAGAAAGGGTGAGGAGCTCGGTCATCCAGGAGGGTCTCGGAGTAGAACCGCTGCTCCTCAGCGTTGAGAGGAGCCAGTTGAGGTGGTTTGGGCATCTAATCAGGATGCCTACTGGACGCCTCCCTGGTGAGGTGTTCAGGGCACATCCCACCGGTAGGAGACCTCGGGGAAGACCCAGGACACGCCGGAGGGACTATGTCTCTTAGCTGACCTGGGAACGCCTCGGGATCCCCCGGGGAGAGCTGGAGGAAGTGACTGGGGAGAGAGAAGTCTGGGCTTCCCTGCTTAGGCTGCTGCCCCCGCAAACCGACCACGGATAAGCAGAAGAAGATGGATGGATGTTTACAATTACCCATGCAGTAAAGATAAGGTGAAGCATTACGGTATCTTTGTGTATGCTTTAAATATCAGTAAAATTTCAATATTGGCCAATACTGATATTCAAGTTTATAGGCCAGTATCTCTGGTACAGATATCATGACAAAAATATTGTGAAGATGCTCATCAGATAAGCCTCATGCAATAACAGAACCCTGGCTGCCCACACAAGGTAAGAGCCTTTTAATGGCAAGTGCATGAATTCACTGCCAAAGCAGCACCTTTTCTTCTGCTAAGCTGAGATATTTGTCTAATGGGGATTCCAGCCTTGGAGCTGCAGCTCTTTGAGTACTCTCTATTTATTCTGCAACACCAGAGGCTGTCAGATGGGGACACGTGTGCTGATAAAAATAAGATTTTAGAGCATTTCTGAGAGATTTGGTTGACAAATAAGCTACAAACAGGAGAAAACACTGTGATCTACGACCTCTGGCAAGCAGATAAAATCAGTGTCCTTGAGTCCAAGAAGATTTCTGTGCACAATCAAAGTATTTGCCCGAGGTGTCACAGAGATTTCATGTTCTTATGAGTGGAAGTGACAGATGAATGAGTGGATGGAGGTAAATATTAGATGATGTATAATGGTGGAAACAGGAAATTAAAGCAGATAACAGCAGAACATGTGGGTGAGCTGACATGACAGCCAGAACAAACATCTGATGAAACATCAGACTGGGGGATGTACTGATGGCCGAGAAAGAACAAGGAGAGAAGAGATGAAATGAGCTATGAGTAAGAGGAGTGTGAGAGGAGGCATTTACCACTGTGACTTTGGCCGTCTCTGTCTTAATATTTACACACCCTGATGTCTAAACAGGCGCTCAGCCTCCATCTCCCAGTTTAATTTACACAACACTCCTCGAGTCTGTGCTCCAACAACCTCAGGTTGTTTTGGACTCAGTCTCACAGTCTTTATGTAAACACTGTCCTGGTTAGCCATACATGGTTTGTTGATAAACAGACTCATGAATCAAATAGATTGTTGTTTAAAGCATTGGAAGTTTAATTGATAGCTCACAGTCAAATAAGACCTTATTTATACCGAGAAGCTGCTGGCCTGACAGGAGACAGTCAACTGGCTCTAACGGGGAAACATGGTATTTGGATTATCCTTAAAGCCTTCAACATAAGTCCTGGATTGTCTGAATCCACAAAAACACTTCCCTGTTATAAAAAGCACTGGTGGGATGACAATCAGATTCATGAGTGCAGTCTGTTTGCAAATCATCAAACTCATAATTATGTTTTTCACATTGATGATTCCCCCAATTTCCAAGAGGAAATCAACTCTGCAGAAGAAAATAACAAGAAAATCATTCATGAAATCCAATAGATCTCTCTCTTAATAAGCCATGAAGTCAGACGCTGACATCCTTAAACAAAGTTAATGAGATTTTTGCACATCAGTGTCTCATCCTGTCTTTTTTTGTAAAAGGGTTAGTTCTGTTTTTTTTTTTTTTTTTTTGAACTTATTTTTTATTAAGAAATACAACAAAAAATACAATAATAATGTACATTTGCACAGTATTATTCTTTTTCCTTTTCCTCTTTGAACAAAACTGAGAACTGTAATAGGTAAAGACATTGGGGTTTATGTTGTATATAATACCAACAATTCCAAGAGTCTACACACTAAAAAAATTTGATGAATCGGCTAATTAATGTATATTTATTTAATTATTATTATTATTATTATTATTAATAATAATAATAATGATAATAATAATAATAATAATAATAATGATAATAATAATAAATTTAAAAAAGGATCGTGAAATTCATGTGCATGTATGTGTACATTGTGTTTATATTAATTCATTGCTTTAACAAGGGTTCAACAAGTTTCCACCTTGCCACAAAAGTTTCTTTTTGTAATCTCAAAGCATATGTTATTTGCTCCATGTTATGGATTTCCTGAACCTTCTCGATCCACATATTGTAAGATGGGGGATCAGATTTTAACCATTTGATTGTAATACATTTTATTGCTGCTGTTGTTAGTATTCGTAGTAGATGCAGTTCTGGGTTTTTGAAGTGGGGTTGCTCGATGCCCATGGCAGAGGTGAATATAGTTGCCAATAAAGAAACTTGAAAGCTTTGTCCCCGAGAGAATATTTGGGGGCTGATGGTAGCCAGTACATAGCAGTGCACCACCAAGAGCCATGTAATTAAACCAGTTATAGGTCAAAACCACTTAAAAAAACCTATGTTGGATCGACGATATGTTACAGTAAGATTCTTTACTGCTTTTGACTTCTCCTTGACAAAGCTCACAAGTCCCTTTATTGGCACTCATATTAAGTATTGCCATTGGACCTCTAGCAACCCCACTTCAAAAACCTGAACTAACCCATTCAAGTTCATTTTAGGGCTGGATGAAATATCAATTAAATTGATTAATTTATTTCCATTTTTTAAAATCAAAAATCAAAATCGACTTTCCTTGAATTACTCTTACACTCTGTAAACTGTGGCAATGTTTGAAAACATACACTGTTTTAATAATGGTAGGTCCTGTCAGGTGTTGCACACTTTTAGGTTGCACTTGTTTTCTAAATTGTGATTAAATACTTACCAGAAAGTTCCATGCTAATATAATGTGGAAATAGTGCAGCTTTCAGTGCTTATGTGGACATGCTTGCCTGCATCTAAACTACATAATGAACATTTGATGACAAAATTACAGCAAACACAGGATATCAAAAAGTTACAAGCAGTTAGCAGATATAAAATCTTTCTCTCTCTCACATATTAATAAATCTAAATCATAACTAAGAAAAATACAATAAAATAAATATAAATAAATATAAATATCATATGGCTACAGGCTGACTACTACTACAACAACTACTACTACTGCTCCTTCCCGTCCTCTGTCTTCCTCTTACTCCTCCACCCCCCAGAGTGAGGAGTGGTACAGTCTGATGGCCTGAGGGACAAAAGAGTTTCTCAGTATTTTTTTTGTTTTTATGTCATTTCTGTGTCACTTGGAAGTTTTTTTTCCTTTGGGGAGAAAAATGAATTAAAATCGTAAATTAAGTTTTCTGAAAGAAATTCAGAGATTTTATTTTTAGGCCATATCACCTGCCCTTGTTAATTTATATGAATTCCATAAAGCACATAGTTAAGATTGGCCAGTAATAGAGTGGTGCAGTGATGACGTATTTTTGTAGGAAGTTAGGATCAGGTTCTGCTGACCATAGACATAATAAAAAAACTATATGGAATTTTTCACTGTTTACCGATCATTGCTGATAATATCATCCGTGGGGAACAAAAAGATGATGAAACAGTCATGTTCTGGTATTTCTGATAATCTTAAATAAACTTACTTTTCGTATTTTTTTTAAGCTTAAATGCTAATGCGTGAGAGTAAAAAGGAATTATTATGGGAGTTCCATTACAAACATCCATATCGTCATATATATCAACCATTTTGCTAAACAGATGCTTAAGCCCCAATCTGACATCGTTTTCATGGGGACCAACATTTCTGGCAGCTCTCCTGAGCTTTCTTCCCTCTAAAGTCAGCAGATCTGGTCTAGTTTTGGTGAGCCTATGCAAATTGTGGCCTTAGTTTCCTTCTCTGACAGTAGCAGCATCTGTTGAGTTATTTTTTTTGTTGCTGTAGGCCATCTGCTTCAGGATTTAATGTGTTGTGCGTTCAGAAATGGTCTTGTGCATACTTCGGTTGTAACCAGTGGTAATTTGAGTTACTGCTGCCTGTCTATCATCTCCATCCACTCTAGCCATTCTCCTCTGACCGCTGGCATCAACAAGGCATTTTTATACAGAGAACTGCAGCTCACTGGATATTTTCTATTTTTCTGACCATTCCCGTAAAGCTTATAGATAGCTGTACATAACAATCCCAGCATATCCTGTCCGGCACCAAAAGTCATGTCATGTTCATATTCTCATACTGGATCATGCCTTCGTTTCACTCTCTGATGCTCGACTTGAACTTTAGCTGGTCGACTTGATCACATCTAACTGCCTAAATGCACTGAGTTGCTGCCATTTGAGCGGCAGGTTAGCTTTTAATGTTAACAGCTGAATGGATGTACTTAATACAGTGGCTGATGAGTATATACCTTCTAACACTAATTCTTTCACAAAGTTTTCCTGACAAATCCAACAGTCCTCTGAAATATGATCCACTGTGAGATAACAAGGCTCAAAGCTCCTCATGGCAGAACATTTCAGAGTTAAATTTGCATATAGACTCTTTGTTCCAACCAGAAAGACGTCTTCCAGCTGTGAGCTCAAAGAACAAAAACTGTTTTCTGACAGGGAGAGAGCTTCGTCTTTATGTAATTCATGATACTGCGCCAAAGCTAAAGCTGCATGAAACCAAAGGTGTGTTCTTCAAAAATACAGACTCCTAGAAGCTTTTTCCTCCAATAGAAACAGTTGCTTCTGAATTGATTTGACCTACAATAGCACTGGCAGAGATGGCTCATTATATAACAAATCACTACTGTGTTGTCTGTTGGCTGTACTGAGAGTTAGTGGGTCACAGAGCGCAACAGTGAGAGGCAGATATTGAATGCAGCTCCATGAAAAACTGAATAAACAGATCAGTTAAAAATAGTTCCCTGGCCGTCCTTCAGGCTGTTTAGCCTTTATGTAATTTTTCTCAATGAAAATCATATTTTAGCTGCATTTCTACAGATTTCATAGAGCTACATTTGAGCCTCTTGAATGATCATTCAGTGGCATCTGAATTAAATGTAACACAACAGTAACTTAAAAAATATATCAATGCCAATTGGACTGACAGGTCCAGGTTATAAGTGGAGATCCATTGGCAGGTAATAAGCCAATTTCAAGGTGTTCCTCGAATTAATATTAATTAATATACAAGGTAATCTTTGTGTTTACATATGAGAAAGCTGTGAACCATCTTCTCAATACCACCGTATGTATGAAATTTCCTAAATTCACTGATGAAAGGGCTTTAAAAGTTCTCACACTATTATCCAGGTCTGAGGAAAAGGACCGACTTAAACCTGAGCATTTTAGTAGTTTGGAGAATACAAGAAATTTGCATATACATCTAGGACTGAATATTGCTAATGTACTAGATAGCAGTTAAACCCCTTGCCCGTATTTTGGGTCTCTGCCTTGAAAATTACATGACCATAGTTTATAAAATCTGTGTAATACAAGATCTACTTGAATAAATGCAGTAACATGATGAAGGGAACACTTCTGGGATTAGTTCGAGATGCGTATGTAGGTATATTTAACTGAGTCAGAGTAAATGAGACTGGCAAAAAAAACAAATTTAGGAGTGTATTTCTGGCAAAAAATGTTAATAAATAATATGAGCCGGAAAAATTAGTATCTCCCAGGATGCCAATGTAGCCTCAAATATCTGGGAGCCAAAGCATGTATACATACACTATATACTTCACCCATGTTATATCTATATACACAGGATTACTTGGTGGTTTTACTGCATGCATCACATGGAATCATTAACAAATTTATTGGACCACCTGTCATAATAATGCAAAACCATAAATATTTTAGAAATCTTTTAAAAGCTTATTTAAAACTAAAAATGTTTTGGACTTAGACTTTGTACAGCAATGAGGAATTTGAGATTGAATTCACAATTTTAGACCCAAGCTTGAGCAACTCAGTGGGCTTCACTGAGAAGTCAGAAATTAATCATCACATTTAACCACTAACAACTAATTTGTCTGTTCAGCAATTTAAGAAAAATAACAGTAATTTGACATCTTAATCAAGAAATAATGATGTCCTTTAATTTTCTTTTTTTAGTATAACATTTAATTTGAGAATGCATGGACAGCAATAATAATTATATTTTAGCATTAAAAATATTTCAGTTAAATATCCTAATTGTTTCTCTGTTTTTTGAAAATGTTGTAGGCCTGACCAACATCCTCTGCTAATAAAGGAAGACTGTTTCATTTGGTATGATGGTAGCACAAAAAGTTATCCTGAGGTTATGAAAATGGCCCATTTTCCCATCCATGATCCGTGGATGGGCCAGGAGGCCAAAACTCTGCACCTGGAGAGGCTGAGATTCTACAGAGAAGGCAGAGGAAGTCTGTTTGATGAGAGCTGGGAACCTTTGCTGAACTTTTCATCCAGCTGATGTGCTTTTGTATGGAGGGGTGGATCTTTTCGGGTTTTCTTTGCAAGTGTGTTTCATTTTATGTTTTTGTAAAGCCTTGAAAAATAATAAAATATTCTTTTTTATGACCAATTTTGTACAAGTTTTCCAATATTAAACAACAGCAACAACAAAATACATGGTGAATAACCAAGCTTAAAGGACATGACAAATAACAAATATCAAGCTAGTAATCAGAAAAACAAAATAGAAAGATAGAAAGAAAGAAAGCATATCATAAGAGATTAAAAAAACACCTAAATTAAACATAAATACAAACTGTACTGAGAGGCTGAGTTGTCTTCTACATACAATTTTTTAAGTTACCAGAAAATTCAGGGGGCTGCCAACCTGGCACACCAAGATAAGGTCAGATGGGTTCTGCTAATTTATATTAGAATTGAACCTTTTATTCCAGGCAAAGCAGTTATGGCTCTTTTGTGTAACCCAGTTGTCTTGGCCAAATTGAGAGTCTCGTATTGGGTCACTCCTGGGTAAACCTTGGATGATGTGCAAACAGTAGTCCAGGGTGTTGCCGCAGTATATCAGGTTTATTTCTGACCAAGGTCCAATTTCTGCATGTGATCTCCTCCATCTGCCTCCTACTGTTACTGCCTCTTGTTAGCCTTCCTTATCAATCAAATAAAAAATCCACCCAAAATAGATTTTCCCTGAAAGGGAAATGTATGCTGTCAGGATTTCTTATATTTGTTGTTCATCTTGTTAGTTTGCATCACACAGATTTCACCTTCATAGAGTGTGGGGATGTTTTTTCCCATGGGATTTTTTTTGGGCATTTTCTATGTTTTTATTAATAGGAGAGAGAGACAGTGGATTAGCTTGTGAGGGGGAAGGACATTCTGCAAACTGGCCACAGGCTGGATACGAACCCGAGCTGGCAGAAGCATGTATATGGGTCGTGCCTGGTTGCTTATCACTCCATTATACCAGCACCCTTTTCCCTTGGGACTTTGCATTTTCACTAAAAATGAGGTTTGTGTCCAAAAAAGCTTGTGATGCTTACATGTTTCATTCATCAAAAATAATATTCTCAAGGAGACACTATGTTATTCGATTCTGAGGCATACTTACAACAGTGATATCAGTGTGCAGTCAGACAGAGCAAACCTTCGCCAAGGCACAGTGGCGTCCCATGAACATTTTTATTGGGGGGTCCAGGTGGGGTCACTGAAAATCTTAGGGTGGCACACCAAATTGGTCCTTCTTGTGGTAACTCAGATTCAGTTACATTCTTTGACTGTGTATTGCATTCCCCTGACTCTTTTTCACTAAAAAAACAATATGCTAATGTGCCTTTCTGCACATCTCTATCTCTATCTCTATCTATATATCTATAAATCTATATATACATATATACATATATATATATACATATATATATGTATGCTCAGCCATGAAGACATCAATGTCCTTGTTAGTTTGTTTTAAAGATAAAATGATGACATTCTGATTTGTTTTGATCATTTGTTGATGCCTTGGAGCTGAGTGAACTTTGAACTTCAGGGTGTTGGTGAATAATAATAACACACAGTCACAGTCAGAGAACATCAGTTAAATTTTACACCCAACATTACGTCACTTGTGTCTGGCTGGATAGCGATCGTCCAGCCCTCTGTGTAAAAACAGCCACGTTACCTCAGAGCAGGTCACTGAACCTTAAGCTGCTCTGTGTGAGGTTTTTAATGCCCAGCAGCTGCACACTGAGCTGAATCTGTGTTACTGTGCAAAAGGTAAAAGGAATTTTCCAGAAGAGTCTAAATATTCCCTGGACCTGTTCCCAGATAACAGGAAGATTTGACCATCAATCGGATATATTCAGTATTGTGTGAGGACTTAAGAGGGCACACGTGTTGTAAAAAGCATGTTTGTAAGCACTTATCTGCATGTTGTAGCTACTAATTCGTTATTCCGTCTATTGTTGTTGTACTGTAATCAAAATCTCATTCAGCTCAACATGCAAACATGTTTTTCATCTCGGTCTATTTTTGGACATGCTGAAAGAAGAGTGCGTGTCTTTTATTGTTTCAGTGTCAATGTGTTGGAGAAAAACCCTTCACTCTGAATGGCATGAGCTGTCTGTCTTTGTGTGAGAAGCTCACCGTATTAAAGGAGTTCTGAAACAATGTTACTTAAATTTACGCCAAAACCAAAAGTCAAAAGCCCCTTGCACACATGAAAAACTGACATTTCTAACAAAATTTCAGGACATTCAGGTCCTGATACTTTCAATCATTGCTTTCACGCTTGTATTTAACAGCAGGAAGTTGTCAAAGTGTAAGGTTTGTTTATGATGATCAGTGGGGCTGTGCAGATGTGCATGCTCTCAGCAGATGGTCATTTATTCACTTTAACTGTGTGTGTTTGTGAATTGGGGTGTTTTCACACTAGTAGTTTGCTTCCTCAGGCCTGAATCTTGTTATATCCATCCATTATCTATACCGCTTATCCCTTTCGGAATCACAGGGGCTGGAGCCTATCCAAGCTGACATTGGGAAAGAGTTCACTATATTTCACTAGTCCATCCCCAACATTACAGGTCAACCAGATATAGAAGGCTGGTGCTACTGCTGCAGTGTTAAGTACAAATTAGAGTCACTTTGTGGAAAAAACGTGCAAAAACATGTCTGAAGTGGAGCAAAAACATCCTTTCCATAGAGAAATGCTTTTGTTTTTCATTTCATTAAGAATGTGGTCAAGATCTAAAAAATCTGCTACTGAAGCTGTTAACATCTATGCTAATCTATGTCCGAGCAGTCACTTCCATCTGTCAACAAGCTTGTAGCTCCCACCTCTTCCTGCCTCAAAGGACACTGATTGTGCTGCTTTGGGCCACAATCGTTGTAGACTGGAGATTGTCAAGATTAACCGCCCAATTACTGACATTGAATCAGGCAGATCTAGCAGCAGTGCTTAGTTAAATTTTCACCAAATGACAACTCAATGGCTCAATTTCATCTACACAAACAACAGTTTATGCTTCCAATCAGGCACTTCATGGTTATATTTAAAATCAAACCAAATGTAAAACTAGAAATGCTCAGAGTACCAACCTCTGCTAAGGTATTTCCAACATTGTCGGGCAAATTATTGTCCAAAATGTGGAAAACTGCCCTATCTCAAACTGTTAACAAATCCTTGAAAAATCACTTGTTTATTGTACCAGGACAAACATCCTCTGAAAATTTCAGCTAAATCCGTGAAGAAGTTATTGAGTTATTAGCAAAATGTGTAAAACTGCCCTGTCTCCCGATGTTAACAAATCCTTCAAAACTTCTTTGTTCCACATCTGAATTCTGATCACCACCAAAACCTAACCCATTGGTTCTGGGCCCATTCTGACCTTTGCTGAAACTTTCATTAAAATCCTTTCCAAACATTTTCAGTTAACCTGTTACAAATCAAACCAGCAAATGCCAGAAGGAACATAACGTCCTTGGCCGAGGGAATAACACTTTAAAGAGCCCATATTTTGCTCCTTTTCTGCAAGTTTAACATGGATCCTTGATGGATCCTTGATGTCCTAATGAAATGTTAGTAAAATGCTTTGGTCCAAAAAGCCTATAAATAAAGCACAGTTGCATTCTTTCCACGCTCACATAACTCTCTGAACGGCTGGTTTTGAGGGCGGTCGCCTTAATATGCTAATGAGCCAGAGCAGAGCAGCGTACATACAGCAATTCATGATATACTCAGGTAGATGAATCAGGTTAGGCTTATGCAAATAAGAATATACTGTTACATCACAGTATATCCACAGACTCAACAACTCGCCAAACAGCTTGAGTTTACATTTATGCAGCCTGCTAAATACAGGTTTTATTGTCTACTATCACATTTTGAGGGCTGGAAGGATGGCCAAATACCCAAAAACGTGTTCAAAAGCCTTAAAAAGTGTTTTTTGCATAATATGGGACCTTTAACAAAAGACTGACACGAAACATTTGTATTTGAGATTAACTCTTAAGTACAGCAGAGACCTACCATGGAGTGACCAACGATGAAGACAGGCAGGTCAGGATAGCGGCTCTTCATCAGGTCAATGTGCTGCAGGGAGTCTCTGACGAAAATCTGGAAGTCTTTGATGACCATCCTGTCGCCTTCGCTCTGACCGTGACCAACTGTGGAGGACAGGGAGAGGGAGGAACAAGTCAGAGATGTGAGGGAACCGAGACAGTTCTAATCCTGCTGTTATAAGAAGCCCGAAACAGCCCGGAGGAAAAAAAAGAAACATCATTTCTGCGAAAAAACAGACAAAGCTGGCACCAAATTCAAGGCTTTCCTGACAGGGTTTCACCTTTGGTTGAAAAGGACAAAGAAAACATTGATGAAAATTCTGAATCCTCAAACAAAGAATCACACTGAAGGATGGGACTCTCTCATGAGTATCTTCTCCACAATTGAGATAATTATGAATTCACAAACATTTTTAGTTGTTATTCTTGATATCTGGCGTGTTGCACTGAAATTCTGTTCTGTCCTCCCTCCTTTCAGCACGATATTCTAAGAAGACACGGGGTTGACTTCCAGACTTGAAAAAAAATCGATTAATCTCGAGGAGAGGTGGGTGAAAAACAGGAAGGAGCTTGAAGGGAGGCGGATGAATGGAGAGTGAGAGCAGCTAGTGTGGATTAGGAGGAAAGAAGTTGAAGCGTGAAGAGGGAAGAGGGATAAATCCAAGAAAAAAGGATGGAGAAGGAACAGAAAGAGGTGAAGTATTGATGATGAAGGAGAGGGAGAGAAAGGTTTCCTTGCATCCTTTGTGGGGATGGGAATCAAAAAACAATTCGAGCTAAGTATCGATAACAACTTGCTCCATCAATGGAAATCATTTCTATATCCGGAATTAACCCTTAAATGCACAATGGGGTCATTTTTGACCCCATGAGGTAATTTTCTTGCAATATCTTTGTCATCAAAAGTTGTAATAAGTTCATATTACAGCAATTTCTAAAAAAAAAAACAGTTTTTGATATAATTTTATTAAAATATTCAAGTTACCTTTGATACTTTCAAGAAGTTGTAGTATTTGTATTATTACCCCAAACTTCCACAATGGAGTCAAAAATGACCTCAGGTTCATGATGGAATCTCATGGGAACCTGAGATTTTTATCAATCGTAGCTGTCAGGAATATATTAACTGTGAATACACACTGTCAGTGTCAGGAGGGTCATCGATCAGGAGAAAGGTGATTTCATCAAATTGATGTTTTCAAAGCACTCATCTGATGGCTTTTGAGTGAAAGAGTGTGTTTTTAGTATGTATCATCAAATTAACCTCCTGTTTAGTTAGCTAACACTAGAAAGCTAATTAGGCTAGATAATGTTAATGTTACTGTATGTTTCATCGAGCGTGTGTATGTGTGTGCACACACACAGAGCTGCTGCTCTGCTTTATGATCGTTTTTCAACTATCAAAATGTTCGAAAACTGTTGTAAAGTGAAAAATAAACCTATTTCAAACATGAAATATTTTTTCTGTGGGTCAAAATGCACTGCAAGTAATATTAACCAAATATAGCCTAAAAACACACTGATTCTTATAGGGGTCATTTTTGACCACCTTGTGGAAGAGTGTGGGAGTGTGGGGTCCAGTTACTCGTGCATTTAAGGGTTAATCCATATGCAGCATGGCATTTAATATCCTAAGTGACATGTGTCTGTCTGATGTTGAGGACATATAAAGTACTGTGTTGACTGACTTCTTTTCCAAACACGAAATCCACAGGATCACAAGAAAATCGACAAAGAATTAGGTCAATAAGCTGAAGTGTGAATAGCATTAGTATCAATAAAATCATATCAGTTCCCATCTCTAATCCTTTGGGAACTGTTATAAACTTTAGGAATATCTCTTTTTGAGGCTTATAAGTTTGCCTTTGGGATGTTTTCTATCCAGGTACCCCCATGATGGTACAATGACAGCTAGATAAAAAGATGTATTATTGTTATAAATGTTGATAGGCAACATCCTGGCACAAAAAAACTAAATTCTTACATAAACTCACCTCATTTACTTGGAAAATGTGCTTTTTTTTAAATTACAAAGTGAATATTGCAAAAGTACAGGACATCTTAATGCATATTTTTTTAGTGTTGTTTCATCCTTAAGCTGATCAAAACACAGAAATTACTGATTTTATCATTTTTTAATAAATGATAAATTTTTTAGTGGATGTCAGTAAAGCTTAAATATTGACTACTTCATAAGATGTCTAAAAATTCAAGTTAGTTATCTGTTGTAAGTGTGTACAATTTAACAGTAAACATCCTTAGATATACTTTTGGGCTGTTTGTATCGCAAAGCACAAGAACAACTTCTTCTAAGCGCTAATAACACTAACATAATAATAACACTTATGTTTATCTTGTGACATAGCATGGCATGGACTTCATGAACACAGTATAAACAGTGAAAACATCGCTTCGAGTGTCTCAAAGCAAATCACTCTGCCGACCCTGACCATGAGCAGCCTTAAAGGCAGGCTGCACCATATCATAAAGAATCCCTTTTATATACCTGATAAATAACCCAAGTATGTAAATGTACATGAACTACCATTGAATGGAATGATATATTTATTTCAACCATGTGAAAAAATTAATGATCAACAAAATACACTTTACAAAAAAAATCCCATCTTACTCTGTCATTCTGTATATTGTGTCTTATTTTTCTAAATCAGGTACAACATCCATATCTAATAAGGGATGCACAGTACTGTCAGAACAATATTGGTATCTGCAGACAACTGCTGAAAAATGTAAACTAATGTAAACTTCTATAAATCAAAGATATAAATTTTTAAGAACATTTTATTTGTTTGACATCTGTTTCAAGTTCTGACAAACTGCCACAATGAGAGGAACAGGTCACTTTTACTATACTGGTTATATGTAACCTTGCAGTGCAGCTGGATCTGCCCTTATTTAATATCTGTAATCGAACAGATCCACTGAACCAAGCTCCAAACTACAAAGACTGTGCTCAGCCCAAAGCGGCACGGCCCAATCTGCATCCTTTAGAGCAGGAGGAGGTAAGAACTACGAGCATGAGAGATTGGCATAGATGCTAATAGCTGCAGTAGCAGTATTATCAGATCTGGACCATATTTTTTTATTGAATGAAAAGCAAACATCAACACTGAAAGCATTTCTCGATATACAAGATATTTTCGCTCCACTTCTGCCATGTTTTGGCAAGAGTTTGTCCTACACTGCAGCAGTAGTACTTGCCTACTACATTATCTGATCGACCTGTAATGAATGTGATTGACAGAATGCTCATCCAATCACCTGCTGGATATGCTTTTGAAAGGTTCTGCCCATTCCCAAACATGTATCAAATGGTCAGTCTGCTGAGCAAGGTTAAATACTATGTGCTCTTGACAAAAATAAATGATTAACTAAATATATAAAAAGGTATCTGCTAAGTCTTGGAAATGATGTGTTTAGAAATATTGGATATCTGCAAAAACTCATTTCCTTGCATCACTACATCTCATAGATATATCATTAAGGCAATGTGCTGGTCCAACTGTGTCCTTACTTGCCAAAAATGACAAACCTTGACAATAACTCAGTTGAGCAAGGACATGAGGGTGATCAAATGGATCTGACACGTAGACATACCTGAGAAAAAGGTTAGAAGATAACGAAAAAAGACATGAGAAGATGTAAATAAGGATTATATGCTGACAAGAGGATAATCTGACAGAGGAAGTGAAGGACGTGAAAAGATGAGAAAAAGAAGAAGAGAAAGAGAAGTGACTGATAGATGGATTGGAAGGAAAAACACATTAATATGTGTGTCTTTGCATTCATATAACGTGTGTGTTCTCCACCAGCCTTCTGCAGCAGTGGCTGAGAGGTGAGGCGGGTTTCCATGACAACCATTGAACAAATAACACTGCTAAGCGCCTAAACATTCACAACATGTGCAGCTCACACCTTCTCCATCTCGACCTGTACTCTTAAGTGTGTAAAAATAAACGCTGTATGTACTGTAATTAAACATAGGGATATTGATATTTTCCCCTTTATTGATACTGAAACAATCGTAACAGCCTAAAAATCAATGTTCAATAGGAGAAGCAGTGAGTGACAGAGCTTTGCAAACTTCCAGATCAATGCTCCCTGCTTCCCCTCCTACATTGTAGATCGATTGCGCTCACACTCCACTGAATCTACATCCATTGTTATTTCACTCTATCAAACACACATGCTTGGATACTCACACATGAGTGCACTCTGACATTTACACAACTGACACACACACACACACACACACACACAAACACACACAGCTGAGCACAGATCCACTGCTGCCCTGTAAGACAGCTGCAGCAGGCTGACTGCAGTCTAATACAAATGGCATGTTTGATTTCTTGGTAATGAGTAAATGAGATTTCAGAGTTCATAATAATTCAGAGGCCACAGTAAACAAGCCAGTACACTAGAGAAATCAGTGTTTTAATTTCAAGACCCTTATTGACTCAGTAAACTGCAGCATTAAAGTCTGCAAAAATAACTGCAGTTCTTCTGTTGTCAACTTGAGGCTGATTGTAGAAGAACTTACTCGCACGGCCTTTTAAAATGACCTGTTTTTACATGTTTACAGCCCTGTTCAAATAATGGAGCACGGCCTTAGTTCTTGCAAGACACAGAGTAAAGTTTGCTATCATGCCAGAAATCCATTGTAAAACAGCAAATCCAAAGCTAGCCCGCCACTGCTGACAGCCAGCTGGTTGCCCCCTGCTGCTGTAGGCTGAATACACTCAAACCACTTTATTTAAGCTGCTCTAACCTGCAGACATTTCGCTGCTCCCTCTACAAGCTGCTTTGCAACCCTCCTCCAACCCAGCTCCTCCTTCATTTTCTGACTTAATCAATGGCTACATTTTTATGCATTGAAGGCTAAGGTCAATATCCCGGTTTCTGAAACATTTGGAATAACATGTTTGCATGCGTGAGCAAACAGGGTTATTCCTGTATACATGGTATCCTGATCAAAACAGCGATGCACGGACAACATCCCGACGCACGGAGAACATCATGATGCAATGCGCTTCATTTCTGCTTCTTCTTCCCGTATCCAATAGCAACAAGAACAACAGCAGCAGCACGGTGGATAATGAACAGCCCGGAGCAGGAAACAGTCGGCTTCGTTTGCGCTTTGGTGCTGGTACTGACCCACCACCAGTACCTGACACTATCCTTTGTCAGTTTCTTCATTAATGGAAGACGAGAACGTGAAGAATTGGGAAATTGAGCTGGAGCTGTGCCATTGTACAAGTACTTCCTGTACTCAAAAGACCAAGATTCCTTGCGAAAAGAACCTGCGCAGGACACAACTTAATGTTCCTTTCGATGGGGATATCCAGATAGACGTATACATGACCAAATATTCGGGTTAGAAAAGGAGTAACCCAGGGGTGATTTTCAGGATTTTAAAAACCGGAATATGAGCATATTCCATTTTTTCAAAAGGGTTTTTGGTGTTTACATGTGCGCATCAGTTATTGCTAATATTTTGGTTATGAAAGGGTTAATGACTGCATATAGACGTAGCCATTGTCAGCATGACACTGATGTTTGCGCTGGGGGGATTTTGCTGCTTCTCTCCCCGCCTCATGCTTTCCCTGTAGATGGAAGGAGGGCAGGAATGTGTGCTGGTCCTGCTTAGGACTTTCACGATCCACATGTGGAGAGGCAGCTCAGGTGACTTTCCTTATCAGTGTGGTCCTGACTGATGATCTTGGTTCAGATAAACTAAAATCATTTTGAGCACATGTCAGGAGCCTTAGCGCTTGTGTTCACAGCTGTATTATTTGGCTGGCAGCTCTCATTTTCAACTCAAAACCAGAATTGTCCAGCGTTGTTAGCCCTCTGGGCCCTGGGCAGAAAAACTCTTTCATTGTCAGCTGAACATAGTCACTTTTTTTGTCACTTCTCCCTCTCTGACCCAAGGCGTACAACAGTATTTCAGTCCTGAGGAGGAGGTAGCTGGAGCTGACAGAGATAAACACAGCTGAGATTCAGGATAGTGAGGGTAAGCGGAGGTCAACACTTGCTAGCATCCACAAGTGTGTTGGCATGTTAGCTTGATAGGGCTTGACGTTTCCCTGTACATCAGCAAATGTTGGACAAAGCATCAGAAACCCCATTCAACTTGCAACAAAACCCTGAAATTATCCAGAATATACGAGGGTGAGTTGTATGTGAGTGTAACAAGTCGAGTTACTCAGTCAGACTTTACCTGTGTAATTTTTTTGTGCTCCCCTTTGTATTTATTTACATAAAGTCTCTGTGAGCTAATCTGTGAATGTTGCTGTGAATAGCCCAGGTAATTCACGACGGCAATTTGGGAGGGCTGATTACATCATTCTGTGTGACTGGCACAACACCAGAAAAGGTGACTTTACAGGATGGATGAAAACAACCGTTGTTGCAGGAGAAGTTTATTTGATGGCAAGGAGATTAACACAAGCTCGAATGCGTCTGGACATCAGAAGTGTTGTTTCCGCTGCACATTATCGGAGTTCTGTTTTACAACCGCTCTAAAATGATCATCATCGGGTCTCTCGCACATCTAGAGACCCTTCTCATGCTGCTGTTGGATACAGAGCTAAAACACTGCAGCTTTCTTTATCTGGTGTAGTTGTGCACGTAGTGACGCTGTTGGATATTACCTTCTGCGTGCAACAATGCTCTTCTCAACTCTGCCCTTGATGCTTTTAAACATGTTTCACTGAAGTAAGGATATTAATTGTGATCACAGCGTTAAGCTCTGCTCTGCCCTGCTGCTGCATTATAAACACTAACTTCACTGAACAACCCTGTCAGTGGATTACGACCAAGACATTATCCTGATAGTATCAGGGCTGAATGTATGAAAAGGGCGGACATTATGTGAATGCTGTTCAAACAAAATGGTTATTAATATTCATATCTATAGTGTGACATATAGACAAATCAGCAATGATCCCTCTTGTTACATCACAGCTTGTCGGCTATCTTTTAATGCAGAAGTAAAAACAAATATAGACCAGTATTTTTCTTCATTGTTCTCCAACACAGTGTTTGATTGGGATCTCTAACCTGCACATTGCACTTCAAATTTCTAGTATTGTGACAACCATGTAAAAATTTAACCAAAGCTCCTCTAAATCCCAGAAGATACTGCAGCTAATTTATTTCATCTGTGCTGCTTTATGATTTAGGAAGGAGTTTTTTTCATGCCATTGAGTGCTTTGTCTTTGTGAAACAGGTGTTTTATGGAGTCTGAAATGTGATCACTTTAACCTTGATTGTTGGCTTTTTTTCTGTCTGAAATATATCAGCGCCATCAGAGTCGGAGATAAACAATCTCTTCCTGGGCTGATGAATTCAGCAACTTTGCGAGCTCTGATCTAATTAAATGTCAGAGCACCATCATTTTTCTATAATGAGAAAACAAACAACATCAGACTGTTCCTGCCGACTGCTCTCTTATCTCCGCCTTTCACAATCAAACCCATTATGAGAATTTCACCAGCGCCTGATAATAAAATGTCAGCGCTCGTGGTTTAGTTTTTAACAACAGACGGTTTGTTTCATATTGCAAACTTTAGCCAAAGCCGGTCATGTGACAAATGTGAACGACGTTCTCTGGTTAGATGCAGCAAGTGCCAGATGGAAGAAACTTCCGGTCTGCGATTGAAAAAGACATAAAAGTGCTAAAATTATAAAGCATTACATTAAAAAAGAGGAACCAAAGGTAGAGAAAGCAGAAGCTTCTGTATCAGAGGTAGATTGATGGTAATCTGGTGTCTCTCAGGACTCGTTCCAGTTCAGTGTGACATCTTCCCACCTGTCACCAAACAAACTGCTCCTGTGAA
Source organism: Cetoscarus ocellatus (assembly GCA_037902135.1). NCBI lineage: Eukaryota > Metazoa > Chordata > Actinopteri > Labriformes > Labridae > Cetoscarus > Cetoscarus ocellatus. Next base: position 262,821 of record JBAMNC010000442.1, on the reverse strand, counting down.
GAAACTCGGTCATCGCTCACTCTGTCTTTTTATTATCTCTCCTCGCTCTAAGGTATGCACCTCTGTAAATATTTCCACATTTACAGCTGAGGCTTCATTGTTGCGCTCTCTTGTTTATTTCAGAGTGAGTTTGCTGAACACACATGCTGTAAATGTTACAGCTGGGATGTGCCGCACACTCATGAGTTTCACACATTCCTGCTGTACGAGGACCTGAGCTGAGGGTGTGAACTGCTTTTCCTCAGAGCTCTTTGGTGGAATAAAACACTTTTTATGATTATTTATTCTGCTCTGATTTCATCTTGTGTCCAACTTACACTTTCGATTAGAATTAGATAAAATATTTGGAACAGTTTTGTATTTCTGCTTGGAATCTTCCAAACATTTCATTTAAAGTCTAATCATACAAAGTTAAATTTCACTCAACCAGTCTAGTGTAGTGATGAAATTAAAGACAACAACCATACTGTACAATATTTAGATTTCCAAACTAACCCCTGAGGTTCTATTGGTGTGCATCTGTTCTGAAATTCCATAAAACATCCTTGGATAGGGCTGAGAGAGGAGGGATGAGACACGACCACTCACTTCTTCATGCCCTCTGTGTTGGTCAAAGCTTCGAACAGCCTGTGTTGCTTTTCTGCAGTGAACCACCAACAAAGGGAGATCGAAGCCAACCATCTTTTGCTCTCTTGAGCTCAACAACAACAACAAGTACACCTCAAGAAAATGAAGAACTGGCAAAGCCACTCTGTGGTAGCACTTTGGGCTCCACACCACTGATGGCAAAATAAAAAAAAATAATCTGCTTTGAGTTGATGATGTACAAAGCAGCTGGCTTACTTTTCATCCACAACAAATACACAAGCACATCAACCCAGCGATGCCTAGTCAAGTGTTAAGCCTCGTGTAGGGATAGGAATTCATAAGATTTTACTGATACCAATGCCGTTATCAATTCTGCTTATTGATCCAATTCTTCATCGATTCCCATATTGATTCCTACCAATTTTAAGTGCAAAAAAGAAAGTTCACAGAGGTATCTATGGTCAACATTTCCAAAGAAATGGCTCTCCTGATACTGATTGTTATTCTGCAAGAAAAATGTTTCAGTGTGTTTCACTGGTCCAACATGGAACGTCGTGAAGTTGGCATCATATTTTGTTTGATTAAGCCACACCACTGACTGTTTCTGTCTCCTTTCTGCCGTGATTTCTTCTTTGACGTCCTTTGGGCTGTCTGCCTGTGATGAGAGCATGACATCCTCAATTTGAAAGAGAGCTAGATACTTGAGGAAGGAATTGACGAGGGAATTGTTGTTTCTCTCTTTTTTATTTTCATTTCTTGTGGCTTTTTATTTGTAGATGTTTCCATTTGACATTGTTTTGCATTTTGTTGTGTTGTTTGTTGATTTGTTGATGCATTTCTTAATTAATGTAATGTTTCATAATTTGTTGTGGTTTCTTGTTTGGCATGTTGTTTATCGTGTTTTTTTTTTTTTTTTTTATAATATTTTTATTAGTTTTCAAGTTTTATATTGAGAGATAAACCAATACTGTACATTGTATTTACTATAAAGAACATGTATCAAAATACAAACATCCACACATTCATACTAAGTAGATTTGCACCAAATGACCTAAATACATGTGTATACACACCCGTCCACATATATATGCTTAAATATACACCCATACACATACCTCAGTAACACATAAATACATATATTCTTATAAACATACAAGTATACACACATATATATATATAAACCCATATGCACAAACATATATATACATTTACTCTCATACATGTGTGTACAGAAGGACAAGACTAAACTATAACGGTAAAAATAATATTAAAAATAAAAAGGAACATTGATAATTCAAATATCATATCCCTATTTTCCAGATGCTATAATGTACATATATGGCTCCCACAAAAGTACAAATTCCTCCAGTTTCCCTTTGGTTATATAAGTCAATCTTTCCAATCCGATGCATTCTGACAGTTCTTTTATCCATTGTTTTACAGAAGGACCTTCCATGCTCTTCCAGTTCAATGCAATAGCTCTTCTTGCATGCAATAATCCAAAGTCCAACACTTTAATTTGTTTCTTTGTAGATACAAAGTCTTTGGGATAAATGCCCAGCACACATAGTTTGGCACATACAGGAATCTTCATTTTAAATACTTCAGACATACAGTTAATTATATCTTTCCAGAATCTCTGTATCTTTGAACACTCCCAAAGACAGTGAATAAGAGTTCCTTTACTATCGTGGCACTTAGCACATGTATCTGGAATATAACTTGACATATGATGGAGTTTTTCAGGAGTTACATAAATCCTTGTTAACCATTTATATTGTAATAATTTAAGTCGTGTGTTTATGGTTTGTTTTTGGGCTTTCAGACAGGCCTCGTTCCATTCTGTTTCGTCTATGTCTTCCTGTACATCCTTTCTCCAGGCATTCAATCTATCTGTTGCAGAGTCCTTAAAATTCATCATAATCAGATTATAGTATTTAGATAGCAAGCCTTTTTCTTCTTGTTTTAACATTTGTTCAATAGATGACAATACAGGAATACATATTATTTCCTTAAACCTAGATGACAAAAAGTTTTTAACCTGCAAATATTTATAAAAGTGCTTTGTTGGAAGTTCATATTTTTCAGATAGGTCATTAAATGTGAGCAATTTTCCATTGATATATAAATCCTTGATTGCCTGGATGCCCTTATTTTTCCATAATTTAAACCCTCCATCATTTCTGCCAGGTGTGAATTGGTCATTATTCCATAAAGGGGTAAATTGGGACTTTTTTGTAGTTTCTCCCATATGTTTGTGTGCTGTGTACCATACAATAATAGTATTTCTCAAGAAGGGGTTTTTTGTCTGTTTCTTCAGCTTATGTAAGTCTGCAGAATAAAGATAATTGCATATTGGCAATTCTGGAATAGATTGTTGTTCAATATTTACCCAGGCTGGAGGTGATTTTGTATAAAAGTAGTGGGAGGCTGATGACAGCTGTGCTGCCATGTAGTACCATCTTAAGTTTGGAATTTGCAGGCCCCCTCTTTCATAGGGCAGGTATAATAATTTAAGACGTAGTCTTGTCCTTCCTATTATTCCAGATGAATTGGCTAATTATCTTATTTAAATTATCAAAGAAAGAAGGTGGCAATGGCAAGGGAATTGTCTGAAAGTAATACAAAAATTTAGGCAAAATTGTCATTTTTATAATATTTATTCGTCCTATCATGGATATGGGTAAATTAGACCAGCGATTTAACAATTCTGTAACCTCTTCTACCAGGGGATTATAATTTGTAGTAACTATTTTGTTTATATTTGGAGTAATTGTAATGCCTAAATACTTAAAACCATGCGTAGCAATTGTAAATTCAGTAGTTATGGTAGGGTTTTTCCAGTCTTCTTCATTCAAAAACATAAGTACAGATTTTGTATTATTAATTTTATAGCCTGAGAATTCCCCAAACTCTTCAATTAAACTTACCAATTTAGGGAGAGTATTTTTAAGATCTGTCAAAAAAAAGATAATATCGTCTGCAAACAATGAAATAATATGATTTAGACCTCCAATGTTAACACCTGATATCCCCTCTTGAATCCTCACTGCAATAGCCAAAGGTTCCAGTGCTAATGTGAACAACAACGGGGACAATGGACATCCCTGTCTAGTTGAGCGCTGTAAATTAAAGGGTTTTGAGATGTTATTATTGGTGATAATTTGTGCTGTAGGATTTGTATATAACAGTTTAACCCACTGTATAAATGTTTCTCCCAAGCCAAATCTTGGAAGAAGTTTCAAAAGATAGTTCCACTCAATTCTATCAAATGCCTGACATGCATCTACTGCCAACATCGCTGTATCTTTTGCTCCATGTTTCTCAAATAATATGTTGAGAACACGTCTGATATTGTGATAACCTTGTCTTTTTTTTATGAAACCTTGTTGGTCGTCAGCAATCAAATTTGGCATGTATTTTTCTAATCTTTTGGAGAATACCTTGCATAATATTTTTGTATCACAACCCATGAGACTAATTCCCCTATATGACGAGCACTCTGTTGGTGGTTTGTTAGGCTTTAAGATAAGAGTAATTGTTGCCAATCTTAATGATTCTGGGAGAGTACCTAGTTCAAAGGACTCTCTGAACATATTAAGTAGGGGTTGTATCAACTTATTTTTAAAAAATTTATAAAATTCTACTGGCAGCCCATCTGGCCCTGGTGTTTTGCCAGTATTCATGTCGTTTATTGCTTCTGATATATCATTTACTGTGAGTGGGCTATCAAGTATTGATTTATTTTCCTCAGACAGAGTTTGAAATGGTAGTCTATCTAAAAATTTGTTTTGGACTTCATCATTTGGATCACACTCTGATTGATATAATAATTTATAAAATGCTCTAAAGCTTTCATTTATCTCTATAGGGTCTGAAGTCAAATTATCCCCAGCTGTTTTAATACTAAGGATTGCTCTCTCGGCTTGTTGTTTTTTTATTCTCCATGCCAACAATTTGCCAGCTTTTTCACCTTGATCGTAAAATGTTTGCTTAGTCCACATTAAGTTTTTTGCCACTTTATCGGTTGTCAATTTATCGTATTTGGCTCTCATGAGAATTAATCTATGTAGCTTTTCTGGTTCATTACTCTTATAGAATTCATTTTCTAAGGTTTTGATTTGCTGTTCTAATGCCAGTACTTCTTGGTTATATTTTTTGTTTTGCGTACTTGTATAACTTATTATCTCTCCCCTTATATAAGCTTTAAAAGCTTCCCATCGTATACTGGCTGAGGTCTCTTCCTTATTATTTTCAAAATAATCATCTATACATTTTTCAACAAATGTGACAAATAATTTGTCTTTCAGCAGAAATGTTTGCAGTCTCCATCTTTTTGGGTTTCGTTCAAATTTACCGAATTGTATTTTCATAGAGATGGGTGCATGGTCACTTATCACAATACTGTTGTACCAACATTCTTCCACATATGGTTGTAGTTCCATGGATATCAAAAAATAGTCAATGCGCGAGTGGCTTTTATGAACACTTGAGAAACATGAGTACTGTCTGTTAGTAGGATTCGTGGCTCTCCAGATGTCCTTTAATCTGAGATCTTTTATGTAGTTGTTAAGTAGCTTCCTTGTCTTGGCATGTGTACTATCTTTTTGAGAAGTCCTATCTAGAATTGGATCTAAGGTGCAATTGAAGTCCCCTCCTATAATATATTGGCCCTCTAAAGAAGAAATTGTTAAAAACAGTTTTTCAAAAAAGGATGGTAAGTCTTCATTGGGGCCGTATATATTTATAAAATTTATTTTTTGAGACAGTATACTTCCTTGTACGATGATATACCTCCCCCCTGGGTCTGTAATGAGTTTTGTTTTTTTAAATGGTATTGTTTTATGAATTAAAATGACTACTCCCCTGGCATGGCTAGTGAATGGAGCGTGAAATAACTGGCCAGGATATCTTTTGGTCAGTATTTGAATATCTGATGCTATTATGTGTGATTCTTGAATGAATATGATCTTACATTTTAAACATTTTATCCTGTTTAATATTTGTTTCACTTTAGTTATCTTTCTCAATCCCCTGACATTCCAACTTGTAACAATTGTACTTAAATTATTCTCCTGTTTTGGCCTCTCCATATTGATATTTCAATTATCTAAGACGATTTAGACCATATAAATAAAACGTATACACATGTACACGTGTACATTATGACAGTAATGGTGCAAATTCCACATCCAATCACACACATACACACACTTTCAACTTTAGAACTTATTCTGAACATTCCCCAACTGAACAAGTGCATTCTCTCTCGTGAAATGCACATTTCTCCCCCTTGAATATAGTGGATTACCAGAACGCTGATCCACAAATATGTGGAGCAACTAGTCCACATGACACAATCTATGTCAGTACCCCTCTACCGTGTTATCTGAAAGTAATCTATTAACCCTTTTCAATGGCATGGCTTTATTTTTCTTAACTTAAGACTTAACTGCCAACATTAATTTTAACTTTAGCTTAAAATATATCTGAACCCTTTTAATTCAATCTGTGTAACAACAAAAACACACACATTGTAATTAACGTTACCTTCTAGGTAATTAAGTAAACTGTGTGTAGATTTCACCTGTTTTGATATGCATGTCTTAGCTCCTGAATCTATTCATTCAGTCTCTGCTGCAGCTTCCAGACGCTTTCACAGTTCTCTCTTTGCTGATATCTGCCGTTGCTTGTGGTATTCCTTTATAGAAGTCTTGGGCCTCCTGCAGTGTAGAGAAAAGATGCATCTTGCCGCCGTGCAGAATCCTGAGTTTGCACGGGTTGTATTGGAACCCCCGGAAGGCGTTGATGTCGATGAAGCTCTTTATCACGGGTTGAAACTCTTTCCGTGCACGTACCGTTTCCGCTGATAGATCTTGAGCAAAGGTGATTTTTAGCCCGTCATGTCTGATCTCCTTCTTTCTGCTCTCCCGGTAGACAAACTCCTTCTCTTGGAACAACAGAAATCTCACCAACACAGCTCTGTTTTGGTTCGGTCTCCCGGGGGCCAGTGTGCGGTGCACTCGTTCTAAAGTGAATGTCTTTTGGGAAGATAAACCAAGCCAAGTTGGCAACATTTCCTTTATGAAGTCAATGAGTGGCCGTGTCCCTTCTGCTCCCTCTCGTAATCCAAAGATACGCAAATTCTTTCTCCTTCCTCGGTTTTCTAGATCTTCAGTTTTTGCTTCCAGAAGAGAGATTCGCTTAATAGCTAACTTTAGGGCTGTTTCGGCTTTCCCTTGCGCTGTTTCTGTTTCATCAATGCGGGCCTCCGCCTGGTCAATGCGTGTTGTGTTGTTCGCGACGTCTTGTTGTATCTCGTCAACTGTGGCCTTCAGCGTTGTAAGAGTGTTTGTCATATCCACCAGCTTCTGGTCGACCACATCAAATCGTGTTCCAAAATCTGACCGGAGTGACTTGAGTTCACACAGCACATCTTCAATACTAGCCATGCTCGTACTAGCAATATCCGCATTAGCATCTGTGCTACTCGGAGAGCTCAGCTGGGTTATGATAGTGCCTGTCTTTCTTCCACGAGTGAAAAGATCGCACTGTTTGCCAACTTGTGGTTTTGGCATGACCTCGTTACTTATTTTTTAATAGACAATGACAGTTATAAGGGTTATTTGTTTTTAAAGATTAAACACGGTATCGGAGCCAAGCTACTGTGCTGCCATCTTGGTCGACGAGGGAATTGTTAATCAAAAAGACTAATGAATAAGTTCTTTGAGCAATTTTTTAATGATTCTCGCTTGTAATTGGTTTTTGATTTCATCCCTAGCCTTGTGTGACCACGTCCTTCTTGGCTGGCCCCCACCAAAGACACATAAAAAGTTAATCATGGACAAGATTACAAGATTTTAATGTGGGACATGTGGCCCATCAGTGTGGCCTTGGGAGTGGTAAACAGTTAAATGATTTCATGGACATGCTTTGTGTATGTGTTGCATCTGGGTCAGCGGTGGGCGAGGGGGGGTTCAACTGTCACTGGTTACAAACATGTATGCTCAAAAACCAATTGAGTTTGATTTTCAGGAAAAGTGACAGCCCTATAGTCTGCTGAGGATCGTAGCAGCCATGGCAAGAAACACACCACAGTGGTGCCACTCCCCCAGACTCTGTTTGTTATTTTTCAGTTGCAGTTTCTCACCTCACACCTCAAACAAATGTATCCCCAAAGAAGTGTTGATCTCCATCTATCCAAACCTGCCCCTCAGGAGCTTTTACACACTTGATGTGTGAAGGATTTTGGTGTTATTTTGGATCCTCTGAGAGAGTTTGGGCTTTGAGCTGTTGCACGGTTGCCTGCTGATATGTCTCTTCTCTAACATTCAGTTTTATTGACTGGTCTATCTGGTTCTGTCAGGACTGAACGGTCAGCTCAACACAGTTTCACTGAAACCTGAAGCTTATTCACTCTCAGTAAACCAACACTGAAGTTTTTCATGACAATGTGCTAAAACTGATGCCACCTACACACTTAAACATTACTGCAGAACAATAGAGACGTGTGCTGAGCCTAATTCATTTCTCTGAGGAGACTTCGCTCACTCAGCAATTAACAAGTCTAATTTTAAGACAAAGAGGAGGATGGTGGGCTTTCTTTTATAATGTACACAAACAATACTTTCTCAGCCTTAACTGGTCTGATACTGCAACTTAATCAACAGCAGGCCTAAAAATGTGACACCCACCTATCACACAACATCACAGACAGGAATAAAGTGTAAGAAGATAGAAATTAAAGAGTATAAAAGATCTGATAGGATTGCCTGAAATAAGTCAAGTAGGTAAAACAAAAAGAGCAATATTTGACCACCATCATGAAGGTATCATTAAAGAGAAAAGTTTACATTTAGTTAAGTGCTGAGGTCATGTCTAGTTGTTATGGTTTATGGTTTGGGTTCAATAAAAGCCAAAATTATGCTTTTGACTAATCTTAGATCACAAATATAAATAAGTAACATGACTTATATACAGCCCTGTTTCAAAAAATGTTGGGACTATATTTAAAATATGAATAACAACAAAAGTATAATGATTTGAAAAATACTAACATCCCACTCTTAACTGAAGACAGAACAAACACAACAAATTAAGGGTCTGACTCACTTAGAATAGACTGCGACCACTAACAACAATGACTAACTATCGCGGATCATCTGCTACTTCTGTCTGCTCTGTCCTACAATCTCAGAGTACGTGGTGTTAATGATATTAATGTCCAACTTTACACAGAAATTTGTTCTGTTACATGCAGCACTAGTTTTGGGTCAAACAGGGTTTGTGCAGGTGCTTGAATTGTTTAAGATGCTTTAATTTCAATGTTGACATTTCATGATTCAAAGTGCTTGGATTTGGATGAGGCAGAGCAAGTGCTTTAAATTTTAATTTTGTTTGTTTGTTTAATGTGGATTCAACCAATTTAAATAGGATGAAAGTCTACTTAAAGATGATAGCACAAAACTCATTACTTTTTATGTGATTTGTCCTCCTATAGACTGTGTTATGGAAACAAGAGTTTTCTTTAAAAGCATAATATCATAAGAGACCAAAGATATTATTTTTACTGTTCTACAAGACCAATAAGTTTTAACAGCTGCAAATTCTTGCAATGCTTGAAAATGCAACTGGACGGTGCTAAAAAGAGCTTGAATTTGAAAATGTAACCATTGCAACTTCAAGCCAATTCTACTATTTTTGGTCTGCCTGTTTTTTTAATGTTATTTTTTTGTGACAATGTGCTCAGAGCCTTAACCCTTTGACCAACAGGCAAGTAAAACATGTTTTTTTTCCAGGACAACCTGGGCTAATAAGTAGAGATGCTGATACTGATTACCAATCTCTTGTTTGTGATATTGGCCAACACAGATACCAATCATATTTCATGTTTTGTTTTATTTTTTAACAATTGGTTGAAAGGTTTGCTCAGCAAAGCAAAACAAAATGATTTCAAGGAGCAATGAACCAAGTATCCTACCATCAGGACTTCTAAATAACAACAAAAAAATCATTTATCACTTGTTTTTATTTTGTAAATAAACAAAATTATTTACAGACTGATTAAAACTATAAATTCAATTCAATAGACAAAACAGTGCACATGGTTTAATGAATAAAAGGCAATGCACTTAAAAACATTAACCCATTACTGTAACTAATGTAATTATTCAACTTTATTTCTTCAAGGTTCAGTAAAATCTCCAACTTTGTAAAAGACATTGAAACACATCATGTTCTTAGCTTTGTCGAATACTCATTTTATCGGGCCAGCCTGGTAGGTATCAGTCTTTATTGGCATTAATGCTAATCAACTGATACAGTTTATTTTACAAAAATCAGCTGATTCTGATCAGTGCTGATGCAACCAGGGCACCTGTTAAGATATTTATGCTGTGATGATGTTCAACATTGTAGACCATAGAGACAAAAAATTAAAACAATATTTCTATCTCACTTAGTTTTATACAAACCAGCAACAGTTTAATGATGACTGAAACTTTACACAGCTGAATATTGTTCCGTCAGGTCTTGGATATTAAGATTTTTTTTTATAAGTATATTTTTACAGTTATTCCTCTAGCTGTTGTTGTTTTGTTTTACTTTGTGAAGTTATTTTTTCCACTCTTGAAATACGTCCCTGTCTCGAGTGTGACAAAGAGCTGCATCACATTGCTCATATTTCTGATCTTATTCTTTTGGAAACTGACACATATAGATCTAGTCTATTGCTGACCTTTGGTTACTTCAAATTGGAAGCTACTGTTAAGAAAACAAGGAAACAAGAAATCGGGTGCATCTAATTGGTCAGCAGACTGTCCTCTTAGGGTCAAAACAGGAGGTTTCATAAAGACACTGCTACACTTTTATCAAGAAAATGGTTAAAAAGGCAGTTATGGATTTATCTCCATGCATCCAAAAAATGTCTGGAAAAACACTGCACCCCATGGATGGATTACAGTTTTTCTCCACTGGTCTGGCTCATTTCTTGAAACAGAAAATACATTCTCAAAACTCTAAGATCATTTGGCACAACAGTCTTACAGTTCAGCACAACAACAAAGCTCACTTGCTTAAGCACATATCTCTCCCAAAACTGTTCACTCATGCTTCAAAACTAAATTCCTTTCCCATATAAATAGTCAGTGCCTCCAAAAATGCATAGATCCTTCTCAATTTCTTTGGCTCATTTCTTGAAACAGAGCAGACGTTCTCAACACTCTTGATATTTTTGCCAAAATAACCTGGATGGTTCAGCACAACACCATGGATCACCTGCAAATGCTCATGTCTCTCCCAAAACACTTCACTCATGTGTCAAAACTAAATTCCTCTCTCATGTAAATAGTCAGTGCCACCAAAATGCATCGTCCCTTTGGCATTGTGTAAGCACTGCAGGTCAAAATGTTTAGTTGTTTTGTCACTATGGCAGAGGACCATTGAAATGTCCCTCATGTTCATCTCTCAGTCTGAGCCCAGTCCTTCATTGACAATGGTTACTGTAGTAGTTTTTTGTCTAGCTATCACACATTGCACTCATACTGCCAAGGAAATTGTAACCATTATTACAGTTTATCCAATTGCGAAAACACAGTTTTGCAAACTAGGCTTATATTACTAGGTTATATCAAAATACTTACCTAACAAAGTTAGTACAAACCACACACCCAAACTTCAAAATACCTCATTTGTCCTGCAAATAGAAGTACTGCAACCAAAACTACATACAGCATTATCAAAAACAAACGTTTGCACCAAATGGCACAAACTCCATTCATATGACCAGATTTTTGTCTAACCAGCTACACACTGGGGCAGATTGAAAAGCACTCTCATCTTTATTATGCTTTGACATCTTACTACGTAAACAAGTTCACATTCTAGAAAATCCTTCAGATTGTTCACATGCACAGAAATATTTGCAGATATACACACACACTGTTAAAACATTTTTTCATTTCTATTTTTCACCTATCAAGTCAACATATCAACATATGCACAGCTGATATACTAACACTGGAGTGAACAAAATATTCTCACAAAAAATAGTAAACTGAAAAAGAAAACTGCAGAAAAAATGTGCAGAAAAAATATAAAGCAAATAAAAAAGAGGCAAAACAAAAATAAGGAAGGCAGTGTTTCAAAATGGCAAATGTGACTTTAGGTCAGATTGTTGTGTCTTATGCAGGGAACCGTGTTCAGTGCATTTACAGTAAAAAGTGTCGTTCTGAATTGCAAAACGTGTGTAAAGCAAAAAATGTGTTTTGAGTTTTAGAGACTTGAGAAGACATTTTGCTCTCTGTCAGTTTAAATATTTGTGCGATGCATGCCATTTAGTGTGTTAGCAATTGAAAAAACTGTATTCACACACAATAACTAACTTCCGTACATCAGAGTGAAAAGAAAATGTACACAGCATAATATACTGTAATAGAAACAAGTAAACAAAAAACAAGGAAAATTATATGTATCCTACAGCGCTGCAAATAAAGCTGGAGTTTCACAACAAACATTAGACAAGAACTATAATGTTCTTGACTGATTTTGACAATTGAACAGACTGTTGAGCATGTGATGACTTATACAATGAAACAATGCTGACATATTTTGGAGAGAATGACCATAAGACTGAGAATCAACAATCAGTTTTGATCAACAAGAGCTATTCACTTGTGAATTGTGCTAAATGTAGGTTAACAGTGCTAACAGTAGGCTACCTGTACTTAATCTTTTGCAAAGATGTCCTGAGACATTGAGAGATGTACTAAGACATTTGCAATTTGACGAAATGAATGAGAAATACAATTCTGTTGTGAACAACTGCCAAGTGGTTTGGAGGTTTGTCCATGTTATTTTGAGAATGTAATTTCTGTTTTAAGAAATGAGCCAAACCAATGGAGAAAAACTATAAAATAGCATGTGTGGGACACATTTGACTCCAAAGATGAAAATAGACACAGCTGTCTTGTAGCTGCAGCTCTTATGGTGCAGCTCTGTAATGTACTTTGAGTTGCTACATATGAGAATGGAGCTCTTTAAATGAAGTTGGACTGCATGACAGCATTATTCCTAAACTCTTTCTGCCCTCCATCCCTCTGTGTCGTATACTCACCAGAAGAAATCAATCTGTTAAATTTTGAAGAAAGTACTTTTCCTTGGTAGGTTAAAAATTTCTGAATATTTAAAAGTATTTAACTTTTTAACAACTGAACAGTGGATGTTTGTACTGTGGGTAAGTACATGATATCTTTGAATAATGTCCTGTTTTGTTGGCTCCATTTATTGCCTCTTACAGCCTCCAAAGGGCGACTTTTCTCTTTGACATAGTCCTTTACATAAGAGCATCTGGCTCGAAGACAGATTCCAGAAATGCCAGGAGAGGACAACTTACAGCATCCTATGTTGAATCCCCGGGACACTGGGCTGCATGATTAAAGATCTTTAACAGACGTTGTGCTACTGTAACAGAGTACATTTACAGAGGCATTAATGGGATGTAACATTAACGCTTGATACTCACCATGGTCGTGTGCAAATACCAGCAGGGACAGTTCCTTTAATCTTTGCGCAATCTCATCATACGGCCCACAATGCTCTGCAGCTCCATGAACTATTAACACCAGAGCCCTGAGGAGAGAAGAGAGAATAGGAAGTTTACTCAAAAGTTCATAAACAGTGACCTTACGTGGCCTGACTGAGTTCATTTTTATCTGCTGAACAGAATCAACAATCTACAAATGTTTGCATATTTCTTCATGGGAGTGGCATCCTTCCTGTTCTGGTTGAGGAAGATCTAGAAATTTCACCCCTTAGTTAATGACATTATTGACATAGACTTAGAGGAAGGCTGTGGGATAAGAGATGGAGACGATCTTAAAGCAGAAATGTAGACGAAAGGAATAAAAGAGAACATTCTGACGCAATGGCAATCCAAAAAATCTCTCTTACAGTACAGGATTTCTTTTCACAAGTGTGCATACATATTTGAGCAGGATTGCTTTGACAATGTGGGAGTGTTTATGTTTGCAGGACAAAGATTAAGCAGCAGGATGACAGACAAAAAAATGAGAATGTTTTCTGAGATAACAGCTATCGTCCATCTGTCCACCGAGCTGCCTAAACTAGCTCCACTCAAAACAAACCCCACATGAACCCAGCTCCACAAAAGACGACCCACAAGCACTCACCTAAAACTGTGAATACTTTTATTATTATTTCATTGCAACTTTTGGTAAAATGTGCTTGTATGTGTGTTTATTGTAAAATATTTCCATCCACCTTCATTCCCAGTGGCCCGGTTTTAATCACAGCACTTTTAAAATAGATTTCTGACGAATTCTTCTGTTGAAAAAAATCCTGCACAAGAACACATCTTCTGCTCATTTACAGTGTTTATAGTTTTTCTTGCAGGATATTTTTGTTGGAATTTCTTTGTTTCATAAATGACATGACAAGGTTCTTCTTATTTTGGGAACTGTGTTTGATGATGTAAACTCAATATTTGGATATCCATACTTGATTTGTAAATATACAACTCAAAACCCCATTAGAGTGTCTGGAGCGGTGAACTACCTGATGTTGATGCACGCTAATAACCAAAAATGTTCAGTATTAGCGTGTTTGCTCGAAAACTGATCAAGTTTGATTTTCATGACAGCTAGGGTTGCAACGGGGTGGAAAATTTCTGAACTTTTGGGAAGTTAAGCTGGGAAATTTTAGAAATCTTCTAAGTTTTAGACTTTCCATGGGAGTAATAGTAATAGTAATATTGGGAATTCATGGGAGTTAACTGGATATATTGGGTGTGTGTGTGTGTGTGTGTGTGTGATAAATGAGTTGTACCACATCCAAACATTAACAAATACATTTTGTTTGTCATGGGCAGACATCCATGCAAAATAATACCATTAAAAATACATGACATTTAACACATTTATGTGGGAGAAATTGTAAACAGAATGGTGATCAAACACACTTTTTCTGGGACTGCCCAAAATTGAAAACATACTGGCAGAAGATCCAAACAGAAATTAAATCCATTCTAGAGATCAATCTACCACTAGATCTCCTGGACTACTTTATAGCTCAAATCCCTTGATGGTGCTCTGAAAAAAGGAAAAACCAAGCTGTAGCATATTCTCTTACTGGTGGCAAAGAAAACTATTACACTCTCTTGGTTGAAGCCACTTCCTACCAATGGCGTGAAAGACTGAATAATGTTTTCTTGATGGAGAAAAATAACAGCTAAACTCCATGTACAAATACTTTTGTTCTTTTCCTTATTGTCCCCTGTCATTGCCCCCTTAAACCTGCCAAACAGATAGAAAAGTCCAATTCCTTGCTGCTATAATTAGTTAATTATTTATCCACTTATTTTATTTACTTAACTTCTTATTGGATTTTTTCTTACATTCCCTTTAATTTTTATTTAGTTATTATTTTTATTATCATTATTGTTAATAATATAATTAAATTGTTTAAATCTTATTACTTTTGATATTTCTTTCAAATGCCATTTTACTATATCACAATGTGCCTTTAAACTGAATATTTTATTGGTGTCTCTGACAGGTCCTGCTTTCTCTGAATGTGGATCTGAAAATGCCTGCCAGTCTGTAAATAGTTATTTGTGTTTCTATAAATTGTTGTAAATCAATAACAAATAATTTTTCAACAGATTTATTTGCAAGTAGAAACTTTATCAAGTTTTAATTAATTTACTGAACAATCAATTCTAACTTCACTTTATGTCCACAGGCTTAAATGTGTGGCTTTAATAGTCCAGGGTGCTAGAATCATCTGTGCATGTGATTGAGGAGTAGCAGAGTCAACAAATCTGCAGCAGCTCTGTGAAGCTATCAAGTCACAGTGTTTCCAGCATTTTGTTGAATATGCCAGGAAGAATCGATGCAGCTCTGAAGGTGAAGGGTGTCCAACAACAACGTCAATGCACACAGGGTAAGTAGCAATTTGTCAAAAGTCCACCAATGAGGCCTCAAAGCAAGCCCAGTGTCATGTTCTTCCAAAAAATAGACTGTTTATAAAAGCTAACAGGTAACTCTCTTGTTAATTTCACACATTAAATCTGTTTTTTTTTGTCAGAGTCAAGGATGATGACAAGGTGAAAATAACAAAAGGGCAGAGGTTAAGAATGTGTCAACTGCTGTGAATTCGTTCAAAAGTATTTTTTTGAAAGAGTCTTTTGAGAGACAGAGAAGGAGAGTTGTTTTTTAAAACTTCTTTCAGGATTGACTTCTTCTATCAGTGCATATTAAGTAGCAGAGCAGCAATGAAACGCTCCACTGTTCTTTGGAGCAGCGGCAGTGCTCAGAAGCCTGTGAGAGCTTCAATCAGGAGCTGCACACAATTAGCACAAATGTATTCAGCGTCAGAGGAAAGGGGAATAGACATGAAACAGAAAGAGAGCGAGTGCAGCCAAGTATGAGGACGAGCAGGAGAAGATGAGCTGTTCATCAAACTTCATTAACAAATCGCTCTAATTTCTCTCGCTGCTCCTTCCCTCCTTTATGAGCCATCGCCTCAGGCTTCAAGGGCTCAGACTTCCTCTGCACTTGTTGGATCAGAATGAGTGTGTGTATGTGAATGATGTCTTTGTATGAGCACAATGTTCTTTAACACACATGCTGAGGGCAGCAGGAGATTAATGGGGCTAATCTGTGAGGACCACTGTACATTGAAGGCCACACTGTTTACTTCAGTCAAAACCAAAGCTGTAATGTGACAGTCATTTGTTGTCTGTCTATGAGATTTACTCCATATATCTCATTAAACACCTCTTTGGTGTGCTTAATGATCTTCATTACTTCTTTTTCCCACTTTTGGTTCTTTTTGCATGCTTCAAAAAATGGGTTTATAGTTTTTGCTTTTCTCCCCGTAAGTATAAGATTTTCTGAATCCGATGTAAACTCTAACTTTGGATGAGTGTGTATATGGGTATAGCATCCCTTTTTCATGGCCCATTATTAAGGTAGGATATGAGGAAGTGTAGCTCTGTCTATACCCACTTTGTGTAACAGTAAGTGCAGAGTGTGTCTTAGGGAACCAGCTCTTTTTGTGACAACTGTCTCACAAAATGCCTGCGGTCACAGAGCCTGTACCTCTTCAGGAATTTAAGAGGGAACTTTTGTAACCTCGCAGAGAAGATGGACCTGCCTGATTCATTGTCTGAAATCCTGCAGGTCTATCTTTCCAAGCTCCAATCACCTACAACTTTACTCGGCTAAAAGCTGGGATCGCTGCTGGGAAACTGGTAAAGATGCAAAAATGCTGCGGTAGTATGGTAGCCTGGAGTCATGGTTACTCAATGACACCTGACGGAATTTGCTCTGCTCAGAAGTTTACCATGAGAACGTGGTGGGACTGTCATTGACAAGGTTCATGTCACATATAAGTAGTAAATGATACATCTGTGTGGTATAATTTAATGTAAGATGATGGTCTAAGGACTGAAACGTAGTTTAAGCTAACGACTAACAACAGGGTCTAGCTGCTACGTCATACTGTGGCTTGATAACCGCTGTTGTTTTTGAAGGTTCCACCTCTGAAAACATTTTCGAATGGCTCTACTCCAGATAGACTAGTGAAATATTTCCGTGATGTATATATACAGCACTGTCCATCTGGCGTGTCAGGTTACTTAGAACTTTTACAGAGCTCAAGTAATGTGTCAATTTGTTGTCTCTATTTGAGGCCAAATAACAATTTAGTTTTTGAGGCAGTTATTATTTATTTTGGCCAAATTTGGGAGGCGTTGTGATCCTTATAATCAAAGTACACTATGGTAGGTTAAGAAGAAGGGTTGGGATGGTTTTTGTGTTCATTGACTTAACTAGTGTCGCTTTGGTCCTAAGTTTGGAAATGGTACTAGGACTGATAATGCTGCTACTCTGCGCACATGAACAGCATCTACATCTTCCATCTTCTTGGAAGATTACGAGTTGTACCTCGCTGTATATGATATTTAAAAACCTGTGCTACCATAGCTTAGCTATACCAAGTATTCTGTTGTCTGTGACTCCAAAGTTGGTTGAGTGATACCTATCAAAATGTGCTATTCAGTAGCATGCACAGGGCCTCAGGATTACAAGTTTAAGCTGTCCTCACGGTTCAAAGTGATGTGATGTAAAGTGCTTTAGTACAGGGAATGTTTATTGAACAAGAAATACAGACTAACTTCTGCCTTTAATCTACAGCAGTATTTTTGGACAAAGCAGTTGGTCTCTTTCAGCCTGCTTGTATTTCCTCAAAGTTGCTAAAAGGCACAGGTTACAGTATCGGCATCAACATAGTGCAACATATATACCGCTCAGAAAAGTCACTGGTGGCCCATCATGGTGGGTGTTAGCTTCTGGGGGCAGCACAAACAGTGTTTACTTTCTAACTTCTTTGGTATTTTGAAAAGGCGATTCCCGTGATTTCTGTTAGTCATTACCCCGGGAACATATGTGCATATGACAACTGAATCATAGGTGCAAGAACAAAAGTACTGTGCTGTTATACTGAGTTTCATCACACCTCTGATCTTGACATACTGTGCTCAAAGATGTTGAGGTCCCACTTACTTTTGTCTTTGACCTCCACAATCTTATCAGTTCATCAATGAGACAGAGCGGACTTTAGTGAGGAGTTCAAATAAGATAAGATGAGATAAGTTAAGATTGTCCCCTTTTGAACCCTGCAGAGGAAGTTCAGTGTTTACAGCAGCACAGGGCAAAGTGTCATGCAAGAGATTACTGTAGTAAATCTTAAAGAATAGATAAGAACAAATACACTTCAAAGAAAGTAAGTAAGTAAATATGGTGGTACTAATGAATGGTGTTCATAAGAACAGACTGTATGAACAACCTGAGAACAGAAATCCTTTGGCCTGGCTACTACCTGCAAGGAGGCATGGAATTTTATATTAAAGGTAAAATGTGCAGTGACAGCTTACAGTCAGAGAGATAAAGTGATCTTTGGTAATATGGAGTGTTTTATTCTCAGAAACTGAATCTTAGCAGATGTTTATGTCTGTATTCATTGAGCTGCAGGACTCTGCAGACAAGTGACAATATTCAGGCACGATCAGTATGTCGGCTCAGAGGTGCAAAGCCGGCCAACCATTTCCACTCTGCTAACAGTGTTCTGCTGAGGATCAGAGTCACTGCTGGGAACAAGTTTAACCTCACAGGCTGTGGTACTTTACACTGTGGATTTACCTGCTTCAGTCCTAACAAGACAGTTTGCAACAAAATTCAAATAAATAGGTTTGAGCCCTTATAGTTGTCAGCTGGTGTCTGAATAGCTTTTAGAGTTGAAGGCAAATATTAAGTTAAACTCTCTTTTTGTCACTTTAGCACCACCCCCTTCAAAAATACTTTAGACAGCCTGGTCTCTGTCTAAAGGACTGAACTAGTGAAGGGGGCTACAACCTTCAGTACCTTAGCATAGCTGTAACATTTGACAGAGTCATTGCATTGGCAATATCAACACGTCCCCATTTGTGTTTCCCATTATCTTCATGAACAATGAAAAAGTCTTGTTATTTAACTGTTTAACTTATTTGTCAATTCTAGTAAACAGTCTTTATAATCAAATACATTTCTTAACCTTTCTTTCTCTTAATATTTAATCATCGCATTCAAAATGTCTTCATGAAAACTCTGTATTTCATTCTTATAATTTCCTCTTGGCTTTACATTTTAAGAGGAAGTAGGTGGCTCCTTTCATTTATAAAGCAATTCCCTGACAAAAATAATATCTGCAGCTTCAAATTCTGATTGGCAGTAGTGGTGTTTGTTGATTACTTAAATGATAGAAAAGCTTTGGAAAAAACACAAAGGTTTTCTAACGATCAATAATGTAACTTAAAGACTGTGATCTCTAGAACCTAGATAAGTAAATATATATATAAATTAATAAAGATATTAAATACAAAAAACTGTAAATAAAACATAAATGAATTAAAAAATGATTAAATTTGCAAGGACTTAAATAAATTCTATTAAAATAAATAGTGATTTTCAATATAGATGATAGTGAACTAGGATAAGTCTGGGACTTTAGGACCTGGAGAATATGGGTCAGAACATTAATTCTCTCAGACAGCAGACATGGTTCATGTTTATCATTACTCCACAGTGTCAGCTCCAGTTAGTGAGGAGTTGTCAAACTGTCGCTGTCACTGTTTTGCATTGATGCTCTGTGCTGGGTTGTTAATTTAGCCCTCATTAATCATATTTACAAAATGCTTTGTATTATCCCTGAACGTTTGGGCATTAAATATTTGATTCAACAGGACAAATTACATGCATGACTGAATGTAAGCCAGCTGCAGTGACCAAGCGTCCTCCAGGCTGCCCTAGCTACAGTTACTAAGTAATCTTTTATTTTTAGAGGTTTCTCAGCCACTGAGGAGCAACATTTCACATTCTGGCTGCCAGTGCCATGACACAAGGTTAACTCCAATACAAACCAAAAATAATTGCCCTGGCAGGTTTAAATACGGGAGGGCATAACAATAAAGACAGAAGGAAAAAATGTTCCACGATAAAACAGATACATATCTTTGGAGGTATATTTATCTACATGTGTGACTGGAAACTACAGATCTTAAAATCATTTATTGATAAATCTCTTACTTACTTTTCAAATTAAAAGTGACATTTTTGTTTGGTTTTATATACAATGATAAAAACCCATTATCTTCACAACTCATCCCTTTCACAGCAGGGGGCTGAAGCCTGTCCCAGATATCACTGGACAAGAGGTGGGGTAACCCTAAACTGTCAGTAAATCACAGGGCTAACATACAGGGCCAAAATTCCAGGCATGCCAACACTTAAAGGTAAAGGTTAAAGGTAAAGCTTTAAAAACAAGGTTTTTGTTGTTCCATATTAACTGTTTTCTTCTTTCTTTCTTTCTTTCTGCCTACTTTCTTTGTTACTTGTTTTACTATCACTGCATGGGTGCATTTAAAGATCAAGTTCCATTTTTTCAAGAGTAAAATGATGTTTTTCATGTTTTAAAACTGTTCATCACACAAATATACTGTCACGGTGAGAGCAACAAGTCAGTTTTCTTGACATTTTGCTCTCAAAACATATTGGTATCGGCAATAATCCATCCATTATCCATTCCGCTTATCCCTTTTGGGGTTGCCGGGGGCTGGAGTCTATCCCAGCTGACATTAAGTGAGAGGCAGGGTACACCCTGAACCAGTCGCCAGCCAATTACAGGGCCACATAGAGAGACAGGCAACCACTCATGCTCACACTCATACCTAAGGGCAATTTGGAGTCTTCAATTAACCCAATGTGCATGTTTTTGAACTGTGTGAGGAAGCCGGAGTGCCCGGAGAGAACCCACACACGCACAGAGAGAACAAGCAAACTCCACACAGAAAGGCCCTGACCAACCCGGGGATCGAACTGGCAACCTTGTTGCTGTGTGGCATGTGCACTCCCTGAGATAATGACTTCAGAAATATGGTCAAAACGGATATAGGCAAAAATTCAATATCGTGCTACCTGAAAACCCTAATGAAAACATTTGACATAAGAAATAAAGTATTGTATTTGGAGTCTGAATTTACTTCATCAGGAAGCTAAATGACAGAATATGACTCAACTAACACATGAGCGAAAACATGTATTTAAGACATGTTAATTAAAAAAAATCTTTTTTGCAACATTAAGGCTGTGCAGTAATGGTTACAGTGTTTGCCTTGAAAGTAGGACTTGCTGCTCAAACCGTAATCCTATGGAGTTACATAATACATCATCACTCACATTATTTCATCTTACCGGGGATGTATGTGCAGCTAAATGATTCTAATCTTCTGGTGACAAGAAAAGTGGCTTTTCATGTTCCTCTCATTTTCTCTCTATTCTTCTCTCACTGTCTTTTCTCACATCTCTCCTGGGAACCTAAGACCAGCCTGTCTCCCACACCAGTCTGAGTTGAGCTTTAAAACCAGCCTTATTAAAACACCCGGAGAGAGCGAGAGAGTTTTGTCCTCCCTCTGGCTCTGCTCGCAGCCACTCCAAACAAGTACAGGCCCAAAACAAAGCCAAGAGCCTAATCCCCTTAATGCAATCCTGGCTGGCTTCTCCAAGATTGCACAGGAGCTCCAATACCTTCTGACTGTGTTTAAACCCCCCATTCTGCTGCTCAAACTCACAATTCAATGCTGCTTGTAAGGCACGTCTGGCATGTTGCAGATGTTCACAGGTGTTTCACACCCGACAGATGTACTGCAGCTTCCAAACAGTCACTCTGTTACAAACCAATCTTTACAAGAGCTTACTCCAAGGTTATTTCTTAAAAATACTGCACAACAAGTGAACAGATTGAAAAGACTTGCCTTTGCAAGCAGCTTCACAGAGGCACTGAACCAACAGCACCATGAAATGCTAAGAAAAGTGAAGCCATCAATTTACAAGTTGACTTACACTTAAAGGAACATTCCAACATTTTTGTTGTTTTCCTGTCTTGCCTCGCTCCTGAGTCCATGACAGGCAGGTAGACACCATTCTTTTGACTGTGCGTCCAGTAACGAGGAACAGATGGACTTAGATTGCTAACCGCTAGCTTAGCTTAGCTCAAACGCTGGGAGTATATGGGTAGTGCTCTAGCCTGCCTCTGTCTACAGACATCAGATAAACTCTAGACGGTCCTATATGCTTTTTGTATTTTTTATTGACCGAGTGATGCAGCATGAATCGGCACAAATATTACAGCCTCACAGAAATAATGTGAATGTCTCGAGGTGTAAATCTATTGGGACCTCACTGCAGGGCTTTTGTGTACAGGCTCTGGGAAAAAAGGGCTACAAACAGATTGTTACCATGAAAGCAAGTGGTCAATTTTATTAAAATGGGGACATAGCAGATGGACCGTCTCACATATCATAGAGTTATATTTCAAGTCCATCCGGGCGACATTCCATAAAAAGTGATTAGATGGCAGAACCTTTCAAGATAAAGTAGAAGGAGATTGAGCAAATTTTGTCTGTCAAATACAATACAGGCAAATCAGAGGGTTGCAGTCACTTCTTGCCTTCAGCACAACAGGCCAGCTCGTCTCTACTGCCTCTTTGTCCTTAAAAGGATGCTGAAAAGCCCGGCCATTTCTGACTTGGAACAGTCATTCCAGACTGAAGCTTTGCAAAATGGATCTGCCTGATGACAGACAATTGGAAAAAATCCAGCTGCTTTGCAAGTTTAGTGGCTTTGTGCTCTTGACAAAATATGCAGGTATCAATATCAGTATGAGCAATAATGAACTGAGAAATATCTGCACTGGATCAGCAAATCCAACATTGTGCATTACTAATCCAAGGCTGTACGTATTTTCCACAGGCTGAGAGCTGAACTACTTTTAGTTTGCAGGATTTCAAAAGTCACAGGGTGAAAACAGATGATAACAGAGGAGCTACACAGCTGCACAGAAACATTGTTGACTTTGTTGACAGCAACAATAATTACAACCCAGACAGTTCAAAGATATATTTCTCTCTGGTAAACCTCCATAACCTGACAAACCAGATGGACCGCTCAACATATTTCACTTGTCCATCTGGAAAAGAGCCCATGAGAAGTGTTTGGGAATGAGCAGAACTGAGCAGCATGTCTTGCAGGTGACATTTTGCCAATCACATTCATTACAGGCCAAACGAATAATGTGGGCACTACTGCCAGGATGTAAGGGACAGAGCGTAAGCCACTTCGTGAAACAAACTCTCCAAAACATGTCAGAAGTGGAGTAAAATATCATCTTTAAGAGTCCTCAGTTTTATCAGATCTGGACCACAGATCTGATAAAACTGCAACTCAAGCTGTTAGCATCTATGCTAATCTCTGTGCAAGCAGTCACTTCCGGCTGTCTTCTCACTTGTAGCTCTCACCTCTTCCTTCCTCTTCCTCTTCCGCCACTTTTGGACGCTCACAGTGGTCGTAGATCAGAGCTTGGCAAGATGCATCTACATGATTACAGACAGTGAATCAGGCTGATCCATCTGTACTGCAAAAGACCCCCAAAAGCAGATTTCGATCTTTATACCAACAAGACTTAAATTCTAGGTTTCACAGTACACTGATTGTCAGACATCAATAGTGTTGCTGATGTTGCCTTAAACAAACCTTCCTGTTAAGTAAACATTTGTGTCCAGACTGGAGCAGAGCCAGAGGACGAGGCAGAGGGACCAAACAATGGTATGTTAATCTGATTAATGGTCTTAGACCGCAGAGAAATGAATGGTGTGTGTGTGTGTGTGTCCCTCACTTTGATCTTGTGCCACTTAAAGTGTATTTGGAAAAAGAGCACAGAACAGAGTTGCTGCTTTCTTTGAAGAGCTGCCCAAATAATGTAAAATACAGCATGAGCATGTGCGTGTGTTCAGATATTTGTGTGTGACGTGCAGTATGTTTGCAAATGGGTGACCACATTAGCCCTCTCAGACATGTTGTAGAGATAAAGATTAAAGGACCAGAGAATCAGAGAAAAAATATAAATGGAAAACAGAGAGAGAGGAGAGACACATCTGCAGCCTTTGAGAGGAAAAGCCTTTTGAACTAAAACTGAAATACAGAATAAACAGCCTTGTAAAACCCCAAAATGATGAATAGTCTAGATTTTAAAACCCATTTACAATAGTTTGCTGTTTAAGTGTAGCTTAATAATTGTAGCAGAAAATGTTACAAAAGGTTGATTCCCCTCGAAGATTGTTCAGGAGACTTGCTTTGACCTCTGATGAACTTTGACTTGTGAACTTCGACCACTGCAGGCTCTGAGGCTCTGAGGCCCACTAATATGCTGGCTTACACTTTTTTAAATGACTGTGAGTCCCACAAGTTCTGTTGAAGGTTCTTTTTCTAACGGTTAAAACACTAAAATTGCTAGAATTACATGAATTTTAAAGTCCTGAATCTGTAAGATTTTCCTCACGGCAGAGTCATGTGAAACATGACATAACAATTAGAGGAGACCAGGCTTGGTTGTCACACTTTTCAATGTCATTCACATAACCCATGATCAGTATATCCTGCAGGTCAGGCCATTCTTGTGACAACCAACCCTAACACAGGATTGGTTGGTTACCAGCTTAGACTAAGATCCCCTGTTAAGTACATAGCTCTTTATTTTGGCAGTTTACATCACTTTCTGAGTTTCTGACACAATTAGTCTCCCAGGATCACAAAAACAGAGTCATTTTCATAAGAGAATCCCAGTACTGCATGATGTGACTGTTCTATCAAGTGGATTAAGCAAATTAACACGATAATATTTTTGATGAATTGGGGATAAAACAGTTCAATGTTTGAGTCATGGGTGAGACATGAGTGTGGCTCACTGCAAAGACAGAAAACAAGTGTGTGTCTCCGAGAGTTTCAAGCTGTGTGTGTGCTGAGGCTTCATCAGTGCAGGTCTGCTCCCTGCCTGTCGATACATCCAGGGATTTAACTTTGGGTAAGACTTCTGCCCTGTAATTCAAAGTAACATCTGAGTTGTTTACTCAAAAATAAGGGTGAATCCCAATTCTTCCCCTGAGCCCTTCCCCTTCGATATATGACCAACAGTTCAAAACATGATTAATGTTTACTTGATGAATTAATAATTACTTATAATTAATTATTATTATAAGTAATTATAATTACTTCCTTCCTCGTGTTGGCAGGCGCGGTGTATTATGGGAAATTCTCAAAGCCCTGCGTTTCAAGTGAGGTCCAGGCCTGTCTTCGTTTCGAGGGCTATGTAGCCCTCGGTCTTAGCCCTTCCCCTGGGCCCTACAGAGAAATAGGACACCACTTTACTAGATGTGAACGTGCAAAACCGAGGGGTAAGGGGTAAAACAAGGGCTAAGGGGTAGAATTGGGACGGACCCCAAGACTAACTGCCTTTTTAAATGCTGCGTTTCTTCTAAAAAGGGTTTTCAGGCCAGTTATTCAGTTTTTGATGCGACTCACAAAGTTTTTTTGCACATTAACGTCATCACTCCTAAACCCAGACAACACAAAACAAGTTTGGAGTAACAAAGGGGATTGTACTTGCTGTTTTAATGATATAAAATATTATAATAGTGTTGTTGTTTAATTACATCTACTTCTCTGTCCGCCATTTTTGCATTTATTATTTTTGTGCCTGTATGTTTGTTCAATTCATGTTTTTCAGTAACTATGTATACAGAAAAACATCAAAACTACTTTAAACCATCTCTGAACTGATGTGGAGACTGCTTAAAAATCCTTTAAATATATTCCTGGATGCATAATTCATAACGTTTTGAGTTATCCTGTTCACAAATGAACAATCTACCAAACAAACAAACTTTAGTGAAAAAAACAACCTTCTTGGTAGAGGTCATTTTGATTTAGTTGGTCAAACTGCTCTTCAACTTTTTCTTTGTAAAATCAGTCCTACGTTAAATCGACAGTACCAGAAATTTTACACCATTTGAGGCAATGCAAACCAGAATTGCGCAAACCTCCACAATAGCATTTCCAGCATCGCCGCACAAGTTACTGTCAAAAAGTGGAAAACTCCCCTATCTCGCACTTTTAACAAATCTTTTAAAACATATTCCTGGATCCGCATCCAGGTTTGGATCTCCACCAAAATCCTATCACCATTTCCTTGTGTCATGACCAAAACTCCCTGAAAATGTCAGAAATTTTTTTTGAAAACTTTTCTTGTTATACTATTCACATACAAACAAACAAACAAACAAACAAATAAATGCTGGCAAAAACATAACCTCATGGTGGAGGCAATAATTTGAAAATGTATTACACAGCTGTGGCTGCCTCTCAATGAAATATGATTTATTAAATTGTTTAAAATGTTTGCACAGATGTAAAATCAGTGAGTAATCTTGCCTAATTATCGTGATCTCAATAGCCCTACTTTCAACAATAAGACTCAACCAGCTGAAATCTGTGTTTTTGAACACATTAGAGATGTTTTTACTTCGAGCTTCTAGAGAACATGCTCTCTATTGTAACATGTTCAGGGCTTTCTAATAAGTTAGTTAGTTGTTCACGTCCTGACACACAGCTGAGAATTTTTTAATTTTTAATTTTTCCAAAGACTTTTCAGAGCTGCTCTCTTACACTTTTTACGGCACTTTGAATTTTCAGATGACAGTAAAATTTGATGCAGGTGATTTATGGTGACAGAAGAATCATGTGACAGCTGGGAAATAAGATGTAGTCTGAGTCTGAGAAGGAGATGGTGTGACAAACCAAGTTGAAAAGAGAGACAGAGAGAGATGAGGAAATGTTCAGGAGAGCAGATATGTTTGTCCTGAACAGAAGAGGGAAACTCAGAGAGGGAAAAGTGGGATGGAGGAAACAGAGGCAGACAAACAGCAGGAGGACACAGCAGGTAAACAAAAACGTGAATCAGAATTAAAAACTGGATCAAAAATGTTCCTCAACAGTCACACAAACACTCTTCAGTTCACTTTTCTTCTTTGCACAGTGCAGGTGTGAGGCTCCAGGCAATTCTCTTTTAAGACAGACGTAAAAAACAACTCAACTACCTTTCTAGACACAGAAATTAAAGCAAGTCTAGTAAGAGGTTAACCAGGAAACAAAAGAAGCTGAATGACACCAACACTCAGCAATAAACCTCTGTATAAAAGCTCTGAGAAGAGCCCCGTGTTGCAACCCCAGTTTGCATGTCCTTTGTGACACTTCTGACTTTTGTTCATGCAAAAAGAGTCCAAACATACAGACATTAACATCAAATGAAACACACATTTTCTAATGATTTATGTTAAGAATATCTCAGACCTTTTTTAACACTGCCCAGGTAAAAAAAAAAAATGAAGTAAAAATCTTAAATGTTGTGTTTTTCAGCTGTTGTTACTCCTGAGTCCTTTATTTGCAGCCCTCTTTACACCTTAACATGTTCCTACAGACATGCATTTTTCAGTAAAACAACTATTAATCAGCAATCTTTCAAATAAGATCAAAATTATTGGGAGTGACTTATTTTCCTAAAATTGGACCGCGGTGTATCACTATGTTTTAGTTATTTAGCCTAATTTTTTTTTTTGTTTGTTTGTTTTTCAAATTGTTTGCCATAATTCAGAAGCCCTAGTGGAAAATACACAAATCTGCCCTTCCACTTGAGTCAAAAAAACTACCTGAAGTTTATGAACACAAAATACATAATTTCACATACAATCCAGGAAAGTTTCCCAAGCTAAACAATGATAAAACTGAGGAGCTCCTGTTGTGACCAGAGCATTTCAATAATACTGCGTTTCCACCATGCAGCCCAGTTCTATCTGTTGTCTATAATATTGCAGTGATTATGATGTTTTGCAGTGATATTGGCAGAAACTACAAATTGTTTACCCCATCACCACTGCATGTTCACTTTAATAAATCAAAAATATAATTCATTCAAGAATAAAATGTTGTTTTTCTTGCTTCACGTCTGTTTCTAACACAAGTGAACTCTCACCATGAAAGGAACAGGTTAATTTTAGTTAAGTGGAGGCTTTTTGCTCTTGACAAAAAATATCAAAATTGGACTCAGCAATAATGAGTTTGAAAATATCACAAATCAAGGGATGGAAATCAAAAAACAATTCCAGTTGAGAATCGATAACTCCCTCAAAGAATCATTATCATTAGTCTATTTGCTTATCAATTCCTTTACCAATTCCTTCAGTTAGTTCTGCATGCATTGCAAATCGAGGATGTCACTCTCATTAGGGGCAGTCAACAGAAAGGACAACAAAGAAGTAAAAAATTAATTGCAGACAGCAGGCAGAGGTGGTCCAAACTGTGTCTTCATTTAAAACAAAAAGACTATACTGTACAACTTTAACAAAGTGGAAATATCTGCAACTTAACACAGCAATACATACCAGGACTGTCATGTGTTTGACATTGCTTTCACCGAAAACCTACGTAGGCTGACCTTTTTCACACAGAAAATCAACTGGAATTAAGGAATCATTAAAGGTAGGGTCTGCAGGATTTTTCATTACTGTTTATAAACACAACATTCAAACGAAGACCCTCTCCCTGATCTCCTCGCTACCTGATGCGGAGGCCCACCCTCTCCAGCAGCAGATGGAGAACACGCCTCCTCAGCCCGATAGCCCTGCAGCCGGCTCCGAGCAGGAAAATGAATCCATAAGCTACTTGTCCAACAGCATGACGGCTGATTCAACTTTTCATCCCGAGAAGGTCCTTCAGAGCTTGGAAGGGGGTGAAAGTCAACCCTAGGTTCACTATGGTTTTAGACCGAGCTGTCTTGGCGTTTTGCTTCTGCCTGATTGTATCTTCTTTTCTTCGCTGTAGCATCTGCCATCTTTGCCGGTGTTCTGTTGAAACACGCTACCTGCTGAGATGAGCTACCTAGCGCTACTGCGCATGCGCATACATGCGCCAGTAGTTCTCTGCATGCGCCCTACGTCTTCACCCTCTCTCCTGGTTAAGGTTGGGGCAGAGGGTAGCTATTTTCGATGGGGAGGCCTAACAGAACACCAGTCTGTGTAGCATTCTGTTCTGCATTTCATAACACTCAAAGTCACTGTGATTGGCTTTGAGTGTTGGGGTATCCCAGCCTACTCTTCGCCCAAAAGCATCCTGAGACAACCAAAACATCAAATACAGACTGAGGAGGGGAATGAGGTAAACAAAGACACCATCACACATCAACAGAGACCCTCAGGAGACCATTGAGCAGGATTTCTCCTGAAAAAGTTGATATTTTTAAGGAAAATCCTGCAGACCCTACCTTTAAAGAATCGTAACAATAAACAGAATCACTGAAGGCATTGGTATCAATGAAATCTTATGAATTTCCCATCCCTAGGCATGTCAGATATCTGCAGAAATCTGATATTGGGCATCACAGGTTTAGAGGTGCTCTTAAATAGGCTAGTAATTGAGAGTCTTTGTAGAAAGTACTGGTAATAAACTTCTTAAAAGTGCAGAAACAATATAAAATATTAAAACATGGAATGGGGTCATGCAGGTTGACCCCACTTGGTGCCTTTACTCCCTCCATGACAGAATGATTCTCTTGGAAACACTGACCTGGATAACCCTGATCATCAATTTGCACAGTCTGTTTTAGTAAATGTCAGTAATACTGCCATTGCTGGCAATATTCCTGCTCCATCATACTCCCACAAAATGAATAAAAGTGTTAAATGACTGGCTAAATTAGAAACAATGGAATGAAAATTGATTCTGAACAGCTGAATCTGTCTCCTTTCTGCATTAACCCACACTTTATGATCCCAGCTGGCAAATTCAAACACCCACTGATGAATTTTACAGAAAGCCAATATATTTTGCTGTGTTACTCAACCAAATTTTCCCAAAGCGCACATGCAGACTAAAAAAAGAACCTTTATGGAGCTTCTGATAGGAACAGAAGTGGGAGCCAGAAGCAGGAAATTAAACAGTTTTGGCAGAGGAAACACAAACAGGGAAGGAAGCTCCATCTAAAATCCAGACGCCATCAGCAGAAACACCAGCAACAGAACTTACATAAGCTGTGTTTAGACTCCTGTCATTCCTTATGTGGTGAATCAAAGAGAGCAGTGCATGTATTGATGGTGAACTCACTTCCACGTGGGTTCAAAGCCCCAGCTGGACATCGATTGTAAGATCTGTCAATCATTGCCAATGCCCCTCCCCTCCTCCCATCCACCTTTCACCTACTTCCTGGTTCTAATGAAAAGAGCTTTTCAGGGGCGAATGATCTTTGACCCATTGTCGTCCTCACCCCAGAAAGAGTCATTTTATAAGAGATAACATTTAGGATTTAAGGCATGTCATCTACAAAATCAAATGTCTGGCAGAACCTTTCCTTTAACTAGGCCATGTTTTAGCTTCAACATTTACTTCCAAAGCACCAATACACTGAACTTGGCAGGCTGTTAAAAAAAAGGTTGCAGGGGGGTTTCCCATCCCTTTAATCTGAAATGAAATATTTGACAGTTTGCTCAACTTCCCCTCTATTAGATAAACTATCTTTCCTACAGATGTTACAGTTGGGTGAGTCAATGATAGTAGACCTGGCCTGTCACAATGTTAACATATCACATCTCCACCTGGTGTGATGCTGCTGAATCATCCGCAACTTTTCTGATGATTGTTGATCAATCAAGCTGTTTCAAATAAAAATGCACACATTTAAGCCTAAATGCTTGCATTATTACTTTTGTGATAGTGCGCTAAAGTTTGAGGGGATTTCCAATTAACTTGAGTTTGTGAGCTCCCACGCTGCCGTTTACTCAGAGAAACTGGAGAAACAAATAAGTGTGAGAGCTTATCACAGCCCCAGCTGCTACTGTGGATGATAGGAAACCATTGGTATCAGTGAAGTGATGCCCTCTTGCTGCTTAGGACACAACACTGAAAGTCAACATGAATTAAACCTCTGTATGATGCTATGCTTTTGTCAAGTATTTACAAAGGGGGGATAAAGGGGAAAGCTTTCTAGGGCCTCAAGTCCTGACGGGGAGTAAGGATCTTGTCTATTCTAACTGTAGACCATGATTTCCTATTATTTTAAAATCTTGATCCATCATATTAAAGCAGGGTGAAATGATTGTATTTGCCATAAACCTCCTCCTGAAATGGCACAATCATTATTTTTATGATATTCATGTTGTGAATGGGACTATTAAATTTAACAGTTATCACAATAAAATTTTGTGCGTTCAGCCTGCAACAAAGACCTGCAACATCTTTTATGCTGTCCTGACGGTGCCCAGAGGGTTCTTCTCCAACACCCACATTAACATTATTATTGCCCTTTCTTATGCATACATTTCATTGTTTGACTTGTTATGCCTTTGAGTGACAGGACAGTGGATATAGTTGAAAGTTGAGGAGAGAGTGTGGAATAAATTGGCGTTCAGGAGCCAAAGGCCAAATTCAAACCACCTCAAGGACTAGAGCCTGTACATGTCTGCAAATCGACCATGAGGCCACTGTAAATGCATATTATGAAATGACACCTGAGTTGGGCCAATTTACCAGACCTTTCAGGGGCCCAGCCATTTCAGAGGGCGGGCCTGAGTATTTATATGATTAAACCAGAATGATGCAGAATACTGTCTTGGTGTTTGATGCATTGTTTCCTCCGCCTTTCGCCAGGGTCCGTTTGTTTGTTTGTCTGTTTGTCTGTTAGCAAGATTATGCAAAAACTACTGAATGGATTTACATGAAAATTTTACCAGAGGTGTGGTTTGGCCCAAGAAAGAAGCCATTACATTTTGGTGCTGATCCAATCCAGATTGACATCACAAGAAAACATTGAAGTTTATAATGGGAATTGTAGTTTATTTGCAAACAGATTTTTTCAAGCCTATGTCACTACATTTCTCAGCTTCCCTTGCAATGCCAGCGGAGGACTTCTGCTAACACAACGGCTAGCAATAGCCTGGTAAATTGACACGTTTTGTCCAACTTTGTAACAAGAACGCTGATAACATCTGTCCATGTGGACATGGAGAGAAAAGAGCGGGGACTCGGCTGTCCATGTGGAGCGGAAAAGCCACTGCAGTAACTGAGCTGCTTGGTTGAGATCTGGGCTCTCCGAGTGCTTTTTTTGTTTTACTACTTTAATCTACTTTGTTTCTATTTTTTTCACTTAGAAAAACCAGAAAAAATGCTTTTTGTGAATCAACTCATACAAATACCACCTTTTACAGTGACCCTTTCCAATTTGAGGGTTGATAATCAACAGTAAATTCACTGACTTCCATTCAGGGCGGCAGGGCGGTACAGCAGGTAGTGCGTGTGCCTCACAGCAAGTGAGTTGCTGGTTCGAACCCCGTGTCGGTCAGGGCCTTTCTGTGTGGAGTTTGCATGTTCTCTCTATACATGCATGGGTTCTCTCCAGGCACTCAGGCTTCCTCCCACAGACCAAAAAAACATGCACATTAGGTTGATTGGTGTCTACAAATTGCTCATAGGTGTGGGTGTGAGCGTGAAAGTTTGTCTTTCTCTCTATGTGGCCCTGCTATAGGCTGGCAACTGGTTCACAGTGGACCTCGCCTCCTGCCCAAAGTCAGCTGGGATAAGCTCCAGCCCCATGCGACCCTGAAATAGATAAGCGGTATAGATAATGGATGGATGGATAGATAAATTATTATTTACTTGGGATGACTGATATTGGATTTTTGCAGATATCCAATACGCTAGTATTTCCGAACTTGTTTTTGCCGATACTGATATTTATTGTCAAGATCACAGTTTTTACTTTTTGAAAATAGACGTGTTGTTTTCAGTGTGACAATCCATTTGTGCAAGAAACAGATGTTAACCAAAAAAAACCTCTCCTCTGTACCTATGCAGTGATAATAAGGTGAAGCATGCAACAAAATGTAGTGATAATATCATCCTTCCCTGTTATTTACTAGTGTTGTATTGTAATGCCACATTCTAGTATTGTAACTCCATATCAGAGATGCAGTACAGCACAAGCACAACACTTCCTATATCAAAGGCTGTAACATCAGTACGTACTGTATATTACATTTAACTGTGTCCAAGATGTATTCCCAGAGCTGAATGTTTCATAAATCAGATTATTATTATGTTCAGTTACTCATCTGACCATACCAGTGACTGGGATGCTGTGAGTCAAGAGGCAGCATCCATCCAGACCACAGACAGATCTTTTGTTGTGAAACATCAGAGTGCAGAGGCAGTTTGTGTTGAAACAGGAGGCGTAAGTATCAGAGAGTTTCTTTCAGAGTCAAGTGTAGGAAGTACGGCAGACAAGAGCCTGGAGTGTCTCTGCCATTTGTGTTCCTTGCTCAGCAGTTTTCCTTTCTAATAGTGCTGTGTGTGTAATCTTGATGGCAGCATTTTAAGGAAATGCTGATCTCTTTAACAGTTGCCAGCAAACATTACCTGATACACTGAGAACTACATCAACCAATAAATCAGTTTGGAGGACGCAGGGCAGTGGTAAGGGTCTGATTTGACTTTTGTCAGCTTGTAAAACCTGCAATAAACCGACCTCACAGGGTGTTTTAGAGCTGTAAGCTCAGCGTAAGAATTAAATTAGTCTGGATTGCAGAGCAGAGCAGAGCAGAGCCTCTGAGAGCAGAAAAGCAGCTTATTAAGCTTTTTCACTGAGGAATGTGTGTTCAGCCTTTGTAGAGCGGCTAGATACTTATTTTAACTGGCACTTTAAGAGTCAAATGTTGGTAAACCTCCCAGACCTAACTGCAGCTGCTGATACTGTAGATTTTTTCATTCTTACTAACAAGTTATGCCAATGGGTGAGAGGGTCTGGTTGTGCCTTAGACTGGATTTCTTCATATTTTTCACTCCTAAGTGTGTAAATCAGCAGTTCATTCTTTTTCTCTGCTTCTCTCAGGGTGTCCCCAAAGGCTTAATACTTGGTCAAAATATCCTTTCTATAGTGAAGTTTGTAGAGTTTGTTTTGCATTTAATGAAGAGATGCTGTCAAGATCTGATAAAACAGCTACTGAAGCTGTTAGCATCTATGCTAAACTCTGTACAAGCAGTCACTTCCTGCTGTTGTCTCGCTCGTAGCTCTCACCTCTTCCTGATATCTGTCTTTTTCAACTTGGCCAAAAAACATTTTAAACTTTCTTCTCCACTATCAAGTTCTTCAAAAATTATCTAATATTGCTTTTTCAGTCAGGTTTTACCATCACTGACAGAACCAACACAGGTTTCTCTCCTCAGGTCTTACAATTAAAAGCAGTATCACCATTTTGTACTGTAAATCATTCACTTCTTCATTACTTGACTTTTTTTTTTTTCTTTGAATCTTGTCCTTCACTTTGTAAATACTTTTAAAGCACTTTGGATAAGCTTCAATGTGTATGAGAAGCTAAATAAATAAATAAAGTTGCATCTATTTGATTTTGACTGCACGAAAAGGCCTCCACAAATGTTTGTGTCTGAATAATAAGCAGACATGGGTCAGCAGAATTGACCAGTGCAGATACACAGAAGATAAACTTCATGGACTCCTCTATGGCTCTCTATCTGTACCATGACTGAATGTGTTTCCAGCATGGTCACTGGGCTGGCCTCCAATGAGAAAGCTCTTACGTAAGCCATCCGAGTCCTTGGCTCTGAAACAGCTACAACGCTGAAGGACCTGCAGCTATTTAAAGCCTGCAGTCATTCAGCTTTTTACTTCCAAATAACATGCTTTTGGGGAAGGAATAAATCAGGCTGAGATGCTTAAAAAACACATGTCATTAGGTTTATAGGTGCTCTTGACAGACAGATGTAAATATTTTTAGAGCTGGCTTTTCATTTTTAAGATTTTTGTTGACAAGCTTTAAAAATAAGTAGGTTGGTGCATAAGTAGATGCTCCTCTTCCTGTTAGAGTGTGGGTTTGGATACAGGACAGAGTTTCTAGGCTACCACAGAGAAGCCACAGTTCTCAGTGGCTTTGTGGGCAATTATAAGGTCAAATTTTTGCCCTGCTGCCTGAGCAGAATCACGTACATTTTAGCTGAAAGACCACTTCAGGCAGTGAAGTTAAGCCCAGCACAACATCCCTTCACATGCCTCCTTCATCCACGAACCGGTATACCGACACCTGCATGTAAAAGTGCAAGCCGATTCAAAAGCATGCACTTGCTGTTCTGAAGGATAAGAGGTGGTTTATAGAGTGATTATACAGCAGAGGCTCACAGACAGAGTCAGTTAATGAGTCACTGCTCCTCTGAAATGTGTGAGCCTCATGTGTAGCCTATATGTGTGTAAATGTGAGTTATGTGACAGCTATATCTGGACTCCAGATGTGTTGTGGGCCTCCTGTTTCTGTCACATCTCTCTCTTTCTGTGCCTCCACACCACATGCAACTATGTGGTCTGTAAGTGTGACATCTGTGTTGCGTTTCATGCACATGTGCCAGGAGCGCAGAGGGCTGTGATGGATTGGAGAGCATGTCAAGGAGGCCTCAAGCATGCAGCTGACTGAACAAAAATGTCACATTTAAACTACAAAGACACCATTTTACTTTACCATTGATTATTCTTGTGTCGTGTAATGTTTTTTCAGCTCAACATCACAACCTTTTCAAACTAGAGTGCCTAATGATTCAGAATCCCAAGTCTTCTGCAGAGGATGCTGCTCACTTATTTAACTCGTAATGCAATCGACAACAAACTTGAGCAAATTAAATTTAAATGCTATGGGGTCTTCTCTCTGAAGTGAAGCTTAATTAACCAATTTGTTACGTGGACACAGAGCAATCCATGTTGGAGAAAATAATTCATCAATCAATCTGCCAACATCCACATGAACAACACAACTGACTTGCATGTCATCAAAAATCAAATCATTAAAACTTAACCAACCACAAATAACTACGGGTGAGAATCACAGTGTGACTTCTTATGATCTTCAAAACTATACAGCATGATTCAATACGATGCAATAAAACACATTGCAGCACCCTGAAAGACAAAACATATGACCACACAACGCTTTATGGAACAATATATTTATCCATCCACCCATTATACTGCTTATCCTTTTCAGGGTTGCATGGGCTGGAGCTTATCCCAGCTGACATTGGGCTAAAGCAGGGTACAACCTGCACTAGTTACCAGGGAATCACAGGGCCACATAGAGAGAAAGACAACCAGTCATGCTCACATTCATAACCAAGGGCAACTTAGGGTCACCAATTAAGCTAGCAACTAGATCAACCTAACAAACTCAAATGTTTTTTCGCCTAAAAAACTGAGGGCCTGGAGAACCCACTCTTGCACAGGGAGACCATGCAAACAGAAAGGCCCTGACTGACACAGGGTTAAAACCAGAACCGCCAGCACCAGCGCCATTGTACCGCCAAAAATGGAAGAAAAATATCCTGAATTTCTGTGATTGAATGAAAAAATATCATGATAAGGATTTTCTTGATATCAAAGTTATTAACAATTCTGTTTATTGATCTGATTCTTATCGATTCCGGATTTTCTCTGTGAGCAAGTTGGCCTGTAGGTTTTCAGTGGCTCCTGATTCAATGCTGTGCTGCATCGATAAATGCTTCTGCAAGTTGCTGGTGTTGCCCCTCACTTAAAGTTATGCAGTAAGGGCCTTTTTGTCAAAAATTAAGTCACAAGTCTGACCACTTCTAAACCCTGTCAGTGGAAGGAATTGATAAGAGAAATGAAAAACAAAAAGTTATCTCAACTAGAACTGGATTTCGATTAACATCTCTGGTCATGATTTCGCACTAAAAATATCAATTCAGTACTGCGCCACTAATGTTGAAATATGATGGTGTATCCATATTTTCCAACATCCATAATACATATGATTTTATATTAATAAGATGTACAATGGGGGAGCAAATGAAGGGTCTTTGCCTTGCTTAGATGAGCAAAGAATAATGGTGCAGTAAGAGTTTTTTGGTACATGATATTCACACCAAAAACACAAACACACACTCACACAGAGTGTAAAGTGGGTCAGCACTGAGCAGTTTACACTCTCCTGACTGAGAATGGAGTGGGCATGATATTCCCCAAATATAAACTGCAGTTTGCTCACCAAATGCATCAATATTCACCTCCACCTGTCTCTGCTTGCCTACTGCTTTATTTGTGATTACCTAAACTAAATGTGACGAGAAGAAAAGGAGACAATAGTTCACTGGTGATGCTTTTAAAGTGGTTAATGTCTGTGTTTATCAGCCCCATATAGTACTTGTACAATAATACATGAAGCAATATGTAGTAAGAAAATGTATGATACAATACAATATTTGATCAGATCATAATGATACAATACTCTGTGATTTAATCTGATATTATTATTAATGCGATCGGATATATCAGGACATGAAAAAAACAAAATGTGTGATCTGGTGATAATAACCTTTTTTTAAATTACATTCTGTTTACTCGGGGTGGGAATCCTCCAATAAGTTGTGATCTGATTTGATTCCAATGATCAGGGTATTGATGTGATTTAAAATCGATTTCAACTCAGACAATCCTTGAAATGTTTGTATCAGCTTAATAACAATAATTCAGATATACTGCAGTTTGAAGTGTGCTTAAAAAAGGTGTTAAAATTAGTTCATGGATGTTTTGAAATGATTCTTCAATTTGAAGGCAATAAGACTTTTTTCTCACCTGTTCTGACAGGCAGGTCACTCAAAAAAATGTAACAAGTAACTTCACACTCACTACTCCTTATAAAGTACTAAAAGTACTTGACTTATTACTTAAAATCAAAAGCAACTAATTGCTTAACTTATAAGCTACTTGTGACTTTTCCCTTTAAAAAAAGAGCTTCATGAGGTTTAAGTCTACATCTGCGATGTACAACAATGATCTTTGTGTCTCTTATGGACACAAAATTAAAGTTGATTCTATAAAGTTGTTCAAGTACAGCTCACTGTTTCCCTCTCATCCTCCGTACAGTGTTCAACTTTTCAGCTGGCTGCTGCACACACATGTAATCATGATAACAGCTTACCAAGAAAAAAATGCACTTTAGTCACGAAGCATCACTTCTATAAGTAACAGCACGATTACTGTTTCAGCCCAGTGGTTCAGGTTCTGTCTTGCCTTGGGGAGGTTATACAATCATAACAACTAATGAATATGTTTTCAGTTTACTTCATCAGTATTTAAGGTGCAATAATTTCAATATTCTGGACCTTTAAAGTTTCCATTTGCCTCAACAGGATTACTATATATTACTATTGATTGAATCAATGGAGGGAATTATTACTTCTTGGTCTCTCTCTCATTGAATGTCTCACCTTATATTAAAAACTAAAACCTGACAAGTTTAAATATATATTGCTAAATTTATGAAACTTGCAATATATTGCTGATTTTTTTGTAAGTAAACTTTTCTGCTGCACCTTTTTCAATTTGATCAAGCAATAAAATGATTTAAAAAAAATCACATTTTATTTACAGACTAATGAGATACTGTAAAGAGGCTAATTTGCATGGGTATGATTATGGTGAGCTTTGAGACTTGGCTTAATTTTAGGTGTGCCTTGGAGAAAAGAAAGTTTGGAAAACACTGTTTTAGGCATTCGTGTCCTTGACTTTATTTGCTCAAAATAGTAATATTAATCAGCACTTTATTTAAAGATACTAATTACTGCCCAACAGTGTTTTAGGTTAGTTTAAAGCACATTTAAATAAAGCTATTTCACATCAGTGGCTCAAAATCATATCATATAAGTCAGAACAACAACATATCATTATTGACATATTTTGTCTAACCCCTTCAGCCCTTCACATCGTTATAAAGAAACTTCACTTTACTGCACTTTCAGACTGTTCATAACTCTTCATATAGCCACACGTAATTCTGTTTACACAAATAAAAATCTAAAAACAGCCTGATGACGTGGTTTTTCATGACAAGAGCTTTGCCTGTACGTGACTAAAGCTGTCGTCTATAACTTCATTTGTTTGTCTCATTCTCAGGCTCAATGATCTGACCCACATTTGTCATTAGTGTGGTGTGGACAGGATATTCACTCACAGTGAATGCTCTGTGAGACTGATTATTAGTCTTCTAACTGGTTTACAGGGTTGAATTAGAAATCTGTTCCTGAGTCATTCTTTTCTCTCAGAGGGGTCATGACCTGGTAAGAGTGTCTGGTGCATCTGGTGAAGAACAATGAAGAGATTAACATAATCATGTCTCTAACGAGCTTTGACCACAGACGTAGACTAAACTGTCCAGATTTATTACGATATATGGATCATTTTTTCATTTTGTCGTCTTAATCTAAGTGAAGGACTTCATGCAGTGAAACTCCTTTGACTCAAAGAGCGTGTTTTGTTGTAGTAGGTGCACGTATTACTGCTGTTACTGAGTTACACCTTTTAAATCTACGCATAGACAAAGAAGGTCAAAGCTGTGCTGGGGGTGTCTGCTCCTGGTTAAAAATGAGGCTTAGTAATAAAGATAATACAGCTTCACTGCTGTGTTAATTTACACTTACGTTGGTTTGGAGCAGGGGCGGGCCACAGTCAGCCCCAGTGTCTCTTCAATGTGGCCTCCAAGACAAAAACAACACCCTGAACAAAAACCAAATGCTTTCCAACGTAAGAAAAAGAAATATGTCCGTAATAATTGATTCTGGTGTTTATTTTTGCTCCTTTCCAGATATCTGCAGATAAAACTGCTTTTGAGAAGCATGAATTCAGACATGTACTTATGATGAAATATTAGTAGTGCACAAGAATTTAACCTGACTTCATACATTGATGAACGTAATAAGGTGTTTCAGTCACTTCGAGTCAGGAGTTATTTATGATATTCATTATACTGAAATGGCCCAATCAGGCATCACCACTCACCTCTGAGTGAGGCTGCTTGATGTTGGTGCAGATCATGTTTTGTGTTACAGCTGGTTGAGTGTTTGCTCAAAAGCCTCCTGAGGAGTAATTCAACAAGTATCCTTCAACACAATAAAGAAAAATACTCAATGTGATAATTTACTACTCACATATGTTTATTTATGTGAATGAATGGGCACAGTTGTTAACACTGAAAATATAAGCTTGTTTAATTGGCCAGTGGTTTTCAAACTTTTCTGGCCCAGGGCACAGCAAAGGTCAAGCCAAAATCTTACGGCACACAATGTTCATATTCATGCAAAATCAAAAGACGTTAGAATTATTTACAGCGTGTTTTCAGACTGTACTTTTTTTGTTCTGCTCTTGCCTAAAAAATGACGAACCAACAAATGTCTGTTTAAATCCTTACAACTGGATTAAGATTTACACCAAAACTTGACTTGTTTCTTTAAGTCACATCTGATAACATAATGTAGATTTTCATCTGGCCCTGAATATATAATAATGTAAACACGAGTCAGCATGTTGACTTTGAAAACAAACTTGTATCCTGCCATTCTAAAACACAAATTTCAATATTGAACTAATGTTTAAATTAGGACAAAGAAAGTTGTTATAGGTTTTTTTCAAGCGTACACTCAAAAGATATGGCATATTTGTTTGTTTAAATGTACAATATTGATCATATATACTGCACGACATTGATGGTATGATACATGCTGATTAAGTAAATTAAAAACTCATTCATTAGTTGCTGAAAAGATGTGTTAGTAAGATACAGTTACAGATTTCAAAGACACACCTTGACTATCCTGAAGGCACACCAGTGTCCCGTCACACCATTTGAGAGGCCCTGCATATCGTACGATGATTAAGAGGCAGTAATCTAAGAACAATGAGTTGGTTTAGATCACAACCGATGTAATATCTAATATTTTTCAAATCATACTGCTAAAAAAACAAATATATAGAGTTCCTCACCAAAACCTAAAATTCCTTTTCTGGAATAAACCTTTTTCTGTAGCCATTTCAGCAAGCTGACAGAACCTTACAGACATTATAACATTCCTCCGCTCCCTTGTTTAGTAAGTAAACTTAATCCCACAGCTCTCTATCAGGTTACAACACTGATTTTAACACTGGAGTAACATTTCAAACTATCAGGACCACAGTTTCTTCGAGCGGATGACAGATGTAAAGGTGGCAGATGAGTGGTGAGTTTGTTTTGCGACCCAAATGGATGATCAACCACCTCTGATCGTATTGGTGTGAACAGGCATTAATTTTAAGCAGGCAGTCCTGTTTGTCTCTCTAATGATTGGCTCTCAATCAACTAAGATAGCCCCTCTCAAGCAATACTTCTCTTTAAGGGGGATGGACACTTAAATAATTATGACTACTTAATATTTTGTACCTCATATTGGATGCACAAAGGGTATATCTTGAGGCCCCAGACAACTTCCTGCCTTTGCTCGAGGGCAGGGCAGCAGGAGCAGCACAGGTGGATGAGTTTGCAACCTGAAGATGCTGCATCCTTTACAAACAGACCATTGCTGAGCTTTATTTGAGAGTCTGAGAGCACAATAATGTCATGTTAATGATGCTGAAGTAGCGATGGCCGCAACACTTGGAATTAAGCAGATTGATCAGTTCTGTTGCCCTTTTAACCTGAGTAGAGTCATCAAAAAAGATGCTTTGAACATCCTACATAACTCTGAAACTCTGGGTTAATGCATTAATCAATGTAAGAGGACAAGAATGAGATACTGCATGAGCATGTGCATTACTCATATTTCATTTAGGGATGCATGATATTGGATATTTGCAGATATCCGATATGGCGATACCAATACTGATATTTTTCATTAAGAGCACAGTCTTTTTTTTTCACAAAAATTGACTTTCTGCTTTCAATGTGACAGTCTTTCTTTGGAAGGATCAAATGTAAAACAAGAAAAACATAATTTCCCTCTTGAAAAAAATGAACCTCGTTTTGTAACGATGCAGTGACAATAAGGTGAACCATTAAGGAAAACTGTGTATTTTGAGGTTTATCACCACAGGTGTAACATTTCTGGACCCGAAATGTTACACCTGTGATGATAACCCTCATTAAATTGACTTTGGAGCAGGCTCTGGCGCGCAGAACTTTCGTCCACTCTCAGGTAAACGGGACAGGTGTGATGAAACATGCTCCACTCTCACCTTGGCGGGCTGGCGGGCTCCCAGTAGCGGCAGAACAGGTGCAGTCCGTCGGCGTTGACGATGTGCTGCAGCTCGCTGTAGGGGACTCCCTGCGGGCTCCTCCGCGGAGCAGCTCCGGGCTCGGGCATGGGGAGGTCTGAAACAGACACACGGAGCAGGGATGAGAGCAGGTCGCTGCCGTAAAACAAGCAGCTGAAGCCGGCGACGAGCAGGCAGGTGGCGGCGGTCACGGCGTTCATTGTTCGCAGCAGTTCTGGTAGTTTGGCTCGTTTGGATTTAAGCGTCTTTCAGCCATGCGCTCGGTGTGTGGGTAATGTGACGGACCTAATCCTGAGGATACACACTCAAACGCAAACACATACAGCCTACATACACACACAAGTACACACACGCAGCAATGTTGTCAAAGCGTCCGCAGCGACCGGCGTTACGTCACATCACCATATGCTCTCTCTCTCTTCCTCCCTCCCTCTCTCTCTCTCTCTCTCTACCTTTCCATGGTCTCTCTCTCACTCTTCTCCAGTTCATTTTAGCTTGATTGTCATCACTACAATGATAACTGTAG
Organism: Cetoscarus ocellatus; assembly: GCA_037902135.1. Classification (NCBI taxonomy): domain Eukaryota; kingdom Metazoa; phylum Chordata; class Actinopteri; order Labriformes; family Labridae; genus Cetoscarus; species Cetoscarus ocellatus. The sequence goes on along the minus strand of JBAMNC010000442.1, from coordinate 220,130 downwards.
CATATAGTCGGGATTATGAATAGCTATGTGCTTTCAGATAAGTTCAGTGAGCACCGAAGCAGCAGGAAATAGTCCTCACTGTGGTGCGCACAGGGGCGCTGCCAGACATTTTGGGCCCCATGAAAAGATGTTAGGGTAGACCATTATTATTATAATGATGTAGAAATTTAGACTTATCAAAACACAATCTTTTTTTTTTTCCCTGAAACAAAAATGAAACCCAAGCTTTTGTAATGTAATAATTTTTCCAGATACAATGTACAATATATTGGCTGCATATTAAAAAAATGGTCATAAATGTTACTATGTAACATTATGTCAGTTTCTGTTCATAAAACCAATATCATTTCCTTTGAGCCCTATAAATCCAAGCATTCAAGATAAGTGGATCCAGAATACTTCATGTATTCAGATTAGTCTCTGTTGTGTGGCACACTTTAAGAAAATCCTGGATCCAGATGGTGATCCAGATCAACCCCAAAATCAAACTGATTGGTTCTTCTTGGCCTATTTCTGACCTATCCTGAAATTAACATCATATATATGTGTATATATATATATGCACACACACACACACACACACACACACACACATATATATATATATATATATATATATATATATATATATATATATATATATATATATATATATATATATATCTTATATATATATAAATCTATACACTGCCTGGCCAAAAAAAGTCATCACCTGGATCTAACTAAGCAATAGGTTCGAGCCTCCTATTGGAAAATCACTGCATGGGCGATTATCTTTCAGCTGGCAACATGTTATTTAACCCCAGCTGATGCAATAAGAAGCTTCTCATTTCTTAAACAACCATGTCGAAAGACACATCCTGTGGTTGTGGAGGAGATGTTAGTCTGTTTAAGAATGGTCAAATCATTGGCATGCATCAAGCAGAGAAAACATCTAAAATCTTGAATGATCATGATCAGGGATCACTTAAACATTTGGCCAAATCAAATCAAAGAAAAACAACACTAGAACTCAGGGGTGTGTTTAATAGTGAAAGTAAGAGCATTTCCACATTCACACTGCAAAGAGAACTCAAGGGATTGGGACTGAACAGCTGTGTATCCTTAAGAAAACCACTAAACAGTAAGGCTAACTGGAAAAAAACTTCAGTTTGCTAGGGAGCATAAAGATTGGACTCTGGAGGACTGCAAGAAGGTCATGTGGTCTGATGAGTCCAGATTTACCCTGTTCCGGAGTGATGGGAGCATCAGGGTAAGAAGAGAGGCAGGTGAAAAAGCCTGTGGGGGCAAAAATTAATGCAACACTGGATGGAAATAAATCTTGTGACATTGCAGAAGCTTATTGAAACAATGCCACAGCAAATGCGTGCTGTAATCAAAGCTAAAGGCGGTCCGACGAAATATTAGAGTGTGTGATTTTTTTTTGGAGGCGTCTCTCTTTTTGGCCAGGCAGTATATATATATATATATATATATATATATATATATATATATATATATATATATATATATATATATATATATATATGTATATATATAGTGCTGCAACGTTCATCCTAAACTTACCTCTTGGTCTGACAAAAGTTCTACGCTTGTTATCATATACATTTTCATGGCAAGCTGAAACTGGGCTAGAATTTAAGCTTTTACCGTATTTTTAAAAGGAAATGTTCAGTTATAAAGCAAGAGATCATCTGAAATCATAAATACAAAAATAACATCTGACTGAAAAGTCTGTCAGACTTGGGGAAAAAGACAAATATTGTCAACACTGTATATGGTGTTTGCTACCTTATGTCTCTTGATAAAATAACTGTGGCATCAGTCCATGTGAGATGTACTGTATGTTCATGATGAAACAGCATGTGATTCAGCTGTGATAAGCGATATCACAAATCAACCGGTTTGACAGCTAACCACAGTTTCTGGTCATAAATAACCTCAGTAAGTTTCCAGAATTTAAAATAAACTCTCTGCAGATGTAGTATCATTTCTTCTTCCACAATCTGTTTTATCATTGTCATACCGTTTTACCACACTGTATTGGACTATTTTATGGATTTTCTATATACATAATGCAGCATTAGGGAATCTACCTTGTTGAAATTTGTTTGATATGAAGCCGTTGTGGGCCTCTTTGAGAGAGACTGAACTCAGTGAAGGATCATGGGTCAGCATCAAACCATGTTCTGATGCTGTTTTGTGCTCTCTAAAGATCTTATTTACATTAGAAATACTAGGGATGCCTCAACCAGGTTTTTCGTAATTAATACTGATCACAGATTATCTTTAAGTAAGATCAACCAATAAAATCATGCTATGTTTTACTGCTTGCTCAACAGAGGTGTCCTACAATAAAGACAACTGACTTGTGTACAATGATTACCCACTAATAATTGTGTTTATTTATAGGGATTTAGTAAAACCATCATGAACAGACAAAACAAGTATTTTAACCCTGAGGCTAAAGTGTGCAAATAGTCTGATAAGTAAAAGGCAATAGGTCTTCAAATATTTACTCAGTAACATTATGCAACTTTTTAATTTTATGGCACTGCAAAGCAAACAAATCTCAACAGGAAACATCCCTGCAGTTCCTCTCCAAAATCTAAATTTAGATTTCTGTGAGCTACATTTGAACACATCATATAAAAAACTTAAGTCTAACATAATGTACCATTTTCATCTTGTTTAAATAACTACTGCAAGGGCCTAAGCTCAGATTTTAAGACAGAGTTAAATATTATATTATCATGATCATATTAAACTTGACTACAAACAAAAGTTTCAGTATTTAACACCAATGTTCAGAGGGATGACAGGGCAAATGCAGAACTGCATGAGTTTGTTTTGCGACCTGAAAGTCCTGTATGAAGTTGATAGACCCCCAATCATCCATGCTAGCAGCAAATGATTGAATGAGTGTGTCTGGCGAGGTGCTGACCTGACACATCAGAGGGACTGTTTCACATACCAGTGGGAAATATTTCAAGTCCTCTGGAGCAACATCTAATAGAAAGTGATCGGAAATGGCAGAACATTTCAAGACAAAGTGGAAGGTGATTAAATTAATGTTTTAACTGTCACATTCATTGTGGGCTAGTCAGAGTTTTGCTTTCATTTCTCACTGTCATTATTACTTTCCTGTGCTCGAAGCTGCTGACTTTATGTCCCCAAGAGACTGAAGATACGCCCAATCATGTTCTGATCGGGTTGCTTGTTTCATGTTGAAGCTTTGCAGGATGGATCTGCCTGATGATAGACATGGAATCCTGTAAATCCAGCTGCTGTGCAAGGTGAACAAGGTGCTGTCAGCAGTTCATGTATGTTTGCTGAATACTGACAATAGTAATTGGCTCTAGATTGATTGGAAACCTCTAATACATACTTTTTATGAGGTGATTAACAAACAGCAGGATTGCAATAACTATAATGAGTTTAAGATTTTTGTTGTGTACCTTACACGCACACCTGGGTAAACACTTCTTAAGGCTATGTCTTTACTGCCTATCCATGCTGTGCAGTAAACCACCTCGCAAATAAGTCATCCTATTATTTGCTGTCTTTTCATGCACACATCATTCCTTTTATATCCATTTACCATTATCACTTGATGCAAAAATAAAAATGGTAACACTTTTTTTAAGGTCACCAAATTCATAACTAACCAGCTGTTTATTAACATGCTAGTTAGTAAATTTCTCACTGACTATTAGCCAATACTGAGGACTAAGTAGTTTCTAATTCTGCAGGACCATAACATACAGCTAGTACGCTATTAAGTAGGAGTTTCCCCTTAATTAACCCCCTAGAGCTTCCTGGTAATTAGTTTAGAAGTTGTTGTGGATGAATTAGCCTACCATCTTAATTAGCTTTGGTCAGTAAGGTTGTAGTACCACAAGAATTAATCACAAACTTCTGGTCTTAGTTAAGTGTAAATTACTCATAATTTAATATTTGCAACTCAGGATTTGTTCCCTAAACTGAAGCGAGGTCCTCTTTATTTTTAGTTTAACACTCATTAACTAGTGTTTTAAACAGTAAGCAGTAATTCTGGGATTATTGAGGGAAAACTCTTAATAATTAGCCCACAAGCTGTAAACAGTCACACAGAGTTGGATTTTAATAAGCCCTCAGTATTGGCTAACAAGCAGCTTGTAAACTGCTACTTAGCATGCTAATGAAAGCTAGTTGGAAGTTTACTTGCTGCTTATTAACCAGTACTGAGGCTTTAATTCTGCATTACCACAACATACAATTAGTGAGCTCTTACTGCAGTGAGGAGTTTCCCCTTAATAACCTCCTAATTACTGCTTACTGGCAGCTTAGAAGTTGATGTATATGAATTGCATTCCTATTAACGTTGCTTGGAAAAGCCTTTATTTGGTTGTTGTACCACAAGAACAGTTATTCTCCCTTACTTACTTTTAGTAAGAATTCTCATGAAACCAACCATAAGCTTCTGGTCTTAGTTTACTCATAATTTTACAACTTTTACTCATGACTTATAACTTGATTATGTTTCCTCAACTTTAGTAAGGTCTTGTTCACACCTATTAACTTGTTTAACAAGTGTTATTACAAGTAAGCTGTGATGAGAAGTTATTATGGGAAAGTTCTTAATTGTTATATATAGCTGTAAATGGTCATGCAGAATTAGGATCTAATAAACAGTTAGTAAACTACAACTTAGCATGCTAATATGCAGCTAGTTACTGTTATCACAAATAATCCAAATTGGTAAATAAATGGAAAATAAGCTCATTGGCAAAAAAGAGAAGATGCATTTTGATTACATAAAACAGAACTGTGCAGAATTTCCTCATTGCTCATAGAGGTTGTTTTTTTTTTTTTACCTTAATATATAAATAAAAAAATGAAAGCAGTTAAATACATCCAATATAAGTGCATGTTCTACTCAAATTATATAAAAGCCTTATTAAATACTTTAAATAGGCTTCATCATTGGGCTTTATCTACCACCTTACAGAGCTGCACACATAAGAGTTACATCTCCGCAAAACCGAAGCTCTCTCTCTCTCTCTCTCTAATTTCCCACGGGGCTTCCCTTGCTTCTCGTCCAGCTGGATGCCACTGCACATCTACGTAGTAGGCTACTAACAGCATAAGCAGCATTACAATAAAGAAGGGTAGTGTGTGAGCAGCATGACACACCACAGGAGGTAAAAATAGCCCTGCATGGTGTCAGGCTATTTCCTGAAGTGGTCAGGTTTCGTCTTACAGGTCCTTCAGGTTCAGTGTCCTGTCAACCCTGGAGTTAAATGTATTATAACCTCTAAAATAATGACTCAATTGTGTGATTTTCAGTCTGTGTTGTTTGTCTTTTGAGGACAAAGCAATACACAATCGATGCTTTAATAATCAAATATCCCGTGTTGCATTACAGCGCAGGTATTTCTATCATCTGTTGTCACATGGAGCATCATTGTGCGGATAACATGTCTGATCTGTAGCATCTGTATGATTAGAACATACCCTATCATGGATCAGGATCATAACATTACATATCAACTACAGTGAAAAGTGTATCACATATCATTATTCTCAACTTGCTGCTTTATGTGCGGGCATCACTATTGCTCCTGTGGCATGCGTGCGCAAAACCATCCCTTTGTTTTCACCTTTTCCGCAATCAACCCTCTGAACATGGAAAACACTCTTCAGATGGACATTTATTGGCAGCATGCGCACAGAAAGCGCGCACGTTTGCAATGCAAATGTGTCGGGGGCTGACAGCCAGCCTTGAGAGGATCGATTGACTTGCTCGACCGCCTCCATCGAAGCCAGCAGTCACACGAGAAGGATGCGTTATTCCACTCGGATCGTGCAAGACCTGCAAGTTTTATGTGAAAATCATGAATGGAAGATGGATGCGAAGATGCTGCATACGCATCTGCATCTGTGCGAAGCAAGTTTCGCTGCCACAGTCGCAAAGGTTTGACAATTTCATACTGATGCTGGAGATGGAATATGCGCGCGGTTTCGTAAAAGCGTCCCAAAGGAGTTACGCACACGCACTGGACGGCAGCAAAACACACAATCATGTCAAAAGGATGAGAATTTCATAAAGAGTGGACCGACCTGTGCAGGAGCGTCCTCAGTGAAGTTTCAGCCTCTTCTTGGGCTCTCTGTCCCACTCCCTCTCTCTCTCTCTCTCTCTCTCTCGGTCCTTCTCTCTCTCTGTTTGTATCCAATGCCTCTCTCTCCCTCTCGCTCTCTCTCCGATGCTGAGCTCCTGCCACCCGCCAACAGAAGAATGCACTGAGCGCCGTTTGGGGAGAAACTAAATAAGTATTCACACACCCTCTCTCTCTCCGTCTCACACACCCTCTCTCTCTTACACATCACACTCTCCAGAGGCGGGCGTACAGCTTCTCCTCTGTTTGTCCTCATTCACTGAAAAAAAAACATCCTCATGGTTGAGTCCACATGGTTCACATTTTGCTCATACCAAAACCCTCTGGTTTTTATTAATAGAGTCACGTGCAGATCAGCCTCTCTGTTCACACGAAAGCTTTCACCTGATGAGAAGATTAAAACTATTTGGATTATAGGTCATTGTTTTCCTCATTCAGCCCTGCTGTCAAAGTCGATGGACAACAGGCCCGCTCACAGAGACATCTGGGCCCCTGAAAGACCAGGTGAATGGCCCCTCCTTGAATGTCATTTAATAATATAAATGTGGTGGACAAACAGTTTGCACTCTCCATGAATCAAGGCTGTACATCTTACAGTAGCTGGCAGGGATCAAATCAGACGCACTTTTGCCCACTCTCTCTCCCTAATTTCTATCCTGTCGCTCAAGTAAAGGCACAAAAAGCACCCCCCCCCCCAAAAAAAAAAAAAGATTATGAATGATAATAGTGCATGTTGGAAAGCGTAGTTATTTGAGCTGACTCACGTGTGCTTTTTGGGCTTTTCTTAATTCAAGGAAAGTTCTGTGGTCTCATCCACAACTAGAAAACACTCGAGAGCGCAAACCTCCACCAAGGTAGCTCACGTATTGCTGTTACATCTATCAGCAATAGTTCCATGATAAAGTTACCATCATGATATGATTCCTTGACCCTGGAAACCCACACCTAGTACTAGGAATCATGTTGATATTATTATTAGTTAGACAGTTATTGAGCAAAAACGATCGTCCACTAATGGTTTTTATCTGGATCACCACCAAAATCTAACCATTTTTAAGATGGGCCATTACCAACATCTCCTGAAAATTTCAGCAAAATCTTTCTAGTAGTTGTTGTCTTGCTAATATACAAACAAACAAACAAATATATGCCGTCAAAAACATAACCGCCTTGGTGGAGCGAACAATAATATGACAAAAACTGCACAGGAATCCAAGAGCACAAACCTCTGCCAAGGTAGCTCATGTTGCTGTTTCACCTATAAGCAACAGTTCATATAAAAAAGCAGCCCTCATAATATGATCCCCTCACCCTGAAAACCCACACCGAGCACTTGGAATCATGTAGATATCATTATTAATTTGACAATTATTGAGCAACAACGATTGTTCACTAATGGCAGTTGACTGGATCACCACCAAAATCACTTGTCCTTCGTGCCATGAACAAATATTCCCTGAAACTGTCATCCAAATCAGTTGGGAAGTTTTTGAGTTGTTTGTGAAAATGAGGAAAACTGCTGTATCTTGCATTGCTCAGAAATCCTTCAAAAAAATTGGGGTCCACATCTGGATCTGGATCACCACCAATATCCAATCATTTTTAAATTGGCCTACTACCAACATCTCCTAAAAACCTTAACAAAATCTGTCCAGTACTTTTTGCATAATCCTGTTAACAAACAACAAAACAAACAGAAAAATGTAAGCAAAAACATAACCTACTTGGTGGAGGTAATAAGGACTGGACTATTTTATGAGGATGGGTTTACATTTTAAAGTACATGTAATGAAATGTAATGTACTGTAAAGCTTTAGTCAGTAATGGTGAGTGTTGATGATTGAAAGATTATCGTTAGATGTAACTGTTTCTTTGCCTATCCTCTTCGGGCCCCAGAAAGTTTTACTTTTTATCCCCTCTTGTGGGCGGCCTTGTTGGGAAAAACTGCTCTGCAATATTAAAACCATCTCAAAACTTTTATTTTACAGTTTCAGGAACTGCCAGCCATATTCATGCCTAACAACTTTGATATTAAATGAATAAATGTTTTAACATGGACTATAATGTGCATCTCAAAAAACAAGTTATAAAGAAAAAGATATTTTATAGCGCAATGCATGCTGATTGTATTCTTGTCTAGTTTTCACATACAAAGTACCCCTGATAGTTCTGTATTCTCACTCTGTCTCAGATGCTATACATATTAAGAGATCCTGACTCTTTAAGCCTGCCTTCCCAATGTGGGTCTAGTCTGCTCCTGCTGGTGTACAGGTCAAATCTGTTGTAATAGAGTGGTGCAGGAGTAAGTCCAAAAACACAGAGGTGAGTTAGTATTTAGCACTTCCTGGTTCCGAAGCATGAAACTATGGGACTGAGAATACCGGTTTCAGAAAAATGCCTGAAATGAGGTCTGTGATAAACACACATACACAAGATTCAACTGTGTAAAGACAAACAATAACATGCATCTGACATTGCCTGCTTTTGAATCTATATCAGTCGTTGCGAGTTTAAACTAACTGCTAACAGGGCTGGAGACCCAACCCCATGCTTCTCTGATCGTTTTTCAAATTATCATTAGTTCACAATAAGACATTGTTGACTGGAAACATTGTAAGGGCTTCTTGACCTGACACGACAGACGGACAGTTCCATATATCTGCCACAGAAATATTTCACTTGTCCATCTGGAGAAGAGCTCATAGAAAATGTCTTCAGAGGGCAGAACCCTCAAAAACAACAGCAGCTGGTGATTGAACAATCATTCTGCCAGTCACACTCATCACAGACCAATCCATATGACGCAGCAGCCAGACCCTGTTGTTAGCCATTACCTAAAACTACAGTACAGTCCTTAGACTATCGTCTTACATTAAATTATATAATACTGTATCATTTACCACTTATATGTGACATAAAACTTGTCAACAATCCCCAGTCGGGAGAAGAGCAAAAACATGATTTCCTGTAAGAAAAGCTTTCAGTTACGTTCTTTGCTCTTCTTTTAAAGAAGAAATCGATTCCATTTCTGATAAAAAAACGCAGATATCAGCATCCACGGAGACTGCTTCAGAAGCTGCCATTGTTTTCAGACATGCAGCCGCTTCCCGCTGTCGTCATGTCTTTAGTTTCCACCTCTCTTCTCTGTTTGGGCCATTCAGCTTTTGGCCAATGAAGTCATTGGAGATTAGAGCTTGGCAAGATGGATCTGTGTGATTTCAGACAATGAATCAGGCAGGTCCATCTGCACTGCAAGGTTGGTTGCTTCTAAGTCAAACCACCATGTTGTAGTTCCATAGTAGCTTAATAATAGCTTTGTACTCTTGCTGATCATGTTTAATCTTAAAAAACTGTGAAAAGTAGATTTAAGATTATCACAAAGAGCATAACATGTAAGCTTCATAATTTTTTGTTTGCTATAAAGCGTATTGTCGGTTCCAACACAATGAAAAATCCCAAAGACTTTTAGCAGACTTGCAATCAAGGGAATCAGTGTGGTGCTAACTTCCATGTTGGCCTACAAAAATACATCATCCCTGCTCCACCCTGTTGTTCAGTTCAGTGCTGCTGGGTGCCATATTTTCAACAACTCAGTATCCATTCCAGTGTCTTCACTCTGCAATGGGCTTTCTACCAAGAGCCAATGGGCTTAAACTGAAGCAGGAAGAACGGTAGGACATCACACTGGAGAGTCTATTTGGGTGGCTTGGGGAATGAGAAGCCACATTCACACACAAACATTTTGTCCAACTTTTGTTTTCATGTTGGGAAACATCAAGCCGCACTGAGCTAAGTCATTCTACACAGAACCAAGTTATCGCCAGTTGAGTTTACCTCTGCTTACTGTCTCTACCCTCAGTTTCAGTAGCTCTTCTGGCAAACATTGTGAACCGCCCCAAGTATATATAAATGTACTTTAGCTCCAGCTACTTCCACCTGAGGGCTGGACTCCTGTTGTACGATTTGAGGCACTCTTTTGGAGACAGACGTCTTTTGTGCTCTTGGTGTCGTCACATTACGTTTGCTCATCATTCAGCTGAGCCAAGCTACTCTACTTAAGGCCCATGTGTACCATCTATGTTTGTGAATGTTAAAAATCCATCTACAACTAGAAAGCACTCAGAGAGTGCAGACCTCCGCCAAGCGCCACAGTTCCACCTATTTGTCATTTGCACCATAAATATTAGTCCCACATTTATTTTGACTACATTTTTAGATTCCTTGACCATGAAAACATACCATTGGCAAACTGAATTCATAATGATATCAACAATAGTTCAGCAGTTATTCACGAAAATCACATTTTCCGTAATGGCGGTTTTCTTCTGGATCGGATCGCTTCCAAAATCTAACCCATTGTTCCTTATCCCAATCCGGACATTCCCTGAAAACTTCATCAATATCTGTCCATAACATTTTGAGTAATGTTGCTAACTAACTAACAGACAGACAGACAAACAAACCCTCCCAAAAACATAACCTCCTTGGCGGAGGTAATTAGTCAAGGGGCCGTCAGGAATCGTCATGTTCCATCAACAAAACATATTTCTCTGCTTCAGGTACGTCGACCTGTGTTGATCACAGCAAAATTGACCCCAGGAATGTACTTTCACCAAATTGCTGATGATTTTTGAACACTGGTCAGTGCCAGTTTCTATATGTTGATGTGTGAATGAGCCTTTAGGCAGCTGCTGGCACCACATAGAGGGGATGAGGGAGAAGCAACGATATGACCTCTTTAAGGATGCAGTGGCAGAGTATTGCTGGTTACTGACTGTCAATAAGGGATATATTCTTGTGTACAAGGAAACCTGTCAGGGCACTTCTGTAACCGCTGTTAAATGTTTGGAAAACAGTTGCATAAAGGCTCCTCATGATTTTAGTATTCAATGGGAGGCCTGCTCTGGTTACCAGAAGGGAAAAAGAGTAAAAAGATGTCACTGAAGTACAAACACAGTTATCAATATAATTTTGCTCGAGTACAAGTAAGCAAAAACACTCAATACATCTCAAGGAAAAGTAAATAAAAAAAATTAAATAATTAAAAAAAAAGCTTAATTTAAAGAGTAGAGAAAGTGCTGTGTATTTTAAGTAAAGATTTGTTGCGCGAATAAAAACAGCAGTCGGAGTGTAATGAATCAAACAGTTATTTGGTTGACTGTATGAAAGTATAATACATTTTTAAAATAAAACCCACAAAGCAGTCATTTGCTCTGATGTTTGGCACTGTTACAGCCTCTGACTGGGCTTTTCTGTTGAGGGGCTTTGGTTGTCATTTTAGCTTTGAGTAACCCGAAACTTATAAAAAGCTTATATACCCATTTAACTTTTTGTTAAAATACACTTTTCATTTTTTCAATGAATTGTGACCCTTATTCTTTAAAGGTTTTCATTCCTTCTTTAGTTGGTATTATTTAATAAAACTTTACGTTACACCTTTAGCTTTCCCCTAGACATTTCTTTTTACAAAGGTCATAACAGGTATTGTGCACAAGTTTTAGGCAGGTGTGAAAAAAATGCTGTCAAGTTAAAATGCTTTCACAAATAGAAGTGTTTTCTGTTTATCTTTATCAATTAACAAATGCAAAGATAACTAAGGGCTGCAACAGCACTTAACTGGCCCTCACACTCATGGGGACTTGTGCCTCGGCTGCCATCACTGGGAGGTGTACACTTAACATGTGGCACAGCAAGAAAATGACTCCCTCATGGCTTTATCACAAATTATGAAACTTCAAATGTTGAAACTCTTCTTCATTTAATTTCCTGGTTCATGGTGTATGATTAGTCACCATCCTAAAGCTGTCACTTAAAAACATTCAGCATGGCAGGACAAAATGGAGATTAGGGCTACAACTCATTTAATTCACTAACAATTCTTTTGGTTAAAGATTCAGTGGCTGGTAAATTTTACTATTCATGGATGAATCAGATCAGAAAAAATATAGATTTGCATCCCTACTTGTCAAAAGCAGTAAACACTGTCTTGGAGAGCCCTGAGCTGTTTTAATGACACTAAATCATATTATATAAACAGAAGAGAAATCTAAATGTAGCCACCTTCTGCCTTCACAGCATCACTTCTCCCTCGTCATATCGATGTTGAGATCAGGACTTTGTGGGGGCCTCACCATCACTCAGCACTATTTGTTCTCCTTGAAGATAGTTCTTAATGACATTGGCCGTAATTTTTTGGGTTGTTGTCCTGCTGCAGACTAAAATTGTGGTCTCCCTGATGGTACAGCAGGATGGATAAATATCTGCTTGTATTTCTCAGCAATGAGGACAGCATTGATCATGATCAAATCCCCAACTTGATAGATGCAGCCACAAACTTGCAAGAAACCTCCACCATTCTTCACTGTGTCCTGCAAACACGTATAACTGCATCACTCTCCAGCTCCTAGACAAACAAACAGCCATCTGCTACAGCTAAATATTTCAGATTTTGACTCATCGGTCCAGGACGCCTGCTTTCATTTTTCTGCACCACAATTTCTGAGTTTTTTTGCAAAGTTGAGTTGAGAAGTCTTTCATAACAAACACTTCAGGCAAGACGTCTACGCACAGTAGGTGGGTGTACCTGGGTCCTTCTACTGCTGTTTCTGCTGTTTCTGAGTTGAATACGCTGCTGGACATTTACCCATTTTTGAGGGAAGTGATCATAACATGTCTTACAGCTACTGCATTAGGTTTCCTTGGCACGAGTGCAACTTGCATATGTTGCCTGTTTCTTTGTTCTCCTTCTAAAGAGCTGAAACAGCAGATCTGAAAACTCAGTGGTGGAGCTTCCGTGGTGGCATAGGGGTGTGTGGGGTGTGGGCCCTGTGTGCCTCTGCAAATGTCATGGCCCTTACTGATGCCAATCATTGTGTAAAGCCTCCACCCCCCATCATGTCATTAAACAGAAACAAGACTGATTTCAGCTCATTTCCAAAGGGAAATGAACTGAAAAATGAAGAAGAACTGCGTGGCTGTGCCCATAAACAAACAGAGAACCAAGAGGGCAAGGGTACAGGTGGAGCATAGAGGAAGAAAGTGTTGATACAGTGCAGAAGTCAGACCTGAAGAGGCCATTCTGTTCTTCTAAAGCACCATTTTGTGATGGTGGGGTCACTACTTTGCTCAACAGGATCTTCTGACAATTTTTCCATTTAACCCGTTTACCTGTGGAATGATACAAACAGGTGTTTCTTGAACAATTCTGAACTTTCCAAGTCTTTTATTTCCCCTGTACCAGCTTTTTGAACATATTGCAGGCATCAAATTAAAACTAAGTGAATATTGGCAGTAGTTGATCGGTTTAAACATTTTTGTAGTGTGTTCAACTTAAAAACAGGCCAAAAAAAGGATTTGCAAAACAATATATTCTGTTTTAACATTCCAACTTCATGGAATTCGGGTCTTTACAGAAGGTCTAAAACAAAGTTTACAAAAGACAACAATGTTCTTGAAGTCTTAATTATTTAAGTTGTTAAAAGTACAACACTCCCTCTCTCTCATTCTTCAAGATGTGTTGAACGTTTAGCAAGTCGTGATCATACAATCATGACAGCAGCCCACCAAGGATAAAGGCTCAACTACTAACTACATATCACTTAATAAACAAGTTACCTGAAAGAGTTACTTTATGACAGTGACACATTTCAAGGGGTGATTACTCTTCAGTGCTGCAAATAAGTAAGGTCAATATGGAGGCACCTGTAAGCTAGCCATTAAAGTGATGGAGACAGAGGAGGAGAGCAAATACAATGTTGATGTCAAGACCCTGGCATTAAAAATGTAACCTATTTCAAGGTTTTTGTTAGATTCTGGAGGTATTAAGTGTTAAACAGAGGCAGCTACCATGTATAACATCCCTCAAGCTTTTATGTTTGCCTCATGTTGTATCTGTTAAACTTGCCAGTACAGATTCAATCTTCACTGCTTTTGCCTTTCGCAATATCCTTCGAAAACTCTCTCTTTAGCTCCCTGATGCTCCATTTTGTTGACGATCAGTGCATTGTTTTTATTAGAAATGATATAGGCCTACAGCTAAGTGCTGTCACAGTGCTTATTGCACCCTAAGTTTTTTTTAATCAATACTCCCAACTAAAGCTTACCATGTAGCTCTATCTGAGAAGTGAACTTCGCCATGCTGTGACTGTGTTGTTCTGTTTTATTGGAACAATCAAAGTCAAAGGTTAAGGTCAGGACAAAAACAATAAGAGGAACTCGAGTTTTAGTTCCACATGGCACACTGATGTTTGCTGTTTACTAAAAGTCTGACAGCTTGTCTGATCACGCACGTCTTCCACCATTCAAAACACATTGTACTGAAGACCACAGTGTGAAATAACAAAGAAACCATGACATTGAAAATGTGGTACTGCTGTGTGAACTTTTAACACAGCTTAATTGTTGTGATTTGCTGTAAAATAATTGTCTTGTTTTTCAGATATTTAAAAGTACAACTTGCTTTTTGATGCAAAAATCCATGTCGTGAATTTATTTCCAGGAAAATCTGTTTGATTAAATACTGATTCATAGTTCCTGTTTCAATGAACTATGAGTCATTGTTCCTGTTTGTAGATCGCTGTGGTTAAAGAGTCAGAGCAGAGCACTGAGAATCGATCCCCTCTCTGTGTTTCTAACAGCTTTACAAATATAAACTTACTGTTTTAAGTTTTATTTCAAGTTCAGAGGAAAACCTCTGATTAAAACCATGGTGAGTTGTAGCCTTAATGCAGCTTTTTACTGACAGCGGAGACGGGTGAACACAGTGAACAAAAGGTGTTTGACTCCATGAAACCCAAATGTATTCAGAGTCTGTTTCAGACTTTTATTTATAGAAGAACCACCAATCAGCTTAAAGCCCATATACAAAACAGATGAGAATGGTTGTTCCCATCAATCAGGAACTTTTCTGTACCAAGAATGTGAATCTAAGTATTTTACACAATGAAATTAAAATGTATTTTATGCAAGTGTCCACCTGTTATATATGCTATTGTAAGGGTGTATAATTTGACAATGAACAACCTTACTTGATGTACTTTGGGGCTGTGGGTATGGAAAAGCATGGGAACAACTTTTTCTTAGCTCAGCAACACTTTCATATCCATCTTGTGACATAACATCTCAAGGACTTCATGAACACAGCATCAACTGAGACAAATCACGTCAAGTGTTTAAAGCAAATCACTCTGCCAATCTTAACCACGAGCAGCCTCAAAGGCACCAAATATTATAGTTCCCCTTTTTTAAAATCAGATATAAACCCCAAAAATACGGATGTAATGAAATACCATTAAATTGAATAATAACGCTCATTCAACCATGGTAAAAAACTAAGATCAACAAAATACATTTCACAAAAACAAATCCCATCTTACATGATGTGATAATAATTCAGGTGAAAAAAGGCTCTACACTTTTCAAGTTTTCAGTGTCTGAATGTGGTTTACTGTAAATGATTTAATCTCAAGCAGTCAAAAAAAAAAGTTTCATCACATCAGAAATTCACTGACACACAGAAATGACCAGCGCTACAAGACTGTAAAGCTTACTGTTTCAGAATCTCTGCTTTAGCTACTGTAATGAACACTGAAGTTAAAAATATAAATAAAAAATAATAAAATAAAATAAAAATAAAAATACAATATATTGATGGTGTAAATTAAAACAAAATCATCAGCTGCTGTGCAGATGTGACAACACATTACTGAAAAAATCGCAAGGCACACCTGAAGATGTCTTAACGCACACCAATGTGCCACATCAGTGAACCACTGATCTTCAGCATCATTTTTACAGAATGAAATGTTGTTTTTCCTGTTTCACATGTTTTTAACACTAACACACCATCACAGTGAGGTGAAAGGTCAGTTTGATTTAGGTCAGCACTGTATACTTTCAACAACAAAAAAAGGCATTTGTATGGGTATCAGTGTTGGTTTTTTATGATAATGAGTTCAGAAATATTGGGAAATCAGATACAGTATCAGCAAAATCCAATATCATGCATCCCTAAAAATCTTTTCTATTAATAAGTTCAGTCACGATGAAGACACCGAAGATTTAACATTCAAACAGAGTTTCTTAACATGAACGTAGTGTTGTGAGACACCAAAAGGAGGTCATGAAATGCTTTCCAAAAAATGACAGGTTTTTTTTAATGATTTAAAAAGGCATATTTAACATGTCATTTCAAGAATAATTATGTAAAATGAGTCTGATATGAATAAAGCCATAGTCTTTCGATGAGTTTTATGCTTGTAAATTTGCATTAGACACCAACGAAAGTGACATACAGTGGGGGTCCTGAGTCCATGTTATTGCTACTTTGGGGGCCATGGGCTGAAAAGATTGGGAACCCTTGTGTTAGAGCAGCTGCCTCAACCAACATTATAAAAGACAACAGCATGGGTCTGTCAGTGCAAAACCAATCAGAAAGTCTTTTTCACGAAAAACTGAAGAGGAAACAACCAAAGTGAAGCATCTGACTAAATAAAAATGTTTATTTTTCATTAAACTACATCAACATTTGCAGACGTTTAGACATTCATACAAGCAAGTACTTACTTTTAAAAAGCAGCATAACATATTTATTAAAAAAAAATGGCCTGCATAGTTGGCCAGATCATTCAGATTCACATTTCATTCTTACTTTATACATACATGTAGTTTACTTTCATACATTCTTCTATCTCTTTTGTTTTTAGTATTATCATTGATATTTGTTGGTCTGTGTGTATATTCCATCATCCAAACCTTCCAGAACACATCAGACAATATGTTTGGCAGTTCATCTCAACATCCTCCATCATTCGTCCTCTGGACTCAGAAATGTGTCGCTTTGAGCTCCTGCATGAAAACAGACAGACATGAGAGATCACAGAGGAAGGAGAACCAAAGGATAGTTGAAATACCAAAGAGGACAGACAATGAGAGAGTGATACACAGTCCTGGTTTTCTAAACACATCCGAGACTTTTTATTTCCTCTTGATGAGCATGAACATTTTAACAGACGGGAAACAGAACAGAATGGTGCTGTCAACATCGTGTTTGATTTATTGTCTCAGCGTGCAGCAAATTTGGGAATAATGGTGGTGCAGCTGATGTCTTTATTTTGCACTACGTGGGTTCTTGCTTTCACTGCATGATGCTAAATTTGATGCATTCTTTTATTAAAGAGCCTCAGGGATGTGAAACTTAACGTATTTACTGATTTGTTGGAATGCTTCTGTTAGACTGTATCAGTGTTATTTATGATAACAAGAAACATGAAGAGCATAAAAAAACATAATTTAAATGATTGACCTGACCAAACCAATGTCCTGCTTCTCTGACCCTTTGTATAACACCTTTATCTCTCATATTCAGTTCACTCATCCATTATCTTTACTGTTGATTAATATCAGAATCAGGTGGGGATGGAGTCTTTCCCAGCTGACACTGGATGAAAGATGGGATACACACTGGAATGGTCATCTGCCATTCACAGGGAAATACAAGGACTTATAGTTCAAAATCGAGCGAAACAGCGTTAAAGCAGCTTCCTGCAGAGTTTTAACCTCAGGTGGTGGTGTTTGGTTATGTTTTGTTTTAATCCTGGCACCGATTCCCTTCAATGCATCAAACTTATTAATCATAAATCATTATTTCAGGACAAAAACATCAAAACTCCTCACTGTTTTTTTTTTTTTTTTTTTTTTTTTTTTCCCCAGACAGCAGCAAAGCTATTCAACATAATTCACTTATGGTGGTTTCTCTTCTTTTAAAGACAGATCACTTAGACTTTTAAAATCAAATCACAGTGGAAATGAGGCATGTGAAAATTGAGGAAAGAACAAATGAACAGACTGAAATGAAAACAGACAATCAAATGAACAGATGGCAGAAGTCTGGAGACTTGAAAATGTCCTCCAACAGTCACTGAATGATAAACTCAAACAAACAAACAAATATTCACTCCAGTTTGTTTGTCTTTTTTCTCCCATGTTTCCCAAATTTAAATTCGATGTCATTCCTTCCAAGTTGAAGCCCAGTGTTTAAAAACTGCAGTTCCTTAAGCGTCCACTTGAGGCTGTTTGCAGAGGCCACAGCAATCACATTAAACTAAATGATGAATAGATGATTATTTACAGACAAATCACACATATTTACAGCAGGTTCAAAAAGAGGTGTTGGTCTGATCAGTTAATATATTTACTGTAAGTCTTCTCATTGTAACAGGATTACATCTGATATCTTTCCTGTTTTGATCTTATTAAGTATTTGTGGTTATGCATAGCTACTGGCATGATTGACAAGTCTGTGTGGTGTCACTGTTGATGGACAGCCTTAAGTCCTGGGCTCTTTGCCTGTGATTACATAGATGGAAAGTTAGTTTGAGACAGTATTTTTTATCACAGAGGCTTTCAAGGATAGAACTAGAGTATCCTTGGGTAGCCAAACAGTTGACATCACTCTGTTTGTCCACTTCTTTTCTCAGCCTATGATCGTCACCACTGTTGGCTGAATCACTGCATGATTTTACCGCACCATAATCACCTAATCTTCATGATTGAAGATTGAAGACATCACTCTGTTTGTCCACTTCTTTTCTCAGCCTATGATCGTCACCACTGTTGGCTGAATCACTGCATGATTTTACCGCACCATAATCACCTAATCTTCATGATGATCATATAAAAGACAAAAAGACCACGGATGGTCAACTTTGGTCACAACAAGGGCCACATTAATAGTATTCTAAGTTTCAGAGGGCCAATTTATTAGAAATAAAAGGTTACTATCAATGACAATCAGTTCACTGTGATAAACAAAAAGTAAAAGTAAAGCCAAATTATATGCACTTTTTCAATGCAATAGAATAAATTATACTAATTTAAATTCAGTTTATTAATTTTATATAAGTCCCACTGATAAGGAAAAGTTCTTTAGAAAAGTCACATTGCCAAGGTTGCAGCTGTAAAAATCTTGGTCCTTGATGGTTATTTAAGTTCATTTAACTAACTTTTGTCCCAAATGTAGTAATAATATCTCATAAAAGACATCTATAGAAGCCATCAGAGTAAATTAAATCTGCTCATTTTTATTAATAAACAAAATAAAAGCAGTTTTTAAACATTTGCTATGTTTCATGTTGTAATGCATTTTGCTTGTGTAGATGGTCTTGTAATAGCAAATCAGACCAAAATAGGAAATGACAGATATTTTCATCTATATGGTTGCAATTTTCAGGAAATGTGAAACTGACCGGTGGGCCGCAATGAGTGACACCATCTCCTTTTAATGCAAGTGTTGGATGTTGTGTCGCTCGCCTGCTGTCCACACTGCATCCATTAAATATGGAATTCAAAGCCTGTGTTTCCCCTTGTAAACAGTACAACAAGTGCTTTTACTGTTCAGCTGAAGAAACAGATGTGAAGTGCTTTGTATTGCACTTTGTTGTTTTTTATTGTTTTACTTTGTGCTGCCCAGTGTATGAAAAGTGCCATAGAAATAAAGATTGATTGATTGATTGATTGATATTGCATTGATACACAGCTCTCTGTTAGACAAACAAAGTTTCTTCCTTGGCATTGAAGGTGAAAGTAAATTATTTCACTCACTGAAACTCCACCATGTTAAACAGATGTACAAGCTCTGCGAAGTGAGAAAAGCCACAGACAACCAAGAAAATCCCTCCTGCAGCTCATTAAAATTAATCTATTCTGACTTTTCATCTGTCTTGTCTGTGTCAACTCAAAATAGTGGAAAAGAGAAACAGGACATTGAGGCAAAAACATTGCATACTGGCAATTAGGACAGTCACATATGATCAAATGAAACTAGCCTGATTGTGCCATTTTGACTTGTTTCAGAAATTTCTTTTTGTACAATTGTGTTTTGTTATTTTGAAATACTGATAGGATCAGCATTGCACCTTTTTCTCATTATACATAAGTGGTTCAATTTAGTTTATAAGAAAGTGGGAATTTCCTAGGAAAACATTTTTTATAAACAAGGGTCATATTTTGTTTTTAAAGAAATCATGTGAGTCCTGAAGCCTGTGTTGAGCTGCTGGTCTAATGCATTGATCCTTCTCTCAGAGGCCACATGTGGTCCTCCATGTCACACCATGTCCTAACTGAACATGACGTGCACCAGTGTTTTTTGGTCTGTGGGAGGAAGCCGGAGTCCCCGGAGAGAGAGAACCCTCGCATGCACAGGGAGAAGATGCAAACTCCACACAGAAAAGCCCTGACCGACACAGGGATCAAACCAGCAACCTTCTTGTTGTGAGGCAAAGTACAAAGCAGTATTCTTTTAAACTTTTGACACAAATGTTGTTGTTTTTTTACCATTACACACCCAGAGTCTTCTAAAAACAGCTCTGCAACCCCCTCTTAGGTCCCAGAACTCCAGCTGAGATCCAAAACCTTAGACCAACCACATGCTGCCCTGAACATCAACTCCCTAACATCCTCTGAATTTTTGTTTTCCCTTGTGTATCAGTGTTTGTCTCTCCCATGAAAAGTTGTTGCTCCTGTTAAATGTATTTCATGGACCATTGCCACATCTTTGTTCTCTGTTGGATCTCTCCAAAAAGTCACACACCCAGCTAAACGTTTAAACAGAACAGGCAGATAAACAAAAGCATGCACATTGGCCAGAAAAAATATGCAGACCTGCATGTAAGCTCAGGTGTGTACGTGAGATAAACACAAACACACAAATCCCTGAGAGCCGCCTGTCCTGCAGTGATTAATGATGTGGGGAGATGAGAAGACACACTAATGCAAAGAATGTGCATCAAACTAATTCACTATCTTTATCTGTAAATAATATGATAGAACCTACATCAATACACTGTGAAAAACATTACGAGCAAAGGTTGCTTTTAAAAAAAACAAACAAAACATCAAATATAACTCTTATCCGTTCCCAACCCCCAACCACCTGATGAAGTGTAATCAATTCAGCTAAGGTCACACCACATAGTCAGCAAAGGATCAATGAACCAATCAATAATCAACATTTACATCTTTTACTCTGAAAATACATTGTCCCACATACTCTGAAAACTGCAGCTAATTTGGGATGGTTTGTGTCCTAGTTTGGTGCTGCAGCCAGGCTGCCAAGATAAACAAACCCCAATTCCAGTGAAGTTGGGATGTTGTGTTAAACAAAAATAAAAACAGAATATAACTAGAAAGCACTTGGAGAGCGCAAACCTCCACCAAGGTATCTCACATATTGCTGTTACATCTACAAGCAATAGTTCCATGATAAAGTTGACATCATAATATGACCCCTTGACCCTGAAAACCCACACCTAGCACTCAGAACCATGTTGATATCATTATTAGTTAGACAGTTATTGAGCAAAAACGATCATTCCCTAATGGTGGGTTATCTGGATCACCATCAAAATTTGAACCATTTTTAAGTTGGGCCATTACTAACATCTCCTGTAAATTTCAGCAAAATCTGTCCCGTAGTTTTTGTGTAAACAAACAAACAAACAAACAAACATATGCTGGAAAAACATAACCTCTTTGGTGGAGGTAATGATTTCATTTTTAATTGAATACACCACAAACAAAAGATATTTAATGCTCAAACTGATAAACTTCATTGTTTTTTGCAAATATTCACTCATTTTGAATTTGATGCCTGCAACAAATTCTAAAAAAGCAGCTGGGACAGGGGCAATAAAACACTGGGAAAGTTGAGGAATGCTCAGAAAACACCTGTTAAAAAACCAAACGAAAAAAAAAAGTCTCTAAAATTGCCTTTGATTTGCCTCTGTTTAGTCAGAGAATGACTGCTTCATTATAACACTGGGTCCTAACTAACCTTAAAGATTCAGGGCCTTTGAGAAAAGATTAGTGGATTAAGCTCTAACTTCATGAATGTTTGCATCATTTAACTCACCTCATGTGATTCTTTTTCTTGGCCATGTTTCATGAAGGACTGGCAGTGCAGAACAGCATCATGGACGGTGGAGAAGAGGCAAGACTTTGTCACTTTTTCATTAAAGAAACCTCCAGTCTGCAGGTTGTCCACCACACCAGCTACAGAGAGAGAGAGGATGATGGATGTGCGGGTAGAGAAAGATAGAGGGAGGATAGATGGAGACAAAGAGCATGTCAGGATTAGAAATCAAGGGACCGAGGAGAACAAAGACAGATAATTAACAGTGGAAGAATATGCTCCAGAAATGAAGCTGAGTGGAGTTTAGCCCTGGCATTGATTGAACCTTGTTATTACTCCTGGCTGTATAAATATTTATTGCAGTCTGTTTTCTTGCCCAGTCACTCACAAACAACTATTCTCCACATAACAGGCTATCAACTATGCGCAGACAAATTACAGCTGCTAATCTTCCAAAAACAAATGGTGGCTTCCAGCATTGTTTTCTTCTCCTGGAGACCCACATTCTTCCCATCAGCCAAGTCAGACTGCACGTGTACGTGATGTTTAATATCAAAGTAAACACTGGCATAAATGAATTATTGCAGTAAAAACAAAACTACCTATTCTAAAGCTCAGTGTTCATTAAATCTCTTAAGAGCTGGTATTTCATAACATAGCACACAGAAAACATTGAAAAGTACCAGAAATGTAGTGAGGGACCAACTTCACGTTACAATAACATAAGAAAAACAGCTAAAATAACATTCAGTGCTGTTGGAAGGATTCAAATAGTGTGTGACTGGGTGGGTCTGGACATGAACATTAAAAATACATCTTTGAGTGTGTGGAAATGTGGACAAAGAAATCTCAGGAGGATTTTGCAATATTTTTTTAACAAACTGTTGTAGGACCACTAATAAACTAATTTTCTCTCCAACCAAAATATGACTTTAAAGAAAGTTAGATGGAGTAGCAGAAAAAACAGCATACAGAAAAAGAAAATACATGATTGTTGATAAACTAGCATATATTGTAGAATAAAACTGCATTCACACACTGATGTTTTGACCAACTTTTGCCAACTAATGGGGAAACATTTAGCTAAGTCAGGCTGCACAGACCTAAGTCAACATCAGTAGGGCAACGCTGATGTTTGTCCGGTACGTCGACAAAATTTAAGCATGCTTAAGAATTTCTGTTGTTTGATCCAACATACTTTTAACTGCCAGCAAGAGATGACGTTCACTTCCCATCACTACCCACAGTTACAGCTGCCTTCGTCTCTATTGGAGAAAACCGGGTCTAGCGGGCTCATAGTTGAACACCAGGGGACCCCCAGCAGAGTAGCAGTGTCCCATTATGGTCAGATCATAGTCCTACCACAGTGAACTCACCTTGATGAACGCTTGGACATTTGACAACTTTACACATCGTACCTCTTACTGAGGGGGAATTAAATCGACTTAACACAATGTAGATCAACTTTACATGATTGTTCGCGGAAGTGAACGATACTGGCATTCACTTTCTTTTGTAAACTTATTGAAAAAGCTTAGTAGTGCCTACCCAGATAGCAAAAAGTGGTTGAATCAACATTGAAATATTGTCAGGCTGAAGATTGCATCAACATTGATGTCAGATATTGAAAAAAACATTGAAAGTGCTCACTATGATCAACATTGAAACAACATTTAATTTCTAATCAATTGTGACAATAAATCAACCTTGATTCAACTATGATATGATCAACATTGAAAGAATGTTTCATTGTATCAACATTGATTCGACTACAAATATGCATTGCATTAGACATTAAAACAATGTTATCATTAAAAGGGCCATTTCAACACTTTTCAACCTTCCTCTGTATGCGGGGCCGTGGAGTTGGGTGAGGACGCTACTACCTCATAGTTTTTACCCCCAATGTCCATTGACATCTTGTCAACTCACTTACAGTTGATTTCCTTAGAAAAGGGCACTAAGAATCAATGTTTCAGATTTTGGTATAACTCATTTGCATCAAACAGTTTTCTGCAACAGTCAGTGCATGTTACTAACAAATGACATGGCCCGTGGAGTTACCAAAGCCCTCCACACTCTAACTCGTAGTGCCAGAACAGCTGCAAGCAAAACACAACATAAACACCACACAGTCAATCCCTTGTCCACGTAAAACCCTCAAAATACACCTAACAAAACCAGCAACACAAAACACAAGCATTTAAACGAAAGATCACTCTTTACGGTGTCTTTCCCATCAGCCATTGCGGCCGCCCACAGCACCACGTCTCCTCCTCCCATCAGCACCATTGAAACAATTTCAATTCATTGTAGAGCATTTCAACATTTAAATTGCATCATCTATACAACATTGACTCAAAGACAGTTTCTCAAACTTCGAAATGATAACTGTAATTTAACGCTAAATAAACATAGATTTATCAACCTCAACCCAAAAATAACCAATCTGACCAGAATCCAACATTAAATTAACATCTTCTGCTATCTGGGTATGTTATGTGCTCTATACAAGGAAATGCAAACCAGGGTCCAAATAAGTCTGAGTCTGAGCCTGAGAAGATGAAGGACCTCAAGAAGATTCGACAAGAGTAAGAGCTGGACGTCCTGCAGAATGAATAGCAGTGTTACATCTACGTTGGTGAAAATTTAAAATCTGTCTATAATAAGTCAATGGGCTGTCAGGAAACATCATACTCCACCAGCACAACATTTTTCTCCACTTTGGAAACGTCAACCTGTGTTAAACAAAGCAAAACTAACCCTGCGTACACATTTGGTCAACACGTTGGTCAACATCAGCTACTGTATGTGCTGATGTGTGAATGCAGATTAAGGAATCTATTGTTCTACCTACAGCTGTAAACTACAGCATCTACTGTGATCTCCAACGTTTCTGTTCAGTGTTCTCAAACAGTGTGGTTGTATTACCAGCCTGCATCAAGACTGTGGTTTAAAACATTTTTTAACTAGATTTCCCCTCTGGAGGGACTTACATTGGCAGCCAACAAGAACCACCTCTACACCGATTTGCCCGTAATCTTTGTGGATCTGAAACAAACAGAAAAAGAGGCCAAAGGTCAGGCTGAGGATCATGTCGTTAATCTGATAATTTAATTTACACTAATGAGGAGCCTGAGGGGCTAAATAGTGAGAAAAAGGATGCATGAATAAAGGGGAGTTTTGTTGTCACGGTTTTCTCTCATTTGTAAGAAGTAGTCCATGTGGACATTTGGACAACTACAGTAACAGGATCAGAATCAATAATCTAGTCTTCAGGCGTGGATAGGGAGCATGACTGTTGTAAGAAGAAGTAGAGTTACTTTGATCAGATTTTACTGAAGTACAAGTAAAAGCAGTGCTCTCTAAATCTACTCAAGGAATTGAAAAGACTTCATTCATTCAAATTCTAGTGCTGAATATTTTTAGTAAAATGAATCATGTTCAAAGGAGATCAGCTAGTGTTAGGATAAGTGAAGTTTTTCTGTTTCAGAGTAACATTAGATAAACTTTAAACTAAAAAATATAACCTAAGAGGTTGAATTTGCTCTTGAACTGTAAATAAGAATTAGTTACACAGCAAAAACTCAGATCTAAGCAAGGGGCTTTATCAACTTTCAGGTAAAATGTTTTCCTCAACTCATTTTTACCCAGGAAAATACAATATTTTTCATTTAGTAGAAAAGTGGGTTTTTTTTCACCTTTCCTAAAAAGTAGCAGAGGATTGTGCTTGACAGTGACCAAATGTACCTAACACAGGCATGATGCACAATATTGGATTGTTGTAGATATCTGATAAACTCAATATTTCCAAACTCATTTTTGCTGATATTAATATTGATACCAATACTGATATGGAAGCTCCTGTCAAGAGCACAAAGCCTCCATTTAACTACAACTGACATGTTCCTTTCAAGGTGACAGTCCACTTGTGTCATAATCAGAAGTGAAGCAGTAAAAGCAACATTTTATTCTTTAATAAATAATTCTTCGATTTGTAAAAGTGGGCACTCATTGATATGATGTAAACCATGATGGCACATTTTCACATTCTGCCAATATTACAGCTAATATATTAAATTTTCTGGCCATTTTGTAAAGCTAAAATACTTTCTGTAAATATCAGCAAAACTGTTCATATCTGCTGATACAGATACTCCCCATTTTTAGCAAATATCTGTAGATATTGATTTTGTTCTGATAATATCGTGCATCCTCAAGTAAAAGTAAAGGTACTAGTTTAAAACGAAACACATTAAAAAAATAAAGTACACAAAAAATATACTCATAACAGTGACTTGATTAAATTAAATTAATAACTTTCCACCCCTAGCATTTTCCTTATACCCCCAAATAAAGTCATTTTTGCATTATGGAGGGAATTCAATTTTTGCCAGCTAAACTGTAAGGCCACTGGATCCAAAATGATTCTTTAGACATAAAGTTCTATAGAGAGAATAAAAATACTGAGCATTATTTTGTAGCCTTTTTAATCTTAACCCTTTTAGGACATTGCCTGAAAATTTTATCTGTAAATTAGTTTACTCGTGTGATACACATACTGATCATACCAAGTTAATGTGTTTTTTTTTAATTGTTTCAGTGTTGGTTTTAGTAATTATTGATTAACTGCTGTATCCCTACACTGCGAAGCGTCTTGACCCCCACGGTGTCCAGGAAGTTGACGGGGCTGAGGTCGAGGATGATGGCTCTGGGCAGAGAGGGGTCACGCTCAGGCTCCATCTCAATAACAGCGATGCCCTTCTGCTCCTCCCTCTCTGGCTCCCCCTCCTGTCCAGGATGGGATATAATAATTCACTCTTTACAGGTCACAGGTCTTAAAAAATGTGCAATCATAATGAATTGGTGAAAAAATTGTCGAAACAATGGAATGAATAAAGTTCTTTTTAAATCACTATTAGCAGTTTTATAAAATACAGTTTTACTCTGAATTTCTAGGTTTTCAATCAGTCAAGGCAGATCAGACTAATGCACAACAAATAGAAGAGTAAATATTTAAACTCTGGTATAACTCACAGACTCCATTTGGTTATTTTTGGCTTCTTTCTTTGCTTTTTTGGCATTTTTCTTCTCATGCCGCTTCCTTTTGGCCTCTAGTTTCTTCTTTGCTGACAGGATCTTGGTGATGTCAATGCCGGACTGAAAGAAATGTACAAAATGTAAAATTAATCCTAACTTTTCAGAGCCAATTAATCTCTCATCAATCTGAGGTATTATGACAGTAACATACCAGTGTTTACACTTTCCTTTTCTGCCAGGTGTATTTCTTTTTCAGAGAACAGTAATGTTAAGAATAGTCTTTCCGATGATTTTAGACATCGGAACATCCATCTTGGTAAACTTGGTAAGTAGAAGAGATCTTAATAAACTAACATTTACATGAAAGATTCTAAAAAACCATCTGAACATTGTATGAGAACATTGTAAGAGGACAAATCCACATCCAGATTCAGATCACCAAGAAAATCTAATCACTTCTTCCTTGTGACCAACATTACCTGAAAATAACATTCAAATCCACTGAGACTTTATTGAGTTATTAGTGAAAATATAGAAAACCGTGACTGTTAACAAATCCTTTAAAAAAATCCCTGGCTCTTCTTCTAGATTCTGATCACCACCGAAATTGTAGTACCCCTTTCTTATGCGATGACCAAAAATCCCTAGAAATGCCAGAAAAACCGGTTGAGAACTTAGAGAGTTTTTAGCAAAAATGTGGAAAACTGCCCAATCTTGCCATGTTAAGAAATCACTAAAAAAATTCCTTGCATCTACAGGTGGAATCGGATCACAGCCAAAATCAAATATTTTTATTTTAATGCCATGAACTACAGTTCTTTCAACTCTCTTTCAGTTTCATAGAAAATATAGCATGTTATTCGCTAAAATGTGATAAACAAATCCTTTGAAGTATTCCTTGATCCACCCCCAGATTCAGATCACCACCAAAATTTTATCTCCGCTTTCCTATGCCATGACCAACATTCCTATGCCATGACCAACATTCCTTGAAAATGTCATCAAAATATGTCGAAAACTTCATGAGCAATAAGAAAAAATGTGGAGAACTGTCCCATTTGCACTGTAACAAATCCTTCAAAAAAAATCCTGGAGCGAGATCCGGATTGGATCTAATCAATTATCTTTTGTGTCATGACCAACATTCCCTAAAAATGTCATTATAATCTGTGAATGCCTTTTTGAGTAATCTTGCTAACAAACAAGCAGACAAACAAATAATCATCCATTTTTAATTGTATAGTGCTAAATCATACAAATTTTATCTCAAGACACTTTACAAAATACTCTTCTTCTTACAAAAAGACAAACATCACATCCTGAGCAGAGGTGATAAAATCCATTTAATAAGTCACTGAAAGAATCCAGGCAGATGTTTATTTAGGCTGTCACATGATGAACTCGATGAATGTTACAGCAAATATCTCTCACAGCGTCATGAGTGCTGAGATGTTTTTCCAGCTTAACTCAAAAAGGTGCTAACACAAACAGTTATACCCCGTCCATCCTGTTCAGCTGGTACCTGGTAAACAGTTTCCTTAAAACAATGAGATAGGAGTGGCAGGAATGATGCTGCCTGTCGATGAAGTTTTACAAACAACATCAGCCACAGAACCAAAAAGGAGCGCCATGAGGAATGAAGACTTACTTTCCAAGGGATGCTTGGTGTTTGACTGTTCTGGTGTTTGACTGTTCTGGTTTTGTTGAGGCACAAAAATAAAAAGTTAATAAACCTTTCAGAAGAACTTTTGCAAAAGACACTTGTCCCGCACTGGATGTCTTTGCTCATTAATGATATTGTCCCTGCAGTAGACATAATCTGAGTGAGAGTTTTCTCCTGCCGTGCAGCAGAATGTTCCAGTAAAGCTTTTAATAAAGTTGAAATACGTGCTTTTCATACATTTGTTATCATGTTACTTGTATGTCTTCAAAATGCTCCTCAAACATAATTATCAGCTAAAATACTGTACATTGTGGAACCAACGTCTCAGGCAGTTACTGGCACTGTTTACAAGAGAAGAAGAAATCCTGATGCTGCAGACTGTCTGTCTTGTGCACAGAAGTACCTCATCATGCAGAGGAGACATGTTAAACACACTTAAAAACAGGTTGAACAGGTAAAAGCATTATATGACCTCTAAAGAAATACAACACTAAAACTCTCCTTAAGTTGAAAAAAATGAAACATTTTGGCCAAGTACAGGATCAGATGCAGCTGTTTTCCCTCCCCTTTGGAAACGCTCTGAACTGAGGGGGCAGGGAGGCCATGGGAGGCTATGTTAATAAGCTTTGCGCTGATTTGTTTCCTTAACAATGTCTGATGGGATGGGGAAGGAGGGGTTAGAGTTTGAGAAGCTGACTTTCAAACAGTCATGGCGTCTACTTGTGACAGGACAGCACACATAGAGGTGGAGGCTGTGTAGCTTTTACATGACAAACTCCAGGAAGTAACTGAGCGTTGTAAGGGTCATGAACTGAGAGTTTAGTAAAAGTGTCATGTTCTTCTGCTGCCCACGCTCATTTTAACATCATTAACAGCAAAGAAATCTGATTTTTGCGGGACATGAGACCTTTAAAGTCGAAACCACATCACACTGAATACAGTGTCACCAATGCAGCCCTGTAACTGAAACCTTTCAGCTGCACTCTTCTTGTTTTCCAAACCCCTTCGCTGAAAAGCTTTAGTGCTGTTAAAACATGCATGAGACGCACAATGAAGTCATAAGCAGCTCTGCTTTGGTCAGGTATTTGACCAACAGCTACTGTAAATTACTCTTGTTAAGCCCTGAACTATTTTTGAATGTGTTGATATAAACCAACAGAAATGAATAAACCTACATTCATTCCACTTTTGTCAACATCTGTTTTCTTTCAGCATAAATCCACAGTTTGCAGCAGGAAAAATAACACTATGTATGAATTAATCCAACATCATGCACATAATGCCCATTAGCAGTTACAATGACTGCTTTTGATTAATGTGCAACATTAAATCTTAGTTATTTCCAATGTTAGTCTTTCAAATTTTAAACATACTGTCTTTTTAATATATCACCGCTATGTGCAGATTTCATTTTCTATACTGGGCTTTATCATTTCCATCACAATGTGCAATTTTTAATCTTTACATCACTATTTCTCTCATGAGTGATATTGCTTTTGCTCATGATAATGTTGAATGTTTATTGTAGCTGATAAGTGGAGATTATTGTAACTTATCTTAAAGCTGTTTGGAAGTTATTACAATTTTTTACATCTTTATTAAGGCACAGTGTCTCTAAATTCAAATGCCACAACAATTTCCTCAGGGATTTTAGATGCTGTGTGGTATGGTACAGTAAAGTCTGTATAGTCTGAAAAAATATTATAATGTATCATACTGCCTCGTTTTAGAAGTGTTGAAAAAACAGTGCTTTAATTGCATATATTCATGCAAAAAAATTCCGAACTGATACAAAACGTCCTAGAACAAATATGTTCAAACCAATGGCAGTTAACACTGTTCATTTCTGCATCTACAAGCTAAAACTCTACCATGCAAAGTGAGAGCCATTTATCAACAACACAGCTGGCTTCTCTGGGCCTGACTTCTCTGAGATGGACTGAGGGAAAGTTGAAAAGTGTGCTGTGGTCTGACCAAGTCCACATTTCAGACTGTTTTTGGAAATCAGAGGTGTTGTGTCCTCCAGGCTAAGGAGGAAAAGGACCATCCAGACTGGTAGAAAAGCAAAGCTCAGAACCCAGCATCTGTGATGGTATGGGGGTGTGTTTGTGCCCATGGCATGCGTACCTGTGAAGGCACCATTAATGCTAAAAGGTACATACAGGTTTTGGAGCAACATGTTGCCATCTAAACTTTTTCTGGGACATCCCTGCTTATTTCAGCAAGACAACGCTCAGCCACATTCTGCATGTGTGACAACAGTGTGGCTTCATAGTAAAAGAGTGCAGATACTAAACTGTCCTGCCTGCAGTCCAGACCTGTCTATCACAGAAAATGTGTGGCACATTATAAAGCATAAAATACGATAATGGAGACCCGGGACTGTTGAGCAATTGAAGTCATACATCAAGCAAAAATGGGAAAGAATTCCACCAACAAAGCTTCAACAATTAGTGCTCTCAGTTCCCAAAGGCTTATTGAGTGTTGTTAAAAGGTAGGTGATGCAACACGGTAGTAAACACACACCTGTCCCAGCTTTTTTAGAACATGTTGCAGGCATCAAATTTGAAATGAGTGAATATTTGAAAATAAAAGCAGTTTATTGACATAAATATCTTGTCTTTGTAGTGTGTTCAATTAAATATAGGTCAAAAAGATTAGCAAATTGTTGTATTCTGTTTAATTTACATTTTACACAACATTCCTACTTCATTGCAAATGGGGTTGTTATATATAATAAATAACACACTGGATTCTGGAAGATTCACACACCCACACACGTATTAAATCTTACAGGAAGACATAAAAGTTTAAAGGAAACAGTTTTTGCATTAGATAATGACTTAAAAGGCAGACAAAGTGCAGATATGTTAGTGCTAAAAGACATTTCAAATGTTATTACTTAAGAAAAGTCAATCATACTGATGTTATCCATAATGCCACTAAAAGCTGTAAGTATTGAAAAAAGTCTGAAGAGTCTGACAGATTGAAACATTCAGAAAACTTTTTCAGACTTCTTAGCTTCACTTTTTCAGCGTCTTGTCATACATGGCTTTAGTTATTGTCAGTTTTTAACACCACGATTGTGATGAAACTTCATTATTTTGCTAAAAGAAATACTCAAACTGAAGTCATCTGCATACCAAAGGAAACTTGTGGAAACTCTAATCATGTAGAAAAGAAACAAGTGGAATTCATCTGGTAACAATTTCTCACCTCACAGAGAAAGTCAACAGCGGCTCCACAAAGCCTTGTTTTTCTGTCGGATGAGACAGAACAGCGAGACCCCCTGGCTTTGACATGCTGACATTTTAATGAATGAGACGCCTAATTATCTCGCTTCCTTATTCAATCTCTGTTCCTCACCCTCCCTCCATCCTTTGTCTTCTCCTCTTCACTCCCTCAATCTGTCTTCCTATTTGCCCCAAAGAGATGTGACAAAAGAAAGGAAGAAAAGGGGGGAGGAAGGAGAAGGAGGGGAGAACTGGAACAAAAGTTTAACAGAAAGAAAAGAGGAGGAGAAAACGGCTGGCTGACATTTTGAACAATGAATGTCAGGATCTTGATGTGTGAATTGGTGAAATGTTGGGTCAGTTATTAGA
The DNA here is from genome assembly GCA_037902135.1 of Cetoscarus ocellatus. NCBI lineage: Eukaryota > Metazoa > Chordata > Actinopteri > Labriformes > Labridae > Cetoscarus > Cetoscarus ocellatus. The sequence goes on along the minus strand of JBAMNC010000442.1, from coordinate 187,760 downwards.
GTGTCAAAAATAAACGTTTGTAAGAGAGGAGTTAAATGAACGGAAATTGTGAAAAAGGATGCTGGTGTCAAATGTTCTTTTTTATATAATTGTGTGCATGTGAGCCCAGGATATGTGATTCTTTCTAAAACCTTAAATTTAAATTAGGGAATTTTAGCATTCTGCAAATAAACTGTCTAATGAGTGACACCACCTACAGCATCAGTTTCAGAGGACCCCTACCCCCATCTGGGGAGGTTGTATTCTGCCTTTTTTGAGTTTCAAATGCCCATTGTTGTGTTTTATATGAGTCCTATTCAAAAAAAAAAAAATACACAAAGTCTGTAGCATCGGACTTGCCTCCTCCTCCTGTGAACAGTGCTAGTAACTGCCTTAATTAGCTGCCAGCCCCGCAAATAGACATAACACTGTGAAATCCTACCATTTGTTTGGAGTAGCAAGCCCAGTGCAGAGCATAGGCTGTAAAAAGAGTGCAGAGCTGTTGAAAACATGGACAACGACTTGAACTGACCAATTACTACAGAGTAATCTGGTCAAGCAATAAGAATAGAGCCGAGCCAATATGTGAACCCAATTTAAGGCAAAATTATGACCACTCTAGGGGTATAAAGGTTTACATCGGCTTATGTATGGTCTTCTCAATACCTCAGTAGACTTAGTAATTATCATTACTTAAGAAAATATCAACTTGAATACATTAAGTAACAAAATCATCTTCAAAAAATAGTCACATCAGTTTCTCTTTCTCCACATTTGTTGACAAAGTTGAAATAGAAAACTCTGCCCCGGCCCACCTTTATTTTAACTGATAAGTGATGGAAAGGCACATTGATGAGTGCGGCATTTTTTTAAAACCACTTTACTTTTTATAAACTGAAAGGCAAATAGAAACAACAAACATCACGTGTCATAGCACCGAGCGTGAAAATGTTGAGCTACATTGGTCTTGTATTGAAAATGAGTGAGTAAACGGACGCTGGAGATCAATTTTTCTTTGAGAGAGATATTTTTAAGTGAGAGAGTCAGACTTTCAGCTGGCAAAATTAGAAATACTTGATTTACTATTTTTAATTGCTTAGGGATTTCAGCACTGCATCTTTGGACAATGAGTCATTGCTGTCTGGCATAAACCTCTTATCTCCATTCTTTATGATTTTAATTTTTGTCATGACACGGTGCTATTGGTCACCTCCCTTGTTGGTGAGCGGGTTTCATAAATTTTTAACAGAATTAAAGTACAGAATAATAATTTGGAATTAGGACCGTACAATATTCATTCATTCCACAGTACACCAAATTTTTAAATTCCTGAAAAGTAGCCATTTTTGAAAAAAGAGGTTTGCGCCCAACAGTGACAGTATGTAAGAGCTGTTTACAGTTTGACAGAAACTAAAATCTAACAGTGAAAGACGTGGTTATATGAGGGGTTTAAAGTTCATCAGAGCAGGGACGGTGCATGGGACATGGTGTGCACTGAGGGAACTGTTTCGAGAGAGATTCTCTGAAACAACGGCGCTGTTCAACAACTCACTGACAAACTGGGTCAAATTAGATCAGCGACTGAAGTTTTTGTCACCTCCAGACGCAGCTACTTCCTCACTTTTGACCCCCCCTCCACGCTGTGTGGACCAGGCTGCAGCGCTATTTTGTCAAAGTTTTGCCTCCAATAACATTCAAAAGGTTCATTTAAACAAAACAGTGGAATAATGTTTCCTACATAAACCACAAACAGAACAGGTTTAACTAAATAGGTTTGGAGCAGAGCAGAGATTCACTCTGCAGCAGATTTCTGTCAAATTGTGGCAGCTTTTAGTTTTCTGCTCAGATATTTCGCAATATTGACTGCAGAGAATCTACTATTCAGAAAGAGACGATCACAATAAGAGAGTTGAACATGAATAAATGAAATCAGCTGAAAGTTTGTGATGCTCACTGTTATTAAAAGTTGTGCATTACATTCAAGGTAAAGTGTAAAAATCAAATACATTTAGATGATATATCCAAAATCACTATTTAGCTTTATCTAAATTATTATATCTTTATTAATCTGTGAACCTGACAGTCTGTTCTGTAAATGTAAGTATTAAGATAAATAAGATAAATAAAGATTTCTCTGCTTTGTCAAAAACAGATTTGGATGAATTTGTTGTTACACTGAATGTAAACTCGCATACAAGAGCTCAGACTTGACCTGGGATTTGGTTATATCTTATGGCCACGTTCAAATTAGGTTCAGTTTGATAAATGACCATACACCCACTCTTTGGTCATACACAAGTTTGATAAATGACGGCATGTGTGTCTCTGCTTGTTTGTGTGTCTGTTACAGGACATGCATGACACTGAATGTTTATTTCTCCATAAAGTGGAACAAGAGATACTGGACCTGTGAGGTTAAAGATGAACAAATGATTGCTCAATCAAAGGTCGATCACTACTTTTAGAATTTGTGCCTGTTGACGCGATCAGAACATATTTTGTCCACCCCCACTTCTTTTAATTACTGGTTGAGGGTTGGAAGTTACGTATGGTTTTAATCACTGACACGACTGCAGATGTATTTGGGATAAGCTAAAGAGAGCCAGCAGCCAAGAGTTTTTGGCTTTTGTTCTGGAATTTCCTGTCTAAAGAAGCTGCATTTGGACAAATCAGCAACTTTGGCTGAATAAAACAGAGATAGCATGATTACTGTGCATGCAACATTTTGGATATATATATACAGTTTACATATATATGTCTTCAAAAATAAACCTTGAAGTGATGACATTCTGCAAAAAAGAAAAGTCTAAAGTTCTCTGGGTTTGCCTCTTTCAGATCCTTGGTGATAATATATCTGATTTTGTGGTGAGGTGTGGGTCTCATTGAAAACAAAACAAAGTGAGCTAATCTTCGACAAGGGCACCAATGACCGATTAATATAAGGACAAAAATTAGGTTGCACAGGCCAAAGAGGCTGTTACTTGAAAGTGCAAATGTGACTGCTTATTTGTCTCTGTATGTCAGCACTGTAACCGACTGACTACAAGTCCAGGGAGTACGCTGCATTTTGCCAAATGACAGCTGGTATCAGCTCCAGTGCCCGATCACATTGCATAAGTGGTACAGATAATGGATGGAAAGATGTTTTCCTTTAAAGAACAATGCATTTCTGTCTTTGCTAATGCTTGCTGAAAAATGATAATCCATCAAACTGTCAGTTATCCCTTTATGCTGATGATATCGTCATTTACACCTACAGGTCAATGATCCTTGTTCAGTGCTTTCTGGTTCAGTGTCGGTCTAATGACTTAAACCTGACCAAGTGGTGGTTTAAGATATTTCACTAGTCCATCTAGAAAAGAGCCCAAAGAAAGTGTTCAGGAATGGGCAGAACCTTTCAGAAGCATATCCAGCAGGTGATTGGATGATCATTCTCTCAATCACATTCATTATGAGCCATTTTTTGTTTTGTTTTATCTAATAAAGAAATGAGGTCTTAATCTGATAAAACTGCTACTGTGGCTGTTATTATCCATGCTACGCAGTCACTTCCTGCCGTCTCTCACCTCTACCTGCTCCAAAGGATGCCGAGCTCTTGGCTGCTCACAATCTTTGTATACTGGAGTTTTGCAAAATGCATCTTCTGTCTGATTACAGAATCAGGCAGATCCATCTGCACTGCAAGGTTAGAATCTTTTAGATGATTTGTTCAAATTAAGTTCAGTTTGCATTTTGTTGTCCAGTTCTCACTGCACTTAGTCAGTCATGAAGGCAGGACTTTGCAGAACATAAAAAACATATGAATCTGACTAGATAACAAGACCTGATTGTAGGCTCTTGTCTTATTTTATCTTTCGCTTTTGCCTGTTCATTCTGTCTTTTGATAAACATTGCAAAAATCAGACCATTTTTTTTTAACTCAGAGAGGATGATGAAAAGCTGTTTTTTTAATGACAACTATTTGTTTCCCTAAAATTGAAATAAGAGTATATTCAGAGTATTACAGCCATTTGAACAAGCAAAGGAATAGAGGCCACATTTCTCCTCTGCTGGTATCATGAAATTGACAGCTTATATAATTTAGAAACACATTTTCATGTCTTGCAATGCCTTGTGTAAGCTAGCACCAACATACTGTATATCGATGACCGCCTTTCCTTTAATGTCCAAAGATGAGGTGTCAGCTCTTTGGCTTTCTCCTTTTAGTGGTCCCTGAAGTGGCCTAAAAGAAATCTGGTGAGTCTGCTGTCTTCTCCCATGGTAATAAATCTCCAAACACACTTTCCTCAGATGTTGGTATAGCACATTCCCTCCTGGGTATTTTGACATGAAACAAAAGACCTATGACTGATGTTGACCTTTTGCTCTAGGTTGACCTTGCTGGTGTCATTGGTATTGTTTTCATTTTAGCCTCTGTCTGCTTTGTGATTTGTAGGTCTGTTTGAAGTTAGGTCTTATTTCTGTGCTTTTTCTATGTGCTTTATTTTTATTAAGCGCTATTTTTATTGTTACTTTTATTATCACTGGGGGTGTGTGTAGGTGTGTATCATTACCTTCCTTCCAAGAGCTTCCTGGTACATCTCAGCATTGGCAAAGTAGAGGGTTGCAGAGGAACGGAAGATCAAAATCCCTGGCACCTCCCTCACCTGAAATTGGGTGGTTGGTTAGTAAAAGGACACATTCAACAGGGGAAAGCACTAAATTTCTTATGAGTAATCTAGTTAGTTTTCACAACAAGTAAGTCGTTTGTTGCCAAAACCTGCCACACACTTACAGACTGAGAGAGACCACAAGGACATATAATGACACTCTTAAGAGTTTTGTTCTTGTCAAGTTTATTGAGAAACAGAATACCACACACTGACCAACTCATGTGTGTACACTGAAGTCAATCTGACTGTCAATTATTTTTTTAATAATACCAATTGGTGTTTTATTGTATATTGCTAGAAAGCCTGATCTGTCATCTTTACAGTGAGGTGTATTTGTAGAATGAGCAACACAGCTAAACATGTGGGTAGTGCCCAGAAAACTGTGCCAAAATCCCCTCTTACTCCTCTTAAGCCTACAAATCCTCAGTGAAGCATGGGTGAGGAACTGGTCTTATAAAGTGTTACTTTCCTGGGATGCCCGCTTTCCTGGGATGCCCACTTTCCCGTCTGCCCTTTACTTCACCAGTCTCACAGCACTTGATCCTTAGTTTGGAAATGGTGCCAAGGCTGACACCAAAAAATTGCCACTCTGCAAACCAAAACACCAGCTTCTTTGCATTGGATGTTTGGCACATTTTTTTGGGCACTACCCACACATTTAGCTGTGCTGCTCATACCCTGAATGCATGATTCTTGCAATTTGTACCTCATTGTAAAGGTGCCTAATCAGGCTTTCTAGCAATATAAGTTACAATACCAAATGGTATTATGAAAGGGGAGAAATAATCGACCCAAACAGTCTTTCCAAACTATTTTTGAGGAGTATCTTAGGAGAAAAAGCAGGCTGCAACCTCCAGGGCTGAAAATGAACCATGCAGAGGTACCAAAAATTGTAGTACCCCAAGTGTCCACTTGAGGCTAGCTGCAGGAACCTGACACCCAGATGATTGTGTGCAGAAGACATATGCCTAAATAATCATCTTTACAGTCTAGTTCAAAAAATTGCTTAAGTCTATATATAAAATACATCTATGTGCTCTCAATGTACGAGGGGTTCATTTTTTTATTTCGGCCAGTTTTACGTTAATTGAGGATTTATTATGGAAATGCAAAGCTACTATTGGTCAGACGGCCTTAAATCCTGTCTCAACACAGCCTCTCTGTCTGTGAGTAAGCTGAGCTAAAGTTCAGTTGAGATGATGTGCAGCACGGCTGCATCCACAGCAAGGCATCCAAAGCATTCAAAAGGCTCCTATGATAATCAAACAGCTGACGTCACATGGCTTCATCCCGTTCCTTTACAGTCTATTGGAAAAAGATCATTCGCCAAGTTTGAAATTCCATATAACTGTAACATCAGATGGAGAGCAGGGCCTCAGGTTGAGTGCTGGTTGTGACGACAGAGTGTGCTATGATTACACACGAGGTCTGGATTACTCACATTAATACCTCTATATTTGACTCCCATCATGATGACAGGAACAGAAGTGATACAGGGACATGTGTCCTTTATATATAGCTCACCTCAAAGAGCCTGCAGACAGTGTTTGAGCTTCTGACCTCAGTCTGATGCAATAAAATCAGCTCTGATTACATTTTTGTCTCCTGACCAATGGTTATTCTTGTTTGTTTCAGTCATTAATTATAATGTGTCATACCTGGTTGTAGTCCTCCAGTGGCCTGTAAATGTCAGTATCTGGGACCTGCCCTAACAGGGAATACTTTGGTCTGGAAGCACAACAAACAAAGACAGTGTGAAACATTTAGACCTACTTAGCCTGAAGGTGTGGTTTGTTAGCGTATTTGAGTTATTACTGTGTTGTTGTGATGATTAATGGCTTAGCATATTCTCCAAACTATCATGAGATGAGCGCTTGTCTATCATGTGGGTGTGTTTGTTTATGCATCAATCTTGTGGTGTTTTCTTACAGCTGTGTCCTGAAGATGACTGTGAGCATGGAGAAAGCAATGGAGGCAGCCAGGCCCAGGTCAGGGTTAAAGAGCACGGTGAGGATGAAAGTGACCACCCAGATCACCTGAAGTCAGAGGACAAATGAAACACAATCATAGCAAATGGTACAAATGATGAAAGCCTTCTCGTCGACCTTAGTACAGCCTTAAAAAGTAAAACTGTTGGATAACTGATTTTGGGTTACCATTTTCACTTTTTTGTTTGAGTGATTGTTTGTTTTTCCCCTTGTTCAGTTTCTCTCTTTAAACCACTCTCTCAGGCCTGTCATGTCAGGAAGCTAACCACAATGATCGTAGCTCTGTGTAAGGTTTCTCCCAGTTAAAAATTAATGCTTCCTGAAGATCAGTCAGTGCCGTGTCAGCTACAGCTGTGTCCAGAACTGGTGCTACATGAGTAAGAAGTGAATTGACAGATTGATTTTGGCCTAATTTAGTTGATGAAACTTGTTCCTTAGCAAGTTAGCCTTTTGTAATCTAAGCTAGTCTCTAATGGCCCTTTTCCATCAGCCCTACTCTACTCGGCTCGGCTTTCCCCGACTCTACCCGGCTCTACTCTACTCGCTTTGGGCTGCTTTTCCACCAGCCCGGTCCCCTACCCAGCGGGGGCGGGGTCGCCGTGAAACAGCTGGGCGACATTGCGTTCATGTCATTTTGAGCGCCACACAACAACCAAAACAGTGGAGAACATTAGAGGCAACAGTATACTTGCTGCTTTGTCTGTGGCTTTTTGTTACAAAGAGGAAAGCAGCAGAAGGCTGCAGGCGGCTAGAAGAAATACCCTTGAGAAGTACAGGAGAGTTTTGGAAGCTATACAACAGTTTGAAGCCGAGGACGAGAGCAATCAGGCTGCAAAGAAAAGACATATGAGGGTAAGCTAATGGAAGCTACCGCTAGCTTGTTAGCTAGCTCGTAATGATAAAGTCCCGTGTTTAACATTGTGATGGCAGCAAGTTATTGCCATAAAGTAACACAGCGTATGTACTGCAGTCCTGTTTCGGACGTCGCGCTCATGACCCATCGGTGACGACATTCTCTGACCAATCAGTAGCCGGCAGTCAGTCGACGTAACCTTTTAGTGTCGACTCAGCTCGCTTCGAACCAGAGCAGAGTAGGTACTAAAACTGGTTTGTTTTAGGAGGTACTGTGCCAGTGGAAACGCAACGCAAACCGGGTAGAGCCGAGTAGAGTAGAGTAGAGTAGGGCCAAGGCGGGCTGGTGGAAAAGGGCCATAAGATAGTATGTTAACATGCCTACTTAAGAAATTTAGATGGCTGAAAGTTTCCAGAGCCATATTTGGGCAGTTTAAGTTGTGTACCACAGAGCCAAGTGAAAACTTTTAAAAAGGAGCCACTTTGTATCAGCTGGAACCACCGTGCTTTAATTAAAGGGATCACATATTTATCACATATTTATATGTGATACCTAAAATGTTTCACTGCAAAAATACCAAACATGTACATAGCCACCATATTTATATTATAATATCTCAAATCTCAACCTGTAAAATATCAACATGTACATAACCATCTGTTAAACAACAAACATGGACATAAGGACTGTAAATATGCAACTGACTATATGGTATATACTTTTTTATACTTTTTAAAAAAATGTTTATTTCTATTTTTCATTACTGTATTTGACTTGTAATTACCTTATTTTTCAGTATAATGCTTCCTTCTAATACTTCTCTTGTATCCTGCAGCTGCTGTATATTTTGGAATTTCCCCCTGTGGGACTAATAAAGGAATATCTTATCTTATCTTACCCTATCTTATCTTAGTTCTGTTTAATTTAAGTGGGGTTGCGAAAGGCCCATGGCACAAATATAAACGCCAACAAAGCAACTGGTCAGCTCTGGGTATGGACACTTGATGATACATAGCAGTAAAGAGAGTGGCATGTTGCTGGTGGAAGAATACTTAGCCCATATTTCACACCACACAAAACTTCTAAATACATGGAAATGCTGGAAAAAATCCGAATTTAGCAACTAGTCAAGCCTGTTACATCTCATTGCATCAGCTGGGGTTAAATAACTTGTTGCCAGCTGAAAGATAATCGCCCATGCAGTAATTATACAATAGGAGGCTTGTACCTATTTGTCTATTTAAATCCAGGTGGAGACTTTTTTTTTTTTTGGCCAGGCAGTGTATATAAACATATATGAGTATTAAGAAGCACAATACAATGCACTTGGTGCACACATAATTGAAACTGTAAGGTTTTTTTTTATTATGATGTGGACCGTGAATTAAAGTGCCATATTTTGTGTAATATAATGCGTAAGATGCATCCGTTTACAGTCTATTCACTGTTTTACTGTTCCTCCTGCCTCTAAAACATAGGTATGCATGGGTCAGAATTTGCTCACAGATGTGCACATTTTACTGTGAATTTTGTTTTTTTTTATAGATATGATATAAATGAGATTGACATGCAACCATCATCTTGTCAAGGAACAATTCCTGCCATTTTGCAGAAAGGTCACAAAAACCCATGCCCCATCATAAAGGTCTAACCCAACTTTCCCTTTCTCAAGTTTCCCATCTCTTTTCAGCAGTTTTACCAAAAATAAAAAGGATGGTCACAAAAATATATATAAAAAAAACATACACTGTCTGTGCAGCCTGTGTCACCTTTTCACACTTAGATTGAGAAGCACAGTTACTGATTCATAAACAAAACTTATTCTGGATAAATAAACATTACAGCAGTGACATTTGACAATTGTCTTGTAATATCATAAGCACACTCACCATGTCTATCTTGTTGCTCCGCCACAGAGCAGGGATGTCCATGAACTGCTTCATCATGCCATGGAGGTTTACATAGATGATAGCAGCCAGCATTGCCTGAGCGGAAGATGAAATATATACTGTAGATTTTAAATGGAAATATCAGAATACAAGACAGAAATGTGTACAGTTAAGTTCATTTGCAGAGGCTTTATTTTCTTTTAGGTTTACTGACTTTAGTAACCTTGATCTTCTTAATAACAGGCTTTAAGTGACTGGATGAATGCATTTTCTGTCACTGATTGGATGCAGCAGTGAAGTTTTAACTATAAAGTTGTAATGAGTCCTTTAATATAGATATGAATTAACATTTTCCTTTAGTTTAAAGGATCTTTTAATGTGTTTTTAGTTAATGCAGATCAGAGATGACTGTAGTAAGTCGTAAGAAGTATCAGAAACAACCTACAATATAAAATGCATACAGTATAAATGGACAGTAATCTGACTGTCAATAACAAATAAATATGTAGACAGAGCTGTACAAAGTATAAGATTATGGAATAAATAACATAATCATAGTGTAATAAAAAAATGAATAAATAAATATGTAAAAAAAATTGTAAAAATGTTCATTAACAGCACTGAAGCTCTCAATCTCAGCTGTGATATTTCCACATTTTTCTGAGTGATTTATAATTTCACAAACATATTTACCCTCAGACTTGGGCACAAACATGTACTTTTACTTGTGTGCCAGTGTGATCACACGCAAACATCCTCACAGTACCTTGGGCAGCTCTTCAAAAAGCCTTCCAATCCAGAGCGTGATGAAAAGAATAACCACGGCTGACAGAGCTCCAGCAATCTGCAGACAAGAGAGACAGAGTCGTGATGAATGGAGGGAGATTAGAGAAACAAAGCTGCTGAGAAAACTCAAGAAAAGATGGATGATGTGGTGCTAACAGAGTGAATTGGTTCATGATTATAGGAGGAGTCAAAGCATCATCAATAAGATCCTTCTCCCCTCTCCTCTCCTCTGAAACAGGCTTCTGCTGATTAATGGCTTTGTCTGGGGTAATCGTTTTAGCCTTTCAGTAAATATGTTTGTGTGGGTGGACCCCAATGATGGAAGCAAAAATCAATTCACTGGGTGATATTTAATGATGCTACTTATCTGACTTACATTAATGTTAACCCACTTCTCACTATTGTTTGACCTTCAGAAACACTCAGGTTTGTAGCTGAAGGCTCAGCCAAGTGTTAAGATCCAAATGCTGGTCTGAAAATAAATCATCTCAAATATTCATGTCTAATTTTACTTTTCCAGTCGTGAAAACCAATAAACCTCTCTTTAATTAAGGTTGACGTGTTAGAAATGTAAGACGACAACAAAGACAGTAGTCCCAGATTAAGAATGTTACTTTAAGCGGGGTACACACGTAAGGATTTTCTAAATCTGAAGAGATTTTTTTATCTGTTACAGACCCCATACATGAAGATAAAAAACCAGGCATTGAACAGTTTTGTTTGTACTGTGTGTGGTGTGCTATGATAATCTCAACACAGCACACCAAACACAGTACGATTCTGTCCCACCACTGATCTAGAATCTTATCCTCAAAGACAGAAATCTCGCGTGATCAAACGTGATCTAAAAAAATCAAAGAAGAAGCATAGCAACAACCATAAACGTTGTCTCTGGCAACAACTGGAAAACACAACACGCAACATGGAAGAGGACGTACGAGAAGATGGAATGATGGTGGTCTTTGGACTGTTTTTGACAGAAAATCAGGAACTAAATAAAAGAAAAGACTGTGGAAAAATCCTGGAGACAGCGTGAACACATGAGCTGGTCCTCCGTTTCGTAGGTCCACCAGACTTTATGTTTATGTTTTAGGTTGGCAATGCTTGTTTTTATTCACACCTTCTTCCTTGTTCCTCAGTCAGCTCGCTTCTTTATTGGCTACATTCTGTTCCACGTCACAATTCACAGAGTCATGACTCGGGAGTCATCGGCTTTCCCCACACACATGAAGATTTTTGGCCGTTAATATTGAACAAGTTTAATATTTATGATTGTCAGCCCGACCCGTTTCGGAGCTGATTATCGGGACAAATTCACTCTTAACACACCTCAGACCACAGGACAATCTTATAGGATAATTTTAAAAGACAGAAGATAATCAGGCATTTGTCATCCTTGGTTGGGAAGGGGGAAAGTCGGGACAAAAACAGCCCGATAATCTTTATGTGTGTACCCCGCTTAAGGCGGTAGTTCTCAGTTACTTTCTGTTGCCCCTCCTTTTCAGATAAATATTTTTTCAAGACTTACTGCTCACCTAACCTTGCGCAGCAGCTGGATCAGCCTGATTCAATGTCTGTAATCAGTCAGATCCATCCAGCTAAGCTCCAATCCACAGTGACTGTGAGTGGCCCAAAGTGGCACGGCCCAATCAGTGTCCTTTAGAAAAGAATGAGGGGGGAGCTACAAGTGAGGAAGTGACTTGTACAGAGATTAGCATAGATGCTACAGCTTCAGTAGCAGTTTTATCAGATCTGGACCACATTTCTTTATCAAATGAAAAACAAACAACACTGAAAGTATTTCTGGATAGAAATGATGTATTTGCTCCACTTCAGACATGTTTTCATGAGAGTTTGTTCTACCTAGTGGCTAAAGTTTTGTATTTTACACTGGGGCAGTAGCGCCCGCCGATTACATTATTCAGTTGGCCCGTATTGAATATGATTGACAGAGTGATCATCCAATCATCTGCCGCATATGCTTTTAAAGGCTCTGCCCATTCCCAACCCTTTCCATGGGCTATTTCGCAGATGGACCAGTGAAACTTATTGAATGGTCCATCTGGTGTCAAGCTACTGCTCACCAACCCAGAAGTTACTAAAAGGGAAAAACTAGTGATGACTCCCTCTAAGTGACTCTCTTCCAGCCTCTCTTCATGCTCCTGCTCCTTTCCCCCTCTGTGTCTCCTGCCTGAGGCTCTCAGCTCTTCACACCTGCACCTCATCTGATCATCACCTCACTTGGAACTCACCTTCGTCACCAGTTGGTAAGTACACACACGTGGTATTGTGGCCAGTCTTTGAGTTATCTCGAGCCTTTTTTGTGCTTCTGGATGACCTTATGTCATTTATACCTGACACTAACCTGCTCTTTTTGCTCCTCTCTTCCAGTTGTCTTCACGGGCCCTCACCATCACCTAGCACTGCATACACTTTCAGCTGCAAACTCTGGACTCCTCACTTCTCCCACTTTCCCTGCAGCTGTCACTCCTCCCAGGATTTCCCCATTCCTCCCTCAGTCCCTACTCCCCACTTCCCACTCCTCCTGATCCCTTTCCTTTAATAAATTGTTGGATTGTTGCACTTGTCTTCCTTTGTGATTTGTTCTTGGGCCCGAATAAGAATTTATTCCACAACAAAAGTAAGATTTTTCTAAGCACATCCAGACATGTGAATACTAATATCTCCACTAAGTATTAGTCTGTACACATATAAAACATTTATTTGCCTTTGTTATATCCACCCATTGATTATTTTAATATTCATCTTAGTTGCAGCTTAACCAAGGACACACTGACATGCAATTGCAGGAGCTGGAGAGTGAACCCCCTACCCTTCAGTTGATATTTGCCTCACTCTACCACTGAACCACAGGTTCCCTTTGCTGCTCTTAAGAAGAAATGTCCTTTAACCTGCGATCTCCCCTTCCCGTGTTACTGTGATACACCTCTGCTTAGAAGTCCATGTGGGGAAGTTTAACTCAGAAAAATTTGATGGACAGTCGCCCTGAAGCTTCCAAGAGCTCTTCCGCAGTGAATATGTGAATGTTACCTACCTTGCCAATTCTGTCATTATCTGAAAAACCTATAAGCAAATTTTGTCAATTTTCTGCAAAATATAGCAGATTTGGTCTGTTATCACCCTGGCTACAGGGCATGTTTTATAAAAATGACAAAACATATCACATTTGCTTCTGATAGTTTTTATAGTTTTATAGCTACTTCTTATTCAATCTTATCATTTTAGTGTAATCTGCTCTTTTAAAGGTCAAGCTGTCTCTTTGGCATGTGAAATAAGACAGTAAGTGTGTGTATTTACAGATAATTTCACTGGCCTCTCTCAGAGGGATGGATTGCAAGAGGGAACTTCTGAACGGGGTTCATACTAACCTGAGTCTTTCCTCCTGTGCTCTCTTGAACCATTGTGCGAGACATAGAGCAGCTGATGGCAAAACACTGGAAAAATCCTCCAATGGAGTTACTCAAGCCCAGAGCAATGAGTTCCTGAACCAGAGAAAAAAAAACCCTTTATACATGTGATATTTTCATTTTAAAATCATTAGCCATCTACCTTTTCCTACCTGGTTACTGTCCACTTTGTATCCATATTTAAGTGCAAAGATCCGTCCTAGTGAGATGGCAATGCCGTAGCCAACCACAGCTAGAGCAAAGGCATCCCCAACAACTTGACCAAAAAGAGAGACTGCTGGGACGACAGGTGCCTGGAGGCTACAGGTAATAGACAAAGCAAAAAATAATGACCACTGCAGATACTTTTTATCCCCATATATGTGTGTGTGCTTGAGTGCTGTGTGTGTTTCTCACCCTGAGGGAATCTGACCCACAATATCCACTCCATATTTTGCATTCAGGTCCACTTGCCAGGAGACTACTGTTGCAATTATGATCTTTGGGAAAGATGATTAAAAAAAGGCGTCAGAGAGCAAAAGTGTTAAAGTTGGGTCTTATTTGTATTGTATTTGTATTTGCAAATATATTTCAAGAAGTTATAGTCCATAAATTATAACAAATATACATAATTATTTTGATTACTTACCCCAACCAGCTCCACAGGTATAGGAATTGGGATTTTTTTACTCAAGTACGCATTGAGCTCTTTAGCCAGGATAAGGCAGATTATAGCAACAATACTGACAACAAGAGTACCAATGTTTGTGTTGGGAATGAGATAGCACACCTCCAACACAGTCTGAGGAAAAAAAACACATAAAGCTTCAGAGAAATAAAGAGGAAATACACAATGTGTTTCTGTCAAAATAGAAATACAACCATGGCACCATACAGTATGCTGTTAAGAGTTTCATGGTGTGTAGATTAAATGGGGCCGATGGACAGTGATGGACGATAACAAAGTGCTGCTCTTATGTACAGGTTTTGAGTATCTGTATTTTAATAAACCATCATTCTTAAATATAAAGCTTTTTACTTCATCACATTTGAGAGACAAAAATATTATTTTGTTCTTGTGTGTTCTTGTTACTTTATTGAGGATTTCCGGTTTTGGACATGTGGCATTGCAATTGGTCAGATAGCCTGAAGTCCAGCCTCAACATGGCCTCTCTGTCTGTGAGGAGATAAAGTTAGGCCGACATAGCAGATGCAGTATGGCAGTGTCCTACAGAGAGCATCAGTAGTGTTTCAAAGGCTTCTGTGACATGGGATTCGTACAATTCTTTTACAGTCTATCAAGAAAATATGTTTTTTTTGTAATGAGTCATTAATGCCTCCTCCTACCTTGTAGCCAGAGGAGGGCGCTTTGATAAAATATTCTTCTGTAGGTGTGGTCAGGCCAAGACAGTAATGTGAGGCATTCTGCTGAACCACAATTCAAAAGCAATGTCTGATTTTCATTAGTTAATTTTCAGTATTTTTTATTTATTATTACCTTTGTCAGTTTCAAGTTATTACAGTGACCATTATGGGTTTTTCTTTCTTAACGGAAGAGTACCAACAATTTTTTTTTTTTGAAGCACTTTGGCTCTCTGGCAGAGTGAATAAAGTCAATGTGGCCCTCTTGATACTGAAAATGTCCACCTTTGTTCTGTACTTTGTTACCCCTGACATTTTTGGACCTTGTTAATTCCAGAGTAGCTATAAAAGAAGTAATAGTTTTGTTGTTATCAGAATAAACAGCATGCTGGTGCCAAAACTGAGTAATGCTGCCTGATTCATCACGCAACAAATGAGAATACACAACATCCACAACTGTGTCTTTTTCTTACATATATTAGTGAGAATGGTCCGTTGTATCTCATAGGGTTTATTCCAAACGTGTACTTTAGCTGTGACACGATGACGTGGATGGCAGCTCCAGTGGTGTAACCTCGAACCAGCGGCTCTGACAGGTAGGTCACGACAAAACCAAACTGGACCAGGCCCAGCAGGATCTACAGACAAACACACAGAATTAGATAGATATAAAGAAATAAACACCACATATACAAATGCATACACTATACATTTTGATGTAGGAAAATAAATTGGTCACAACAGATGAATATGTACCAATAACGGCAAAAAGTTGGACTTCAGTAAAACAGATCAAATATGAAGTCAGTCATGAAAAGTTTTTTTTTTATCTCATGTGTTTCTTTTTTTATTGATTGGGATTGCTATATTGATTAAACTGAAGATTTTAGCCATGAAATAGAATATTCTTTTATCCTCATATTATTTTGAAAATTAATAATATTCTGGGAGTGGCACTGAAAGCTGTGGGGGGCCTGATGTGGCCCTGGACCACAAGTTGCTGATCACTGATCAACACCATATTACAAGATTTTCTTCAAATGCTTATATGACCAAAACAGAAAAATCCACGTCATTCCCATATTTACCTGAAATAATCCAGATAATAATGTGACTGCTGCAGCCACTCGGACCCTCTCTACATCTCTGGCAATGACGTCCACCACACTGGAGTTCGTTATATTGTCCCATATCATAAAGTTAGAGTCAGGGGCCACTCGCTCTGTCACACCTCCAATCATCACACTCATGACAGCATATGTTCCTGGAGAGGGAAGACAAAAACAAACCAAAGTCATAAAAACACCATATGGGAGGCTCTGAAAGGAAAGTCTTGGTCCCAAAATGTGATATTTCTCCCCCCATACTTTACTGCTGCACCTTATTGGGTCCAATAAAAAAAACAATATTTTGCTTACAATATGAATATCTGTGATCAGTTTTGCAGTTTTACTTTTAGCTTATTTGCTTGTCTTTGTAAATCTAGTTTGAGGGCAACACAAGAAAAGTCAAACTAGCAATCAGAAATTACCCATCACTCATTATCTATACGGCCTGTCCCATTTTGGGGAGTTGATCCCTTGGGCAACTGGGTGGGAAATTATCAGTCAATGACGTTGCTGACATATTGATAAAAACAACCACTTACACTCACATTCAGTCCTGTGAGCAATTCAGAGTCACTAATAATCCTCATGAGCATGTTTTAGTCTGTGAGATTAAACCTCAGAACCTAAACATGCACACAGAAAGGTCCTGACCAACCAAGATTTTCCAACCACTGCCCCACCATGCATATTGATTCATAAATGAGCAATAATGAAATCAAATTTAGGTTGGATGAAGTTTATGAAGTAGTTTTACTTACAGGCCAACAGAGTGTCAGTGGTCTTTACACAACTTCAATAACCAATTTATGGACAGCTCCCTCCCAGATCTCCAGAAAATAAATCTTTAATTTCTAACTTCTGTCAAACTTTACATTCTGATGGTTCACCCACTGTTCCTCTCTTTTTACTAAAAATACAGTATAAGTCAATGGTGGATTTATTCTCATATGCATAATTACATGTTTTTTCATTTTTTTAAGATTGTGTTTGTCAAGTACAAACCAATGGAGATGTGCTTGGATGTGCCAAAGATGAAGTAAATCAGTACTGGGTAGAAAGAGGAATAAAGGCCAAATACTGGGGGGACAGCTGCAAGCAGAGCGTAGGCCATACCTGCAAGAAAAGCAAAGTGCAATTTATGTAACAGCTGAAACAAGATAATATTGAGTTTAAATTTACAGTGAAAAAGTACAAGTATTAAAAACTCTGAGTACCGTTTTAATAGGCTTATGGACCATATTTCCTCAGTTTACCTGTTCTGGCGATTTCATACTCAGAGCTCAAAGCTCAACTTTTAGATTTCATGCTATAATTCAGGTTGTTTGCCATAAAAATGTAAAGAACCAGACAACCGTTTTATGTCATGGATTCCAAATTTAAATGTGATTATGAAAATAAAGAGTACTTAAAATTCAGAGAGATGTTTGGTAACCCCTCAGTCACCATAACATCACAGCTAACATCAGCATTTTTCCACCTCCTGGGGGACATTTACATATGATAAATGAAAATATAATACATTGATCGATTTATTGTTTGTAATCTGTACTCAAACTGTAAATACACATTTGTATATAAAATATATAGCTTAGTAGCTCATAAGGGTGCCTGGAGCAGTAAACCAGCCAATCCAACAGAGGGTACTCTTAGTGCAACCTGCAGTCCCTTGCCCTCTTGACCTCAACAACAGGAAGTTCACCTTGAGAAACAAGAAGACAGACAAAGCCACTCTGTAGAAGCACTTTGGGGTCGACATAGCCACTGACAAAATAATAATGAAAAAAGATCGTTTTGTGTGCTGATCATGTGCAAAGCAGCCGGCCCACCCCTATCCATGATAAATCAGCCTTTCTTCAATCGCAGTCCAGCAGGGCCTGGTCAATTTCTCAGCCTGGCATCCATCTTGCAAAAAAGGCCACCATGGACAATATTGCAAGATTCATATGCAAAGACATGCAATTCACTGGTGTGACCTTGGGAAATGTGAAATGTGAAATGATCTAAAGGAAATGCCTTGTTTTTGGGATGCAGTCAGGGGATTGGGGGAGTCAGATATTTTCAATTATTTGCATATATGCATGAAAACCCATTGAGTTTGAATTTTTGGGAAAAATGACAGCCCTGTTCAGTAGCTAACCCTCATGGGCTTATCAGACACCAGAAATTGACTTGCAGTGGTTTACCAAATCACAACTGATCAGAGTAAAGTTGTATTTCTATTTACAATTTAGACTTACTCACCTTTTCCTCAAATCTTACATCCTTACATCCTCATGGACAGACCTGCTGGTCTCTTAGGCTAACAGTAAAGTTTCTGAGGATTATACTGATGGGTTGAATAAATAAATATATCAACATCTATATCTGAACCCAGGCCTGAGAGATGATTCTCTGTCTGCACACTTACAACTTAACATTAATCATGAATGTCAAATGTCAAGTCCCAATGTCATTTTAATGCTCCTGTACAAGTGATACACCCACTCTGAGGAAAAAGCACGTGGATCTGACTTTTTGGCCTGTGGCAGTGACATCAACTGAGCTTCCTACCTTGAGTGTGGCATCACAGGAACATCACTGCTGCAGAAATATGATCTATCAATCTGACATTTCTTTGTTTAATCCTCTTCACTATCTTTACATCCTGTCTCTCCATCCTCACCCTGTGGCAGCTGCATGATGCCCACACTGATCCCAGAGACCAGATCACCAACAGCATTTTCTCTGAGTGGGTATCGCGGCAGCCAGGACAAAACAGGAACACTACCCAGCAGGACCCTCTTCAACCGTGGACCAGAACACCTAAGTTTCACAGCAGGAGGAGGAGACAGAAACAGTGACAGAGAGAATGTTGATTCTTGGTACAGGAAAACATCATAAGGACTATAAAAATATATATCACTCAGAGGTGTGTGTCTCAGTTTTAGGGCTACAGCCTTCAGGGGACCTAGCCTCTATAGCCTGTGGAGACCACTCAGTCAGATTCAAAAAGAGACTGTCCAGCCCTCATAACATCACCAACCATTTCTAGGCACAGCCTCATCTTTGTCTACATCAACCTTAACAGCTTCACCATAAAAGCTGATTTAAATACAAATGATTTGTCATCAGATAACATTTATTAAGTACAGAAGCCTCTTAAAGCAGCTATGCAAAGGTTCTACCTCAAGTTCTGGTGTAACGGAAACTAGTTAAGTTATGACTTAAAGGGATAGTTCAGAATTTTTGAAGTTGGGTTGAATCAGGTACTTGACAACACTCAGTGAAGCGGCTGAAGGGCTCCCAGCAGTGCTTTATCTTTAAGGAGAACGAGCTCAGACTACCGGTAAGGTACACTGCTGTTGGTGGGCACAGATATTTTGCATATGAGTTCTACATTAAAAGAAGCCACAAAACTGTGGGTTGAATGTACAAATGTGTGATTACAGAGTGCATTAGTTTTCATCAAGGAAGTTTCTTTGTTTTACCAATCTGCTGTTTCACTTTATGGACTCGGGAAGACACAACTACAGCAGAGGAAACTAATACTGAACCAAATATGAGTGATCATGTCTCAAGTGACGATGAGGCTTTTTTTTACTGTGTATGCACAGGGTTACCTTTCAACCCAATCATTTCCAAGAGGTGGAAGAACACGTAGCCATTTGCTGCATCGTAAAATAGTGCCAAACACAGAGACTTCCAAGAGGAAAAATAAAGCACTCTGAAATTTTTCACTCAATCGTACATTTGACCCTGCATAGCCTTGTGACTTGTTTTTACGTAAAGCTCACATTAAGCAAAATATCTGTACTCGTAAAAGCAGTATACCTTACCAGTAGTCTGAGCTTGTTCTCTTTAAAGGTACAGCACTGCTGAGAGTCCTTCAGCCACTTCACTGAGTGTTGTCAAACACCTGATACAACCCAACTTCAAAAATACTGAAATGTCCCTTTGAGTAGTTAGTTGGCTTAAAATTCATGTGCAGCATTGTAAGATCTAAAAAAGGGCTTTTTACTTACGGGATGTAGACTTTAAAGGTGTAGTCAGCGATGTGGGAGAAAACGAATAGAGAGGTTAATGATATTTTAAGTGTAAACGAATACAGACCCAGCTCTCCCTTCACACTCCACCCCAGGGCTGCGCATTGTCATGGAAACGGCCGTTGAAACTGCGTAGCTGACCAACATGGCGGGGGCCGGACCAGCCAACACTCGAGGGTAACTACTGTGTCTCTCTCTTATGCTAACTGCACACGCTACGCGACCTACTACTCCCCCTTCACTCTGTCTGACCTGCGCACGAGTATGAACCAACCCCTGGGCTTGAGGTGGTGTACCGCTGTTTTGGTGCTGGTACAAATTGTTTTGGTACAGGTTTTAACTGCTGAAATTCAGAGCCCAGGCTGTGTATTGAAACTGGACTTTTTTTTCAGCATGCTCTCAGAAGTGACATCTTGCAGATGGTGAGGAGAAATACCGTGATTTTGACAAACAGTGCATCGGATTCAGATCGCTGACTATGCCTTTAAGTTAAAATGTCATAGATGCAAGAACATTTTTCTTAGTTTAGGTTGTTAAGATGACCTCTATGGCTCTGTGCTGCAATAAAAAAGACACAATTTAAGTAACAACGTAACTGGTTTAAACATCAGGTTGAATGTAGACTTAACATTAGAAATTAAGATAGAACTAATGCATCAGGCTGGTAACAATGGGCAGAGATTATTAAGTGTGCAGTAGAGTGTTTGGGCAGCCTGGCAGTGCCTTTAGTTCAACTGGGGTCTAGTTAAGTCAGTGAGTTAAAAATAAACTGTCTATTTGTCAGTTTGTCTATCTCAGGTCTGCTGAAACTCTTAATTCTTTTCAAACAAGGTTAAAGATATTTGTTTTCCGCTGCCTTTGATTACATTCTTTTCCAGTTTTTAATCAAAACTAACACTACACTGAAAAAATTCTAAGTGTCTTATTAATAATATATTTTAGCATCTATTTTATTTATAAAACTGTCCTTATACCTTTAAAACATTATTTGATTTTGAATTTTAATCAAAATTTATTTCTTAATTTTATCCCAGCCTTACTTCTCTTTTAAACTTTGTTTTACTTTCTCCAGTTTGATTTATTTTGATTTAATGTGTTTCTCTTTCTTTCCGTTGTCATTCTGTTCTGATGTTTTGTGTGAAGCACTTTGTATTGCCTTGTTGCTGAAAAGTGCTTTACAAATAAACTTGCCTTGCCTTGTTAGCTATGATAACTAGAAAAATTAAGAAAGAATTTTGATACAATTTTAAGAGAATTTTGGTCATGGCACAAGGGAGAAGAGATTACATGTTAGTGGTGATATGAATCCAGATGTGGATCAGGAAATATTTTCAAAGATTTGTTGAAACTGAATGAAATTTTTGATATGATTGATTCAATATCAACAAACTGCACACTTGGCTTCAACGTTGCCTACTTACCTGAACAATGTGAAATCATATGAAATACAGTGTCAGTAGTATTTAGTGAGAGCATCAAAAAAAAAAAATTAATTAAATGACATGAAAACATTCTAAAAAAATTGTCATGCCAAGTGCAGAAATACAGTGTGTGCAAAGTTGTAAACAGGTGACTGAGATTTTTGTTTTTGCGGCAGAGTAAAATAAAGATACACACAAAAGGTATTTTATGAATGTTTCAGGAAAATCAAAAATCTTAAATATGGAAAGAAAAAAAAAGATAAACTTCTAATTTCTATTTTCATTACATAATGAATTCTCCTCGTGCTGTGTTTTTCCAGTAGTAAAGCTGTATAACTTCAGGAGGGGGATGATATAAAGCCGATAAAAGAAGATTTATGATGTATTTTATTGATCAATTAATATTATGGTGGCTGCAGGGAGTTCTTTGGATAATCTGTTTTATGTAATCAAAGGTCGGAGTTCCAGTACAAGTTATTATGTGTGAATATTTTACATCACGTGTAGGTCTTTCCTTTTAACCCTCTATGACCAAGTGCATCAAAACAAGCCATTGGTTCTTAGATGAGTCCTTTAACACAAAACTGGGCAGAAAACAAATATGTGGCATGAGTTTGGTCTTGATGCAGAGTGAATTAGCTGTGTCAGTCTTTACCTCGCTGACTTTTTTATCTTCTCAGACAGAGATGTTTGTTCTTCTGACTTTTCTGCCAGCTCCTCCACTGCTCCCTCATCCAGGACTTCTCTGTGCACGTTGTAACCCAGTCGCCTCTTCTCTGCCATGGCTGGGCTGTAAGATCAAGACAAATCAGATTCTTATTTTCCAAATAAATAAACCTGCCTTTTACAGTCCCCTGGGCCATAGGTCTCCAATCTGGAGTCCAGGCCTTCTAATAGCTACCTTGATTAATGATTGCTGATTCACTGTTTAATGTATAATGGTCCCTTGTTAATGCTGTTGGGATATTATCCTTGTAAACAACTCTCACAGCAATGTATCATGTTTTTGTCTGGCCTCTTGGGGATGCTCAGCTTTTCCTTTGTAAATAAAAAGGGTTTAACAAAAAAGACTGGGAATCATGCTGCTGATTACTAAATTCTTACCAGGTTATTACATTGCATCGTATTTATGAGGTACTGTTGGCGGTCTAATATAACTGGCTAAACAAAGGCAACCTTCCAAATCTGGCCATAATTTAAAAATGTTTATTTGAATTTTTAATGTAAATTAATATTTTGTACCTAATGACCAAAAAGAAATGTCACACACACTATAATATAACATAATGTATCTAATCTTGAATAAAAGATACATACACTTGTTTGATTCACATTTGATCCACATATGCTTCCTAGTTTGTTTTGTGGGTTTTTGTCAACATTATTATTTATCGGAGATGTCATGCATTTATAATGCTGGCTTAAAGTCATGGACAAGTTTAAGGGTCCTGAAGGGTATTTCACCAAAGTGGAATCAAGTGGACCAAGTAAAATCAGGCTTGACCAAGTCCCTTCTGAGCACGCTGGCTTAATGCGTTTCCAGGCTGAGCAGGAGCAGCTTGGTCAAGCCAGATGTAACTATTCTGGATAACTGCGCGTTCACGGCTTTCTTCAAAAGATCTTAGATCGCAGATATACTGATCGAAACAGGGAAGACGTGTGCGCATACTTCGCTCCAAATGAAAAAATAGCTTTAGATGGAAACTTATCAGGAAGTCAAACACATAACACATCAAATTTCCATAAAAAAGAAATACAGCCGTTGCAATAAAGGAGCAACATATATATATATTTCTGTGTTTACTTGTTGATCAAGCATATCATCACAAAAACAACACGTGAGCCCATCTGCAAGCCTGGAACTATTACCCCCAACCCAAATTCCACATAGAGTGAATACGCCGTGAACCACTGGTAACTCGTACTGCGGAGCACTCATGCTGCTCTCTTGACCTCAGCAGACAAAGAGTGAAATACACCTTGAGAAAATGGAGGCTGTGTGTCCAAGCAGCTGGCTTACTCCTCATCCATGGCAAATATGCCGGCTCATTTCAGTCAATCAATCAATCTTTATTTGTATAGCTCCAATATATAACAAGTGTTATCTTAAGGCATTTGTATGAAGGGCACTTAACTCATTTATCGCCCTCCATTCAAGTGCGGTGGCAGAGAAGCACTCAGCACTGTACAACCATGTCCTTTTTGGCAGTCGCTTCTGCCAGAGGTGCGGAGAAAGGCAATCAAGATTGCGAGATTCATCTTTTTTGTTCGAAAAGAGATGGAGTCTTATTTCTATGGAAAAGTGACAGCCCTATTAGGTCTGCAACACATGATCTAAACTGATAGCTAAGAAATGAGGTAAGATGTTTGAAAAACACTTTAAGATTTCAAAAATTTCAGGACAAAAGGTCCTACATACTCTCATAGAAGTTTCTTAAATGGACTTCACCTCATATAGCACTTTTCTAGTCTCTTTTGACTACTTAGAGCAGCTTTACACCGCAGGCCACAGCTACCCTTTCACACCCATTTACTCTCACATTCACAGGTTCAGTGTTTCTGTGAAGGTTGTCCATCAGCATCAGCTAACACACCCTTGCTCTTTCATGCCCATTTACACGCCACTGATACAGCAGTGGGAGCAACTTGGGGTTAAGTGTCAAAGACACATTGCCATGTGACAGCCAGAACTGGGCTTGAGCCTGCAAACTTCTGATGACTGATGGAGAGACTGGGTCACAAATGCCCCTCAACAAGTATAATGTTTGTGTTTTCTTATGTGTAACGATAAAATAAGGTCATATAAAAGAAGCATATATTATTCATAAAAGCATGTTGTAGATCTGCTTGCTTATTTCTATTTTAAGATCTGGCAACACTGGTTCTTGGCATGTAGGAACATCACTTGTAATTAGTAGAAGGTAAGTGTGAAAGGAGATCTTTGTACGGATATTCTTCTTTTAATGCAATGATGTGGTAATATTTTAACTTATCCCTAGTGTATTAAAAAAATAACTGCATTTAAGTCAGCATCAATAACAAGATAGAAAATGGTAAAATGAAATATTATTTTGAGACTTGCAGGTAAAACACTAAAACAGTTTTGCATCATATTCCTGTTGCTGTAGTTACCTTTTGTGATCCAAATATATTCAAGTAACAAGAGTCCAGCACCTGTGGAAGCCCAAGTTTAAACTAGTTTTTCAGGAGTGTAATGTGCCGTCTCTTCTCTTTAGTTCCCCCAGCTCAAAGAAAGTTACTCAAACTACAGTTGTGTTGGGTTGTAATGAAAATTGATTGCCCCCAAACAGCTTCTGCACTCTTATGATGGTACATCCATATCAGCGATGAGTAAATCCTGTCTACTTGCATGGGTCGCTGCTCTTCAGTTTCAAACCTCTGTAGAGATTTTCATCAGATCCAAGAGGCTCCGAGAGTTTCCAACGAGGAGAAGTGATTGCCTTCTTGGAACCTAAATAAAGATGAATCCACCTAGTGTATGTATAGTTCCTTCCCCCTTCTTCTCTCTGTGATGATGAGAGGTCTCTCTCAGAGTTCTCCCCTCACTGTCTCTCCGTCAGACCTTGAAGGAAAATACAGATAAGAAATTGGACATTGTTTTGCAAGGGATGGGGCAAAGTGATACACTTGTTTTATGATTTACAGAGCAGGTTAGTTCACAGATTTTGTTGTTATGACTTTTGTTTTAAGGTTGATGACCTTAAAGAGACTGAAATTT
Source organism: Cetoscarus ocellatus (assembly GCA_037902135.1). Taxonomy (NCBI): domain Eukaryota; kingdom Metazoa; phylum Chordata; class Actinopteri; order Labriformes; family Labridae; genus Cetoscarus; species Cetoscarus ocellatus. The sequence goes on along the minus strand of JBAMNC010000442.1, from coordinate 162,553 downwards.
AAATATCAGTCAGACTAAAAGTTACAATCGGCATGCAATTCAAATATAGGAAACTGAATTATAAGTTAATTATAGACTGAGGGCGGCAGAGTTACTTATTTACGTCACATAAGACAGAGTTTAAGATATGTCTTATCTTGTATGTGTGTCTGTGATTAGATTAGGAAGTATTTCCAGCCCAGTCAGGTTATTCTTGTTTATCTATGATTCACTTCACAGGAGAGTGAAAGAGAGACATGCTTAATCATTGGACAAACAGACACTGAGTAACTGAGCAGGACAAATGCTTGTCCACAGACACTGGCAACAAATTAAGTGTAACATATTGTATCTGTTCACTGTGGCTTTGGGAACAACAACTCTGGTAAATCCACGACAGACACGTAACCGGCCTTTGCAGAAGGAAGAATTTGCTTGAACTACTCCAAACGACCATGAAAAGCACATCCAAAATTCAGTAAAAAGTCTAGATTATTAAAAAAATGGTAACTGAGTCCTTGCTGAAGTCAGCAGAACAATTGTCAGAATCTTGTCTTGATAAGTTTAAATGGATATCAGCATGTTATACCATGATGTGTTCAATGACAGCTTTGAAAAATGACAATAAGAGGAATAATTAAATTTCATCTGGATGCGTTTAAAGGTTATTTCAAGAAAAGGAAATAAACCCTTTGATAACTATGTTTTGGGGTCAGACTTCTGGATTTGTGTGTTTGATTTTACTTCATTATAATATAGATATATGTTTGCAATGAGTTAAAAGCATTTTAAAAAGTTTTTATTGTGGGTTTTATCATTTATATCATAAAGTGTGTCAAGTAAATCTTTGATATTTTTCATCCTGCTAAAAATCAAATCAATTGTTAAAGGAGCGGAAAAAAAATTATCTTCGATAACCTCTTGTTGCTCGAATAAAATTAGTCTTAAATGCCCAGAATAGAAAATAATCTTCTTATAAGTACCCAAATTGCAGTCAAAACCTCACCTTATGTACCTACCAAACCATGAGCTAAGGATATTGTTGTATCCCTTGTAACACGCATTTCTTCATGCATCACAGATCGCACTGCTTCATTGTTTCTGTTTGCACATATATATTATTTAGATGAATTGTTTGGGAAAATATTGACTCAAACAGAGGATGGAGCCACAGATAGAGGGGGAAACTGTGCTTGAGCTTATTTAGTGCATTTCTAGTCTTCTAAGCTACTCAAAGCAGCTTTACTCTGCGGGTCACATCTACACATTAGCACCCATTCACACAGTGATGGCTTGAGTTTCAGTGTTATTTATCCATCAGTATTACAGACACACACTGACATGTGTAAGTCTGAAATGGGCTCAAACCTGCAATCTACCAATATCTAACAGAGAGCACTATCAGACTGAGCCACCAACGCATTGGTGGTCTGTGTGACATAAGATTCAATTCTCTAAATATTAAATATAGAGCTAGTCATTGAATCAAGCAAAAATTTGATTCAAAATTTTGACTTTGCTTAACTATTGAAATATTGAGAAACAAGCTGCATGCAATAATGCGCCTATTTTGTCCACAAGGTTAATCACATTTAGTAAATGTTTCTGTTTTTGTTGTTTTCGCCACAAGAATACATCATTACTTTCTGACAAACACAATTATTTACCTCTGTGTTTATTAAGATATACAGTTTTTTTATGCTAAATGTGTGTTCAATGAATGAATGTAAGGCTCTCATAGTATATTTGTAATTTCTCTCCATTTTTAACTTTTAAATCCAAACAGAAGGCAACAAAAAGTTCAGTCTTTTACCCTTTGGGAAAGATTGAGGGACCAGGCTGAGCCATTGATTATTCCATGTCCATTTGTGTCCATCGAAACAATTCAGAATAAATAAAGATGTGCTGTGGGGTTATGCATTACTGCTGTCAGGGGTGTTTGAGTATAGATGGAAACTGTTACATGTAGCAAAAAGCTGATATGGGATGTATTAACATGTGTTTTGTTTCTTTTCTTTTTATCACTTCTGGAAGGAAGTTATGTTTGTGTAATGTTATGTGTAAAGGATATGATGTCCACTTTGGTCAACTTGTGTTGGAAATTTGGGAACTTTTATTAAAAGCAACACACCCCCTTAGTTATAAAATAATCACCTGCAGGGGTCCTATAGATCAGTCAGTGGTTCTCAACTGCCTCAGGACCTACTACCTCCTCCTCCTTGCAAAACTGTGACAGATTAAAAAAAAAAAGTCAACTAGTCAAACTTATAAAAAAGGCTACAGTTGGATCTATGATGCAGTTAGCATTTATGATTTAACAAAGAAACAGGACAAAACAAAGGGCATTCACAGGGCATCTTTGTTTTATTGCCAGACTTGTACTCCATTTCCTCTGACACGGTTAACTTTAGTTGTCAGAGCATTCAAACTAATACTTTAATATTGAAAATTCAGCTTTTTCGTTCTCAGGAAACATGATGCGTAAGTTGAGATAAAAAAAGAAACAAACAAAAAGTTCTCACAAAATGGCTAAATATAGTAAACTAAAATGTTTTCATGTATGTTCTACTTCAGGCTTCCATGTGTCATGGACTTTTCACAACATTTTTTTCAGGCATTTAATTACAAATAAATATTAGTTTAAGACCTGTTCTTGGGTCTATACTCACCACCTGAGAACCACAGCTCCAGACTGGCAGGATTTGCAAGATATTGCAAAGTTGTTCCTGAGCCATGACATCTGTAACTTTGAGTCGGCCATCTTGATTTTGACTTCATTATGGGACACTCACCACAGCTGGCCAGTGGGGGCAGCGTTGGGATGAATTTCTATCAATTCCAGTGAATTTGGGACCTTGTGTAAAATATAAATAAAAACCTAATACAATGATTTGCAAATCCCTTTCGACCTATATTCAATTACATATGCTACAATTACAAGATATTTTAAGTTCAAACTGATAAACCAAATTTTGTTTGTTTTCCAGATATTCTCTCATTTTGAATTTGATGCAAGTTTGTCCAAAAAAAGCTGGGACAGGTTTACCACTGTGTTACATCACCTTTTCTTTTATCAACACTTCATAAGCATTTTGGAACTGAGGACACTAACTGTTGAAGCTTTGTTGATTGAATTCTCTCCCATTCTTGCTTGATGCAAATGTTCAGAGTCTCTGATGACATATTTTGTGCTTCATAATGCACCATACATTTTCAGTGAGAGGCAGATCTGGACTGCAGGCAGGTCAGTTCAGTCTGTTGTAATGTGCAGAATGTTTCTTGGTATTGTCTTTGCTTATACAAGCAGGGATGTCCCTAAGCTATTTGCTCACACAGTTGTTCACGAAGTGCTGAACCTCACCCCATCCTTGTTTGTGAATGACTGAGCCTTTGAAGGAGGCTCCTTTTATACCCAAACAAGACACTCACCTGTTTCCAACTAACCTGTTCACCTGTGGAATGTTCGACACAGGTGTTTTGAGCATTCCTTAACTTTCCCAGGCTTTTGTTGCCTCTGTCTCAGCTTTATTGGAATGTATTGAGGTGTCAAATTCAACATGAGTGAATATTTGCAAAAGAAAAAAATGTAGTTTGAACATGAAATATTTGTCTCTGTAGGGTATTCAACTGAATAGTTTGAAAAGGATTTGGGAATCTTTGTACTGTTTCTTTTTCACATTTTACTCTTCATTGGCACTGAAGTTTGCAAAATCACCCTATCAACACACATGTACCAACTAGAAAACAGTTTTTGAATAGCCGTCCATTGTGGCAACCACTCTAACAGAAAGAATTAAAGCTCAGGAAATCAGTGAGGGCTGTCAATATCAATAATGAATCAATCACTTATTGATATACTTCAATAGATATTTCTTTGATCATGTCAACATGATTGATCGTTTACAGGTTTATAAAGGACAGATTAAAAAGTGTTTCATAAAAGTTTTCTCACTGTTCTTATACAAGACAATAATTATGATAATTTAACCTCCAGTAATGTTTAAATATCTTTTTAGCTATTAAATCATGCTTTTACTCGTGTTATTTGAACAGAACCTCCACTCAGTTTTAAAAACAAAGCTCCAACCAAAAGTGATAAGCCCTTAGGTTCACTACATTGCTGCTATGTTAGATTGTTAATCCCTGCTTATTCTCTGCATTATGATTCCAAATGTCACTCATTACATGTTCACCAGTGCACACATTGCAACGTGCTTTCCCACACCATTGTTGGACCACTGCAATCTGACGTGCAACAAACTAGCCTATAGGTCAAGTTTTACAGCTGGGAAATCTAACCTAAGCTCATAAAAAAGCCAACTGCAGGAGCCCTGGTAAGGAACTGAAGCTGAATCTCCAATAACAAAACACAAAACAGGACAGCAACATAGCAGCAACAACACCTGGCAGAACAAAGGTAAATGTCCTGTATTTATAGAGACGAGCTGGTGACAGATACATTAACAAGTGAGCCAGTGGGCAGGCAGGAGGGCTGATCAAAGCGGCAACAGGTGCTAAAATGTGGACAGGAGGGAAAGTATGAGGACATCTGGTGGAAAGGTTGGGTATAGCAGGAGGAACAAGAGGACAAGCATATGGGTACTTATTGCTTTGTGAAACGACTTAGCCACAAATCAGCCTCCCTTCACCAGGAGCAGACAAAGATGGAGGAGAGAGACATACAAATTGTGAGAATAGGCTGAAGTGAGATTTATGGAAAGGTTTTAGGATGAGAGAGTGGAAGAAGTCATCAGGCCTAGAAGTGAGCAGTACACACCTAAACTGTGAGAGGAATGAGGAATATGCTGAATATGGGAAAATGTACAGAGCACATAAAAAGTACATGTCAAATAGAAGTGCACACCCATGAAACAACTAGTGCTAGATATCCTGAACACTGCAAAAAAATGTCAATTGAAAAAAAAACAAAAAAAAGCAGCTGTGGTTACCAGAGCCTTATTGTAGAAAAATATGCTGCAACTATTTTTTATTATGACGATAAAATGAGTACTGTTGATTGTAATTTGGCAGATAAAAATAAAGGCTATATAAATAAATATAAATTGTCAGGTTACTTTAAGGGTAAAATTTATGTATAATTAAGGACATGCCTGATGTGACTGCATTATTACATTGTTGCTGTTTTTCTGGGCTCTTATAACTGGCCTAACCTTCAAGTCCTTGTCTGCTTTGTGGTGGACCACAAGTTGAGATGAAATTTTCCATATGGCAACCATCATCATCTGGCTGAATTATTCCCTTCAAAAACAAGTAGGCAACATCACTTACAGATGCAGCTACTTCGATTTTCCTCTTCCTGGTGAATTCCTGCAGAGTTCCAGCCAATTACTAGCCACCTTCCAGCCAGTGGGAGTCCCTCATATCTCTTTGGAAGTGTGCCTAAACTCCACCAAAAGCATGCCATTTTATGCAGTTGGTGTCCTCATGAGATGGTGTTCGCCTCAGAAAAACACATCCAGCAGGCTTCGGCCTTTGCCCTTGTTGGCATAGTGTTAACTAGTCTCTGTGTGTTTGTCACATCATTGAGGAGGGTCTCAATACAGACACAACAGTGGGCAAGATCGAGCAGGTTTCATTCATAAACCAGTCAAAACTCAGTCAAGGAAAGTGGAGAAAATTTACTGTAATTTCCGGACTATAAGCCACTACTTTTTTCCCACCCTTTGAACCCTGTGATGCGACTAATTTGAAGTATTTTTACATTACATCTAGCCTCGTCACATCAAATTTAATTTAGGGTTAAAAAAAATCCGTCTGTGTAACATATATGTGTATAAATATCGTTACAATGTGGACAGTGCCAGAGCATGTGAGCGGAGTGGAGCGATGAAATATATCCAGCTCCTCGCGCACAGAACTGATCCTTGCGCCCGCTCGTCCTCAGGGGAGCCCCCCCTAAATATCCTTCCACCTTCCACTAAAACTTCCACCAGCTTCAGAGGCATGGTGTGAGCGGTACCAGAGCGAAAGTGGAGCTGGAAGGAGCAAAAGATAAGATGACGCTCCAGCTTTTTAGAAAAAAACGCTCCGCACTCTGGCCAAAGTCCTTCCACTTGCGCTCCCTGTTGCTCCAGCTCTGCTGCGCTCACCGGACACCTGCAGCCTATAGAGAAGAGATAGATAGAGAAGTGCGGCCTATATGTGTGGAGTTCTTCTTAAATTTAGTGGGTGCGGCTTATATTCAGGTGCGCTCAATAGCCCGAGATTTACGGTAAGTGGCTCCATTTGTATTCTGCTTCCATGATTTTCACAGTCTGTTGACACCTTCAACTTGCTCAAGGACTTTTAATATTTGATCTAAATAACCAACACAACTGGAGCAGCTGTGGATCAGTGGTAGAGTTGGCCATATTTTAAATGGATGTTATTGATTGCTCGCTGCTGTCAGGTTGTTTCCTTGGCCAAGACACTTAACCCCAGATTGTTGCATCAGTGGCATGTAAATGGGTCTGAATGTGTACCCATGGCAATGACTTGAATTTGGCTTGATAAACTAAGGCTTCTGATAGTCTCAAGTCAACTAATGTCCTGAGCTCACGTTATTATTTTTAATAACAAAGACAACATGATCTTCCTCCTTTAACTAGTGTTGGATATTCCCATATGACCGAGATGTTCAAAAAGCAAAAACTGAAACTTGAGCAGTTTCAAATTTTAGGTCCAAGTCACCAAGCAGAAAGGACTTAAGTCTTTGTTACTTTATCAAAAAACACCAAACAGGACAAACACTGACTGTTACACAACTTAAAAAAAAAAAGTCAACTCCCATCTTTGGTATGCAGCTATGGAAAGGTAGATTATTTTTTTATTTGCTTTTTTTCACCAGGAAGTTACCATCTTTAAACTCTGTAACATATTAACTGTGAATTTGTGTTATGCAAGTTTTACTAACCCAGTTTTCTTTTTAAAACAGTTACTGTTTTCCTTGACAAATCAAACTAGAATTATAGTCTTGATTTCTTATTGACATTTGTCTCCCTTATATAATTCATTCATGTCACTGAAGCCTTAAATGCCCAGTGGATAAAGCACTCATCTTCTCAGCCCGGGGACTTTAGATTTGAGTCCATTAAGGCTGAAAAATATTCAATGCAAACAATATCTTAATTCCAGCATCTTTCATACGTACAAGATGATCTGGACACCCACATCTCACATCAATGGTTAAAAACATTGGTTAAACTTATCCTGGTGTTACCAAGCCAGTGTTGTTGTTTTTTTCCTTTCTGTCTTTGTGTTACCTTTTTCCAGGGACACTGTTGATACTTGATAACTGATTTAACATGAAGGCTCACAGTTGCGGCAGTAATGTCCTTGAATACCATCCTGTTTTACTGCTTTTTTTTCTGGAAGAAATCAAAAGAGCTCCAGCAACACTTCAGGAAATAAATTTATTAGATGTGTTGGTCTAATAAAGTTATTTCCTGAAGTTGCTGGAGCTCTTTTGATTTCCTTAATTTTTTTTCTAAAAGCACCTTGAAAGTTGGTGAAGTTTTGCCAGAACATCTGACTTTTGTTTGACAAATGACAGTTTTTTTTTTCTCAAAGATCTGTTTCTCAGTCAGAACTCCAACATGTAAGGACACAGAGATCAGTCAGGTTTAGAAAAATTATTTACTGTCTGAAAATATATGAAAAAAGTAGACATATACTGTACAAAATGTTTAAGGCATACATGTTTAGCCAGACTTAATTAAAGTAGAAGTGCTCCTCGTTGCTGTCCTAAAATATTATCTGAAGGGTTTGTCGTTCGTTATTCTTCTAAACTCTGGTGATGGAAATCCAAAGGCAGCATTCAAGTTGTATATTTAACATTGGCTTGTATCTGAGTTGATTTCCTGTAAAGAGATAAAATAAAATCAAACTAAACTGATGAAAACAAAAACATATCACATGTGTGTGTGTGTATGTATGAGGTATGGCTATTAAAAAATGAGACTGAGCTTATGAAGATCAATCCACGTGGTTCACATGTGGTTTTAACACTCAGGCTGGCCAGCTATAATTTTTCTTTTTTCATTCTACCATCAAAAGCGTGAAACACAAGAATCTTTCTTTAACGTTGGCTCCAAGATGCCTAAGATCCAAATAATGGTTGATGAATGCATGGAGGAGCTTATTTTGAGCCCTTTTGGTCAGACATTAGAATGAAATAAGATCATTTTCTTCCATTTGTACCTGATGAAACTGGTATCATTGTAAAGAGGACCCCCTTGACTATATGCAGTATGAAGTACTTCTGCTTTGTACTTTTTGAGTAATTTGTTTTCAAAGTACAAAAAAATATTATGATAAACACCCTTTGACTTGTTCAATTAATAAGAATATCTGAACACTGCAGTATTTTTAGGCAGTGAAAGTGGAATACTCAAAAGTACACAGTAGAAGTACTTCATACTGCTTGCACATGTAGTCCAGGGGGTCCTCTTTATGATAATACCAGTTTCATCAAGTACAAATGGAAGAAAATTATCTTATTTCATTTTAACATCTGGCCAAGAGGGCTCAAAATAAGCTGTGCCATGCATTCATCTGCCTTTATATGATACAGTGATATTACACATTATGTTCATTCATGTTGGAAAAAGAGCCATCTTAGAGTCTAATTAAAAGAAAAAAAACCCAAACAAATCTGTTGAGACATTTTGGATCAAATCAAAGATAACCCTTATGTTTAAAGGACTGATTTCATGTAATGAATCGTGGATTGTCTATTGCAATAATGCGACAAACAGCAGTCAATACATTGGAAAACACCATCATCACCAAGGATGAAGAAAGCATGACAGAACCAGAATCCAAATTCAAGGCTATGTTGACTGTTTTATTTGATATTAAGGGGATCATTTTGGGGGAGTGGGCCCCAGAAAAGTCAGCGGTGATCAACACTATTAAACAAAGGCTATCAGCATAAACTGTGAGAAAAAGTCTTGAGATAGAGACCACAACTGTGAAAAAATGGTTTCATTCTTCATAAAGACAACGCCCTAGCTCACACTGCGCTCAAATCACAAATCACAGTGCCTTATCACCCTCCGTGTTCACCTGATTTAGCACCGTGTAGCTATTTCTATTTTTCTAAGATCAAATCTGTGCTCAAAGAAACAGGTTTCCAGTCTGTGTCAGAAGTTAAGCTGGGGGGAGGGGTGATTGAAGGAGAATGACACTAACAATGTTAATGTTTAATAAAGTCTTATACCAGCATTAGTCTATTTCTTTTATTAGCCACACCTCATATTTATAGAGATATACTGTACTTTATGACTGAATAACTTTATAGCTAAACAAGCCAAGGTGAGAACATCGCTTTAAAACAGTTTATTTACTAGTTAACTAAAAATGAAATTTGATGTTTACAAATCCTTACCTCTAAAAGTCTGGGCAGGATGCTGACGCTCCGTTTGACAGCTTGATGGATCGATGGGAAGAGATGAGAATCAGGTAGGACATCTGGTATACAACCCTGAGAGTGGAGCTGTGACAAAACTTTATCTGTTGGCATAAAATAAAGCATCAAGAATGGATCATTAATGTTTTTATTTCTGTTGCTAAAAATACAGGCAACGGTTGGACACATTTAATAAATCAGATTAAGTAAACAAATAAAAAGTTAATTTTAAAATTGGTGAAGTAATTCATGTCTGTCTGACCTGAGCAAGCTGCAAGAAACACACCAACACCCTGGACCTCCAAATCTTCTGTTAGCTTTAGAAAAACACACAAATACACATAAACACACACACACACACACACACACAAACATTTTAAGTGAACAAGATAAACAGAGCAATGAAGGCTCTTAGGATTTCATTGAAAAGTGTGGAAATGCAGGAGTTTTAAATGTTCATCTTCATCTCATTCAACTTTATTTAAGAAGATTTTTTTAGTTCCTTTTCACAGTTTCAATAGATATTGAGCCTTTTAACAAGAGCACATTTAATGGACGTTGTTTTAAAAAACTGTTGACCCCGGCTCTCGTGTTTGTACTCTCTCTCTCTGGCACGTGTTGACTGTGAGCCAAAGGCCAAAGAGGAGAGAGCGATAACGTCATATCAGTACTTCTAGTGACTCGTCTATTGATCACTCAGAGAAGCGTGCACACATGACAAGCAGCAACCCCGAGGCTGAAAAAATGAAGCCAGTGATGAAAGTGTTAAAAACTGTAGTTTGTTAAGTGTACACTTGAGGCTGGCTGCAGGAACCCTGAGGGTTATAGGTCTGTAGGACTTTTTTTAAATCCTAAAATAAACATATTTACAGACAGGTTCAACAGAAAGAGTTGGTCTAAGTATGTTATATATCTAAATCTGATCTGCAGTTTGGTTAAGACGGCATAAACAGTATGACAGCATCCATGGACTGGCCTCAAGAGTGTTACAAAGGCTCCTTTGACCGTCAAACAACTAATGTCACATGGCTTCATCCAGTACTTTCTGCCATTAATGACACACATCAGCACTGGGAAATTTACTAAGGCACTGTAATACAAACCCAATTCCAACAAGCTTTGGGCATTATGTAAACCATTGCCAGTTACCACAGTTCATTGCTATATCTAAAAGTGTAAGTTAAAAATCTTCCATGCAAAGAGAAGCCATATGTCAGCAACACCCAGAAATGCCCCTAGCAACTGTGAATCGAGTTCATTAGTTGACACAAAGATGATAAGTGTGTTGTGGTCTGAAGAGTCCACTTTTCATATTGTTTTTAATAATCACAGACATCATGTCCTCCACACTATAGAGAAAAAGGACCATCTAGATTTTTAACAGTGCAACGTTCAAAAGCCTGCATCTGTGATGGTATGGGGGTATGTCAGTGCCCGTGGCGTGGGTAACTTGAACATTTGTTAAGGCACCATTAATGCTGAAAGGTACACATAGGTTTGGAGCTACAAATGCTGCCATCCAAGTTATGTCTTTTTCAGGGACGTCTCTGCCTATTTAGCAAGACCATGCCGAGCCACTATACTGGCCTGTGTGTAGTCCAGATCTGTCTCCCATTGAAAATGCAGGGCGCATTACGAAGCACAGTAGATAACAACAGAGACCCCAGACTGTTGAGCAGCTGAAGTCATTCATCAAGCAAAAATAGAAAAGAATTCCACCAACTAAGTTTTAACAATTATTGTCCACAGTTCCCAAACACTAATTGAGTGTTGATAAAAAGAAAAGGTAAAGTAACACAGTTGTAAACATGCACCTGTCCCAGCTTTTTTGGAATGTGCTGCAGGATGCAAATTCAAAATGAGTGAATATTCAAGAAAAAAAAAAAAAACCAAAAAACAGTGTTTATCAGTTTCATCATTAAATATCTTGTTGTTGTAGTATATTTCAATTAAATTGCAAAGGATTTGCAAATCATAGTATTCTGCTTTTATAATCATTTTACAAAATGTCCCAACTCCATTGTAGTTGGGGTTTGAAAGTCACTAAGCTATTATTCCATTTAAAAGAAAAAAATCTCCTCTTAAATTTAGAATCAAAGATAAGTTATAATTTTACTTTTCTATTACTTGTGACTTTTTCCTCTGAACTACAACAGGTTAAAAGTGAACAACAAGGTTCTTTAATCAAGCATTCATGATATCATTATATAATCACCTCACATATGCATACAGACATTGTTTTCCAGGTGTTAGTCCCTCACCTTGCAGAGTAATGTCATGGCAGCAGAGTCCATGAAGCTTACTGAGCTGAGGTCAAGCACCAAACAGTGAGTGTATGTCCTTGCTTGGCTTAAGGAAGAAGTGGAGGACAAATCTGGAATGTGGACTGCAGCTGGGTTTTCCTTCTGATCACGACTCACTGCCTGGAGGTGGTGTAGGGAATTAACAAAATGAATACAGGTTTATTTTTGGAAAATGCTGTGTTAACCAAGCCGTGCTAAAGGCTCATTCACACGTCAACATATATCAGCTGAAGTTGACCAAGGTTTAATGTATCTGATTTTAGACTGCTTTTAAACATTCACCCCCCTGTATGTAACACGTGTAGCACGCACAAGTTAGGGTAACTGGCCTAAGGTAGCTTGGTCACTGCTGACGTTGTACAAACTTATTTTGACGTCACTCAACAAATGCCATATAACGTCGATGTGTATGCCATTTCACAACAAGCAGCTGTAGCTGGTCTCAGTATTCCAGATTCATGCCTGGAGGACAGCTGTCCCCAAAAGGGTGCTTCAAGTCATATGACAGGAGTCCAGGCCTGAGGAGGAAGCAGCCGGAGCCGACAGAGATGAACGCAGCTGTAACGGAAGGTACAGAAGCAGCCCCTTCAATTTTCCCCTTTCAGCCAAACGCCTGCTGAGTGCCAGCCAATTACCAGCCAACATCCAGCCAATGGGAGAGCCCAAATTCCACCGTAAACATGTCCATTTGATGGTGCTTCCCTCACAATAACACATCCAATGAACTTGCCCTTATTGGAGTAGCGTTAACATTAACCAGTCACTTCACAAGGATTTCATTACAGTCATGGCAGTGGGCTGGTCCCAGTATGTTCCAGTCATGGACCAGTCAAGACTCAGTCATGGAAAGTGGGGGAAAATTAAGCGGCTCCATCTGTAGTGAGGGTAAGCAGAGGTTAAATCTTTCTGGCGTTTATAATTGTGCTGAATCAAACATCGGGAATTTTTAAGCATGTGTACAATTTTTCAATGTACCTGACAAACATCAGCAATGCCCAACTGAAATTAACATATGTCTGTGAGACCTGACTTAGCTCCATGTTTCCCTATACATTGGGATACATTCAGTGTGCAAATGCCGCTTTAAGAACCTACTTCAACATTCTTATAAAAATGTCTAATTTTACAGGAGGGATCAAAGCTAGAAGAGAGCCACATACACTGGATCTGCACATGAATACCAAATATATGTTCTACATATTGATGGACTTCTCATTATTTCATTTTCATGATTACAGTTATAATCTCATCAATCATTCTGAATCCATTTCATCGAAATCATTCCTCATTGTACCGATGCTAATGACTCGCTCCTTTCCTTCCTCTCTCTGTCCCCTCAGTCATGATCTGTTCATGCTGTATGTGTGTGTGTGTGTTTGCTGGCACCTGTCTTATTTCTGTGAAGACCAGTTCAGAGTTGGCAAAGTAAACTGGACTGGTGCACGAGAGCACGGTCACACCAGGAACTTGCTGTGTCTGACAAAGATAGATAACAGAGACATACAAAGTAATCCATTAAACCATGAAACTTACATTGGACTCACAATAAGTGCTACCTACCCCGAGCAATTTTAAAGATCACCTATGGGCCATGAAGTTCAACATTATTGTACTGTCCACAATGGTATAGATCAGATAGCTGTATACGGGGAATTATGGGAGGAATTCGATTTAACCTTTCTCTTAAAGGCATATTTCAGAATTTGTTTTTAGATTATTTTTGGGGCATTTTGCGCCTTTATTGAAAGTAGAGAGAGAGACAGTGGAGAGGCTTGTGGAAGGGGGCGAGAGAGTAGGGGAGGACACTCTGCAGACTAGCCACAGGCCGGCTTCAAACCCAGGCCGGCATGAGTATGTATATAGGTCGCGCCTGGTTGCTCACCTCTCCGCAAAAATGTCAATACAGTAAGTGCCAAAACTCTAAAAAAAAGCATTCTTAAGATTCAAGTAATCTCTACCATGTAAAATCACACAGATCAGGCATAATCAGAGTATGCAAACAGAGTTAATAAATGTAATGCATGACACATGAAGAAGTGCACAGAGGGAGACTGTTTAGCAGCCACCACAAGCAGACTGAAGAGTGAATTGGAAGAAGAACAGAGCGAGAAGTTGAGCATAAATTCACTGACGCTGGGCCAACACAGATTGTCTTTAGTGTTTTGATGTGTGACAGATGGTGGTATTGAAGCAGGGATTTATTTTAGAGTGTTTTGGCTGAAGGACAGTTTTATAGTTCAGAGTGGTTTATTAAGTTTATAAAAATTTGTGTTTAATATCACTTTTAAAGATGTGCTAGCCATGTATTCATCAACATAAAACCTTTTAAAAAACATAGTATAATACGATTTTTCTTTTATATTTTATCACATGAGAGATAATTCACTCCATATCTTATCAAGCTTAACAAAATGTTTTATTATAAAACAGAGTTTACCTGAGTGTAAAGTTTCACATCTCTGTAACAGTCTGTACCAGGAATATGACCCAGAACAAGAGTAGACGATCTGAAAGACAAGAACGAGGTGACAGACAAGAGAGAGCTGAGAGGAACATTAATGAGGATGTGAGTCTACCTGAAAAAGGGGGTGAGGAATGAAGGGAGCACAACTGTCAGGATGTACTAAAACTCTGAAAATCAAGTTTGAAAAGATTTCTGAATACAAATTAAAAACAAAATAATGCTGCAATTTTGGACCCGTAATTTATTTATTTTATATGATAAAAAGGTGCTGTGTGGGGAAAACCATAGGCAAACTGTTGTCAAGGTACTTAAACACTGTCTTTGAAACATGTTTATTTATAAGCATCCCCCTCCTCACTCTATGATACTTGCAAACATGCAATTTTAACACCTGCTTATATCACTCACCATATGTGACCTGAATAGAAGAAGTTCCATTGTGTATTGAAAATAAGAAAAGGTAATCTTGCTATCTTTGGGTCCTCAAATTCTTGCTTATATCTGCAACTCCTGTAAATAAGTGCTGGCATTTAATTTATAATATAATGAATCAAATTATTAATGTTATCAGGGAGACTGGTGAGTTTGAATTAGGGCTTAAAATAAAATTTCATTCTGTTGTTCTTTCCAGCTGAAGAACTATGTATGATATACCCTATACAGTTTTTAACTTTTAATTTGTTTTGTAGTAAGTTTTGAATTTTAGCTTTTCTTTTTCTTATTCCAGTCAGTTAGTTTAGTGAAAGTGTTAAGTGAAATCTGAGAGTGTCCAGAGACACACCCTGCACCAACTTTTTGGTTAGCTCACAGCCACCTCCAGTGGAATAAATGTGGCTTGGCATGTCTGTGCAGCTACATAAACATTAGAGCACAGTGCTGGGAAGCCAAAACCACATTAATTTCTTCAGAGAGGCATGGTCAGACACAGCTCGTGTGGATTTAAACTAAAACAGCCTGTCCTGAGCAGAGCTGAAACTGAGGGGTTTACAGACAACTGTCAAACTGTCAGACACAAACCTATTATCTCCTTGCTACTTGAAACTGAATGAATGAAAATTGAGTTGTCCTAAAAAAAAAAATACCTCAATTTGGTTAAAAGTTTATAAAACCCACACACAAACGTGGAAGGTGACCATTAGCATTGTTTTATTGAAAAGAAATTAATTAAATAAAAAATGGAAATAGGAGGTTTGTGTCCGACAGTGACAACATATACAGTATGTGTACTTATATCCAATATCTGAGTAAATGTTTTGGGCAAGAAACCTTAAAAGTATGCACTACAGACATCTGGAACCAATGTGAATTTGATGAAAAAAGTGCAGTGTATGTGACCTTTAAACTTTGTTCAACCTCATGTTGTTGTCAGCCTCCCTCAAGCCTGTGTGCGTCATTGAGGTTATAGTCCTGCTGTGGAAGAGGCCCATGAGCACAGGCTGTTGAGGTATGCTGAGCTTGGAGTGAAAACACAACAGCAGGCTTGATAGCCAAGGTGCAGCTGGTTTCAGAGGTGCAGAGGGTTTGGAGCCACCTCAACACCCTGACTGCTGTAGGAGATGGGAGTGCGAGTGAAGGCTTACTGGCAGGCTGTCAAAGACCTCTCTAGGGCTACATGAAAGGAGAGCAAGTGGCTGTGGCTGAAAAGGAAGAACTCCACCTGTGGATAATGGGTGTCATTGCTGAACCCTCTGGACATGTCATGGGCCTAATCACTAACACCAAGGAAGGAGGGCGCCAGCCTAATAGCGTGAGAGGACCATCCCACAGAGACTTAAGTATGCAACAAAGGGATAGTAACTCCTAATCCTACAAACCAATATGTTAGTTTCAGAGTGCTTTGGAGTTTTTGCTATGAAGCAACTGTTGGTTCATCTGAACAGCTTTCATGACTCCCTGTACAACCAATCTGATCTGATTCAAAACAAACAGTTGTATGCCTTTATTAAAAAAAATAAACAATAACTTTTGTCGTTATACACATATATCTGTTTGTAAAGTAACAAAAAATGACTGAAACAACTCATCATATGTTTCTTGTAGAATGATATTTACTGACTGTTGTGTCCTGTAGATGAGTGTGAGCAGAGAGAAGACAGCAGCCACACCCAGACCCAGGTCCAGGTTGAATACCAAAGTAAAGACCAGAGATGCCATCCACACCAGCTGTAGGACGATCGAGGACCAGAGAGAAAAAATGATTTGTTTCTAAAAGATATCATGCAGATTTTTGAAGATAGATTTCAATTTTTATGACTGTGCGTATGAGTGTATCTGTGTGTATATCCCACCATGTCGAGTCTGTCAGCCTTCCAGAGCACACACAAATCTCTGAACTGAACCAGCATCCCCTGCAGGTTCACCGTGATGATCACTGCCAACACTGCCTGGAACAAACAGCAAGATTTTACAGAAGGATCGCTGAGACAAGTGAATCATCCTGACAGTCACTCTCCCACAGATGGAGAATGACTTAACATTTCTTGAAACATCTTCTTTGAATTACTCTATTTTCATATTTATGTTCTGTTAAATCTCAAAGTGTTTGAACTACTGCCAACACAAACTTTTTTTTTTTAGTATTTTTCTCCTTTTTTTCAAAGCAAATCAGCTCAGTAATAAACTGTTGTTACATTTATTTTGCTCTCCCTATGTGCAGGATTCTACTTTACCTTTTTGGCCCATTACTAACCACATTGCTTATTGATTCATAAGCAGGAGTGGAAAATAAGAATGTGCAAATGCTTTGTGACCACAGGTAGTAACAATGCCACCTACTCTAACAAGGCTTTCACAGGCCCCTAAAACCACATTAGTGACTGATGCGTGGCAAGAGCAAAAACGTTGTGGCTGAACAGTGAGCTCAGGATCTACAGATCCATCCCTTTCAATGCTTACTCTTACAGCCCACCAAACAAAACTCTTTTTTTAATCTTGCCAATTCTTCCACATGGTAAACACAGATAACAAACAGCATCATCACCTTCAGACCCAGGCCCTGGACATGAAAGCTACAGATATTGATAATGCTAACTACTTACAATGGATCGGGGGGAGAAATCAATACACCATAGTATTGTGATGTTTGGCATTGCAATAGTATATAAATTTCAGGCTGCCAAGTACAGGTATTTTTAATATATTAATTTCTAACATTTAATAAAGCTTTTGGTTCTACACAAATAAAAACAATTACTCAACATGTCCACAGGATGGTACTGTTGAGCTAAAGAAGGCGAGATCAGCAGAAGTGCCATTTATTGTGCAGGAGAGATTTAGTAAACAAACATGGCAGCACAGGAGAGAGACAAAAGGAATGCACTCTCTGTATTTAAATCTGTTGTGTGGACTTTCTTTGGAGTTTGAAATTAACATAACAAATGGTTGACCAATGGGTTGTTAACCACCAGGAGTAACGCATGAGAATAAAATACTGTGAAAAAATGGCTTAACTCAAATAGCACCAACTAGAGGAAGAAAAAGCCAGCAGCAGTAAAGCTAATGCCAAGCTAACCCCACTGGAAAACCATCCAATGCTTGACATACTTAGCTTGTGACACCTGCCTCCCAATTCTGATCGAACTAAGAAAACAGCTCAATTTATCACATACTTTCTGTGCAAAGACTCAAGTCCTCACGATGTTGTGGAAAACAAGGGCTTTTGTTGCAAGCTGATTGGAGCCCAAGTATTTGTCTCCGTCATGTCATTATTTCACCATAACAGCAGCACTGAAGCTCTTCAGAGCAGTGAAGCTGAGCACAGAGAGGGGGATTGTGTTAACTGGCTATGTGTGGACATCAGTCCAGTGAGTTTTACTCACTTAAGTGACATGATGGCTATACTGAGATATCTTTCTTATTGTTCTTTTGGAATTCTGCCTTTGTTTCTTGTTGGATGTAAATGCAGCCAAGAAAATGATGTAATCACAAAAAATACATCATAAAATACTAAGAACCACAACAAAATCGAATTGGGACTCAAGTATTGTGATATCATATCATGGGACCACTGGTAACCTTACTGCACACCCTGACCTATGGCCCAGAACTACCTCCACATACTTAGTAACTAAGTTTCAATATTACAACATAAGAAAATAGTAAAACAACCATTAGCCTGGAAAGAGAGCTAAGTAAGAAGACCGGGGGGAGGGCAGAAGTTGGTTAAGAGGTCCTGTCAAGGGATAGTTAAACTCTTTCTCTGGACAGGCCCCATGTCTTCCTGTCTGAGTCTTCTTCAATCCTTCTTGCCAACCAAAGATGTTATATCTGTATTTTTTTTCTTTTACCATAGTTTTTAATACAAACGGTTCTGCCCTCCTACTCTAGCTGATAATGGGTGTTCTCTTACCACCTTGATATACTTGATGCCTATTTAATTGTTCAACATGTCAAACAAACGACAGCAGTTTTCACATTGTTTAAATACTTTACCTTCGGTAGCTGCTCAAAGAGGTGTCCGATCTTTAATGCAATGGTTAACATCACCAGAGCCGATACCAATCCTGCCATCTAAAAGAAGATCAGATTGAAAGAACAAAAGGACAAGCAGTGACACAAAACTGGTAATAAGCTCCATGTGCTTTTCATTTGTATCACTGAGCACTTAAAAATATCTTATGTGCACCAGAAACTAATCCCTATCGAGAAAAAAAGTCTCTGGTGCTCAAATTTTAAACAGGATTGGGCGATATGGTCAAAAATTCGTATCTCAATAGTTTTAAGCTGAATCTAATTTCATATATATATCTAAATATGTTTTTTTCAGATAAATTTTAAAAAGCACAACAATGGAGCTCAAAACATGGATTGTTTTGATGCAGAGGGCTGGAAAGACTTGAGGTTCAGGGCAGCAGCACACCATTTTCACATCGTCATCATATTATTCTTTGTGCTGAGATGAGATGTTGTATCAGCAGAGCGTTTCCTATTCAAGGTTCTGCTCTCCTACTCAAGCAGAGAATGTGTTTACTCCTACCACCTTGATGAATGAGGTGCATTCCCGAAGTCTTGAGAATTTTTTGGTAGAGGCAATTATAACTGTCCTACATTACTGTATTTTTAGCATATCATTACTTTACCAATTTTTCTTGTTCCAGGTTGGTCCTGTACCTGACCAAGGGCACAAGTTCACACCACAGAGCCTTTAATTTCTATTATGTTTTGCAATAGATCATACCTACATCATTAGAAAAACCACCTAATTTGGCCTGCGCAGAGTCAAAGTTAACTTTGATGCACGGATGCCACACCTTTGTCACCACTGCTGCTGGCGAGAGCCCTTACAGTTTCACTTTTACAAAAAAAAAATCAACAAAACTGCTGTACATAAGTTAAGTTTTACATAAATTAAATCATTAAAAGTTGCATATAAGTACAGAGTTCTCATTTCATTTCTGAATCTTGAGTCATATTTATTGTCATTTAAAAGTAAATATTCAGTGTCATATGTATCCTCCTAAATGCACAATATTATTTTCTTTTAGGTGAACTACGCAAATTTATATCAGTCAAAACACATCAAATCAAACAGGTAGAACTCTATAATACTCCTTATCTTTGGGTAGCTCTCAGGCCCAGAAAGAGACCCCTGGTATAGAGTGTTTTGACATCACATTTTATTGTCAGCTCAGCTTGCTAGGAACCTTGTCACAAGTAAAATGGAAACAAGCAACAAGGTATCCAGTTCAATCTCCAATGGATAATGAAAATATAAAAAGAAATGTCAGAGTTGAGGCATTTCAAACTCATACCCAAGAGTGGAAATGCATGGTCTTTTGCAAACTCTGAAACCCGGAAATGCCTTTAAAAAAAAAGGTAAATTTATAAGTAATTCTTTGTTGTGTATATGAAAAACAGTGAGCACATAACACTTTTCTGTGAGCACAGTTTAGTTTCTGGTGAGCTTTAGAAACAATTTTTGCACATTTCATTTCACGTTGCTAAATGTGTGGACCCAGTATAATGTAGTTAATGGTTAAGCTAGTGTTTTTGCCGTGTATCTACCTGTGATTTGACCCCAATACTCTCCTGGACCATGCTGCGCGAAAAAGAGCAGCTGACAGCAAAGCACTGGAACATTGATCCCACAGTGTTGCACAATCCAAGAGCCAGCAAGTCCTGAAGCAGACACAGATTACAGCATTTTGGGAACACACTCTACAGCTCATAAGTTGTTTCAATGTTTTTGCTGGGTTGTCTTAGGTCAGCACTGGCATGTAATGTCCAAGAAAGAAAAACATTATTGGCGTAAGGAAAAAACGAAAACCTACCAAACATATTTTCCGGTTTCCAAAAATGTTAAACAGACATGTTTACAGATTAAGCTTGTAAATTCATATTGCAACTAACCTTTAGCCCTTGAGCTGGGAACATATTTTAAAAACTAAGGGCCCCATTTTGATGGCGTGAAGCAGGTGTCTAAAGGCCTGTGGTGAACGGTGGTTTTGGGGCGTGGCGATCTAAATTAATTATTTTGACAACACAAATTGTCAGTGCAAAGCCAGGTGCAGGGCACAAACAGGACTGATTATGTGTCTTGATTATACATGGGTGTGTTTGGGTGTACCATAGATCAAACTAATTAGGATATCTCCCTGTCTCATTCCCTTTGTGCACTAGGCCGCTGGCATTTTGCTATTTACACAGCAGGTTTGGTTGTTTGGTCAGAATTTCCGATGGATTGAAACACTGTATGAAATAAGTTAATGCTCAGATTAAAGTGCTTTTTTTCTTGAAAGCATCCCAGAGCAAAAAAACTCATATCAAAAACACTAAATAGGTACCTCCTCATGAGCAATTAAGTAAAACCTCAATAATAATTAAAATGTTCAGTTAAAACTGACGGGGTCACACTTCTTGATGTTATGAAAGACCTATTACCTGCACACTAATTACCTGTTAGCTTTAAACATTTATTTTCTCCTTTTCCCTGCAGGAATCCATGGCTCTGTTCTCTACTGTGTGTTAATCACACTGGACAGCCTGTTTCATTATCTGTCAGCTTAATTCTCATTGAAATGAGAAAAGTATGTTCTCAACTATTTGATATGTAGATCAGTGTTGCTGGAAAATCAACAGGGGAACCCCAAATCTTCAGTCGTCAGTATTGCATGATCTGGAGCGCACAAGAATAGCGTACTGAAGAGTGCTGAAAGCCAGGTGTTCTCTCAGTTCTCCTTACATTTATAATCTTTAAACAGAATTCATCAACACATGCCCTGATATTTAATGGTATAGGCATTTTGCTGTCCATCAAAAAGCAGAAATACACTAATCCACAGAATTTAGATTATTAACCTGGTATGAGGAGCTTTAAAGTGCAGTCAATTTCTGCATCAAGTTAGGGATACAACAGATTTGCACCTGAACACTCCTCGTTTTCAAACACATGACTGACTGCAAATGAGAGCACATGATCATTTGCTGTGTAAACAGTGTGAGTGCACAGCTTATGAATGACACCTGCGTGAGGCAGAAATTAGAGTAAACAGCTGCACTTAATGCGAAAACACTTTGCGCCAGACAGACGATGTTTGGTCAGGTAGCCTTAAGAGAACACAGATGAATAGATACATCAAGACGGCTTTTTTGTTAATTACTAATATGCTGATAATGACTTTAAGAGGTTTGAGGTGCTATGCATTTTCATAAATAAGTTATTAAAACAAGCCCTCAGTTCATGTACTGGACACCTCAGCTGACCTGATAAGTTTCTGCTGAATTACAGCATTTTCAGATAAATCAGATCCTCTTCCTTTTTTACAAACAGCAGAGTGACTCACTGACTGAGTGAAAGTAACTTGTGTGACTTGTCTTATCCTTAAATCTTGAAAGCCCTTTGAAAGGTTTCCTGCATTGACTCTCACACAAGAAGCTCCTGAACAGCCTGCAGTTTTACTCCCTTGAGTCACAGATGCATGAGTAATGAACATTAAATGAATTCAATGAGAGTGTTAAAAGAGCAGGAAAAAGTTGTGATGGAAAGTCTGCTTTACCATGTTTTTGCTGCTGACTGAATCTTGATAGTAACTTTGTATTAAAAGATATATTCTTCTTGCATGGAAGAAGCGTTTCTAAAACAGGTTTTTCTGTTTCATCAGAGATTTCTGCAGCTGACATGACAGCACAACCTTAATATTTTCCTGCTCTTAAATAAATTTGTCAGTCAATAATAATGCACCTGCACAAATATACACTATTTTTTTTTTCTGGGGAGAAAGTGCATGCACAGTTACATGCAGGAAAGAAGCCAAAGAGCAAATTTAAGCCTTGGCAGTCTACTTTCAGGACAAAAGTCTTATGGCTGTTGTCCTGAAAGACTAAACCACTTGTAGACAAAACCACCTGTCTACAAAGTAAAGGTAAGTATCCCAAACACTACTTATGTTAGCTTTGCTGGTCACATACATTTTAAAGTTCTTTGTATTGTACCTGACTGGGGTCCATCTCATAGCCATTTCTCCTGGCGAACACTGAGCCCATAGTGGAGTGGAAACTGAAGCCGACCAGAGCCACACACAGCGCTGGAACAAACAGCTCTCTGAACATAGAGAGAGAGGGAGCGACCGGAGGAGACAGACTGAGGGGGGACATGAGACAAGAGAGGGGGAGACCAGAGAGGAAAGACGAATGAGGAGGAAGAAGAAAAAAGCTCAGTCATGATGACAAATGTTCAAAGACAGATGGGATATACAGTAATATAAACAACCAGGACCTTCTGATTTAAGATAAGTCACCGAATCACTGAAACGAAAAGTATTTTCAAAAAGCCCCAACGACAACACAATAAATGTAGCTCTGTTTTCCACTATCAGAGCTAAAGTGTGAAGAAAAAGTTTTTTTGTTTTAATAAATACAACAGCCATCACAACTTAAAAATTAATTTATTGAACTGTTAATGTAAATGCAGCAAACTTGTGTAACTGTAAGACATATTACACACCCTCATTACAATGAAGCTGTGATGTTATGTAAAATGTAAATAAAAATAACACGAGTTGCAAATCCCTTTTGACCTATATTCAATTGAATACACAAAAAAGACAAGATATTAAATATTCAAACTGATAAACTTATTTTTGTTTTGCAAATATTCAGTCATTATGAATAAGATGCTTGCAACATGTTCCAAAAACATGGGGGAAAAAAAAGAATGAGGAAGTTGAAGGATGCTCAAGAAACATCTGTTTGGAACATCCAGAAGGTGAACAGGTTACTTGGAAACAGGTGAGTGTCCTGGTTGGGTTTAAAAGGAAACACCCATTGTTCATAAGCAAGGATGGGGTGAGGTTCACCACTTTGTGAACAACAGTGTGAGTATATAGTCCAAAGATTTAAAAACAGTGTTTCTCAATATACAATTGCAAGGAATTACGAGATTTCAACATCTACTGTCCATAAGTCAAAAGATTGAACATGTTGTAGGCATCCATTTCAAAGCAAATTATTATTTTTTTTAAAAAAAGCACATCCTTTTTAACATTAAATATGTTGTATTTGTAGTTCATTTGTTGAATATAAGTCATAAAGGATTAGAAAATCATTGTATTCTGTTTTGAATTATGTTTTATACAACAACATCCCAACTTCTTTGAAACTGGGGCTTGAGAAGTAGGTACTAAGTAGATAGCTTTTTCCCCTTCTATTTCAATATCTATTTGGGTATTTAGCAGAGACCACATCAACATAGAAAAGATTCACATTCATATTACCTCAACCTTTGACCTTAGAAACCTAAACGGTTCATCC
The DNA here is from genome assembly GCA_037902135.1 of Cetoscarus ocellatus. Classification (NCBI taxonomy): domain Eukaryota; kingdom Metazoa; phylum Chordata; class Actinopteri; order Labriformes; family Labridae; genus Cetoscarus; species Cetoscarus ocellatus. The sequence goes on along the minus strand of JBAMNC010000442.1, from coordinate 138,651 downwards.
TTGGCTCTGAGTGGACATTCATACAATGAAGGAAATTTTTAAAGCCTTCTTGAGTTATCACATTTATGAGCAAGGAATGTACATGAAGCACAATGACCTTGACCTTTAACCAAAAAAAAGATCAATCAATTCTTTGAGTCAGATTGGACATTTGTGCAACATTTGAAGACAATCCCTTGTTGCTTTCTAGAGATATGAGGTCCACAACAAAGGGCAAACATGTAGCCCAATTACATTTGACCTTAAAAATGTATGAAGTTTATTCTTGAATCAGGGAGGACATATGTGCAAAGTCTGAAGATAATTCCTCAAACTGAGCTTGGCATACTGGGTTCACAAAATTATCCCCGACAGATGGAGATTTAAACAGAAAGACAAACCGACGATGACCCAAAATCACAATCCCTCAGGCCCAGGCTCTTAAGAGCCACGATAAAAAAAAGTTGCCTGTAAATGACACATGTAAAGTCTTCAGCAAAGCGAAAACATAACTTTGTATAATATATCTTTTAAAAATAGCAATCTAAAGATTCAAGAGAAAGTGTCACAGTCCTACTGACCCATTGGGTATGTGTCCCACCACCTGGACTCTGTGCTGTCCTGACAGGTCCAGCTGCACAGACAAGACGGCGCCCAGAATGATCTGTGGGAGAGAACAATAAAACAATGGACAAGACATCTTCTGCACAGAATGGACTGTTTGGAAAATAGAAATATCCAGATTTCTAAATCTAAATGTTAAATCAATCAGTCTGTTTATGCACAAGGAAGAACACAAACAGAAACAGAATCTGGTACTGATGGTTTGTTGATACAGTTTGGTGGATTTCAAGGAAAATCAATGCCTTTGAATTTGCCGGCAATAAGCTCAGGAAAATGTGAATTTTTAAAATGACATACCAGGGTGTATATTTGAGGTGTTTTAGTGTAAGTTTAATGGACTTGAGGTTGTTGGTGCTTTTCAGACCTTTTAACTACTCTAAGCACTTTGACACTATAGATCCCACCTACCCATTTACACTAAGACAATCTCTCATTCATCCATTCATGGTTGAAGTTTCTGTTGTTTTTCAGTATCCATGAACACTTTCACTCATTTTCATACACATACACATTACAAGGTACTGATCCTTTTTGCATGCCCATATTGGTTTGATATTTCTACACCAGAGGTTGCGACTGGATGGACATGAAGACTGAAGAAAGAACTGGACGAGGTCACGGGAAATCATTGATTATCAAAGGAGCATTTGAGCGTGTTTGAAGCCAATCTGTGGATGCAGTCATACTGAAGATGTCTTTTAACTATCTTTAGCTCAACATACTGACTGACAGAGAGGAAATCTATGCAGTAGATGCCTGACCAATAGCAACACTGCACAGGCATATAGAATGGTGCAGGGACAATATAATTTTGTAGGCAAGTTAGCATCTTGCTGGTTCTCTCGATTAAAAGCCTGTGGGATTTTTCACTGTGTTTCTGATCATCGCTGATAATAAGGTCTGTAATGCACAAAAATATGAAACTTACATGTTCTGTTCTTTATGATAATCCTAACAAATGAACTAACTTTTCAAGATATTTTAAACTGAAGCATAATTGTCAAGAGTTAAAAGCTATTAAGTTACGGATTGACAATAGGCGGTACGACTTAGAAGCAGTTTCAATATGTCCAACGTATAAGTCAAGTTTTTTGAGAATTTCTTCGTGAGTGATCTGGTGATGTTGGTCCTCATGACTGTAACAATGATGTGTGAATTATTAATTATTAAAAACACAATCAGAAATGCTTGCATAAGGGTCCCTGGCCATTTTTCCAGTCCTTGATAACAGTTTGTTAGCTGTTGTCCCTTAAAAACACAATAATGCTTTAAAATCAGAAGTGGTAAATAAAAGATGCTTTTCATTATTTCACTTTAAAAAATAAAATATTGTGTGCATGTGTTCATCACAAATCTTATTTCAGGCATTTATCCAAAACTGGTATTCCAAATCCCATATGCTTTCAGCCTTGGGAACCAGGAAGTGCTGCTAATTCATTTTCTGCATTTTTGGAGTCACTCCTGCCCCTCTCTACGGCAGGACAATCATGTCCCTTATTGTTCTAACGTAGAACTCCTTAACAAATCAAAACAGGTGTGGCAAGAAAACCCTCCTGTGAGAGACGTTAAATACATTAAATAAACTGAAACCGTCAGTCGAACCAGGCTGTATTCATAAATATTAATAATAATAACTTCATTGTATAGCACCTTAAAAGCAATTGTTTACAAAGTGCTTTGACAAGCAGACATGAACATACAGATGACAGAGCACAAGAGCTGAAGCACAAAAGGAAGCAATAAAAAGCACAATTCAAATGGAAGAACACTTACAAACACACACAAAGGGCATAATAAACCCAAACACAATCGTAAGCAAGAGGAGAGACAATCAATTCTCATGGGGGAAACTATTTTAAGGAATGTGAGGAAAACCAAAGCCCCAAACTGGACACAACAATCTAGGCCCAGGCAACCAACATGGTGATTTAGGCTGTAAAATGATCATGCAATCATTGAACTCCCATTTTTTTTCTGCAGCCAGCCTCAAGTAAACATTTGAGGAACAGCAGTTCACCTGCATTAGTGTCCTTTTTCAGCACTGGGGGATGCTACTTGCAACTTCAGCATTATTGTTTTCTTCACTTTTATTATCCAATTGTGGTTAGAAACAAGCTTACAGATGCACTACAGCCAATACTTGCAAATAAGCTCTGGATAAAATCATGGGGAAAAGAAGTTGAACTGAGATAATTTTTTCATTTTTTTAACCAACATTTTCTCAAATATTGTTTCTAAGATAGAATAATCACCCATTTCCTGAACAGAACAGCTCTTTAAAACCATGGTCAGAAGTAGTCGGTCAAAAGCTAGTTTATCATAACAACATATAACCTAAATGGGTTTTTAAAAGGTTTGGAGATGACCTATCAGGCTGTTTAACCAAATATCATCATGTTTGTTGCTTCAGTGTTTCCTTTTTTTCTAAAATCAAAACTCCAAAGAGAGTGTTTTGTAAATCAGCATACTTGCTGCTAGACCAGATGAACAGAAACAGACAAAAAGGTAACACATTAAGCACTATCACAGAACGACATGATTCATCAGCAGCCAGGTGTATATATTACATTTTGGAGAAAATTTTGGATTTGGAGATAAAAACAGATTTTTATATAAGTGTGAGTCACTTATTAGTCTGTCATAGCAGCATCTGTTCATCTAGGTGCATCTTATGAGTCTACCGTGTGTTTATGTGTGTCTGGTGTGTGTGTGTTTGCTCTAACCAGTATTAGTTCCCACGGTATGGACATCGGCATCTTGTTCTTAAAACGCTCATTCAGCATCTTGCCTCCAATGAGTATCACCGTGGAAACCACAGAGACCGAGAGGGTCCCTGGTACAACAGTGGACAGTGCCAGTAGAACATCCCGAAGAGTCTGAAGGAAAAAATATGAACAAAGTTTCAAACATCGTATCAATCCTTGAAATTAAAAGTTAACTTTCAGCAACAGAAAACTGTGAAATGCATAATTCCTTGCGTATTTAAATTCCTTTCTCTACTTTTTAAAAAAACGTTGAAGAAAAGTTTTGTTGTTGTCGTTGATGTTTGGCCATTTGCTGCAGGTGTGACTTTTGCTCTGGTGCATTTCAGAAGTTCTAAACTATTCTAGTTGGAGGACATTCAGTGCCTGCTGACGGCTGATAAACAACATTAATGCTGGCTGAACCAAGGCTAACTTTCCCTGCAGGGGAGAAGTTTTAAAGGTTTGAAAAAACTGAATATTCTTTTTGAGTGCCAAGGATAAAAACAAAGCAATCCTTTTTCACGGCAGCAAACCCTGTGGCACTAAAAAATTAAAACTTCACCTGCAAAGACAAGATAATTAAAGTGTGTATGTAATGAAGCTCCTTGAAAAGGTTTGGAGACACAGTTAGGGTTCAATCATGAACCAAAACATGCAATATGACCTGCAGTCTGATGAGATAAAGTTTTTTAAGAAAATATTTTGTGGCTTCTTATGCTAGCCCTTATTCTAGAGAGGACAGTGGAGTACATCAGAAACTGAAGAGAAAGAGTGGGGAATGGCACGCAGGTAAGAAGCCACAGGTAAGATCTAAGGATGGACCTCCTACATTGACAACAATAGTCTTTGCATATTCAGACATATCCACTAGGCCACCAACACATCAAACTTTAAGTATTATTGTATAGTTCTGTCTCATGTGCAAGGGGTGTAATTTCACATTTAATAAGCAATTTGATATTTATTATGATTCACAGTATATTTTTTTCACAATTTAGTTTTCAAGTGTTAAATAAGGATTGGATCAAAGTCAAATTGTTCATAAAGCATTATATCATTTTAAATGACTTAATGGAAAAAATGCAAAAATGTTATTTTATTTTAAAGAATTCTCTATTAATAAAGTAATCCTTTTTGACTTAGATGTCTTACAATTACAGGTTTGCTTTGAACAATTTTCATTCAGAACGTATGCAGATATATACACTGCCTGGACAAAAAAAAAGTCCCCACCTGGATTTAACAAAGCAAACAGGTACGAGCCTCCTATTAGATAATTATTGCATGGGTGATTATCTTTCAGCTGGCAACAAGTTATATAACCCCAGCTGAGGCAATGAGTAGCTTCTCATTTCTTAAACAACCATGTTGAAATACACATCCTGTGGTCGTGGAAAAGATGTTAGTCTGTTTAAGAAGGGTCAAATCATTGGCATGCATCAAGAAGCGAAAACATCTAAGGAGATTGCAGAAACCACTAAAATTGGGTTAAGAACTGTCCAACACACTATTAAAAGCTGGAAGGATAGCGGGGAACCATCATCTTCATGGAAGAAATGTGGTCGGAAAAAAATCCTGAATGATTGTGATCAGCAATCACTTAAACGTTTGGCCAAATCAAATTGAAGAAAAACAACAGTAGAACTCAGGGGTATGTTTAATAGTGAAAGTAAGAGCATTTCCACACGCACAATGTGAAGGGAACTCAAGGGATTGGGACTGAACAGCTGTGCAGCCTTAAGAAAACCACTAATCAGTAAAGTTAACCGGAAAAAAGGCTTCAGTTTGCTAGGGAGCATAAAGATTGGACTCTGGAGGACTGGAAGAAGGTCATGTGGTCTGATGAGTCCAGATTTGCCCTGTTCCAGAGTGATGGGCACATCAGGGTAAGAAGAGAGGCAGGTGAAGTGATGCACCCATCATGCCTTGTGCCTACTGTACAAGCCTGAGGGGGCAGTGCTGTGATCTCTGGTTGCTGCAGTTGGTCAGGTTTAGGTTCAGCAACATTATGTGTCCAAAGAATGAGGTCAGCTGACTACCTGAATATACTGAATGACCAGGTTATTCCATCAATGGATTTTTTCTTCCCTGATGGCACGGGCATATTCTAAGATGACAATGCCAGGATTTATCAGGCTCACATTGTGAAAGAGTGGTTCAGAGAGCATGAGACATCATTTTCACACATGGATTGGCCACCACAGAGTCCAGACCTTAACCTCATAGAGAATCTTTTGGAAGTGCTGGAGAAGGCTTTGCGCAGTGGTCAGACTCTCCCATCATCAATACAAGCTCTTGATGAAAAACTAATGCAACACTGGATGGAAATAAATCTTGTGACATTCCAGAAGCTTATCGAAACAATGCCACAGCGAATGGGTGCCATAATCAAAGCTAAAGGCGGTCCAACGAAATATTAGAGTGTCTGACCTTTTCTTGTTTTAGTGGCGACTTTTTTTTTTGACCAGGCAGTGTATATGCAAAAGGCAAATAGGTAAAATCAGGAGGAGGATAAGAAAACTAACATTCTCATAACCCTTAATTATACCTGGGTGGCTCGCCCTACCCTGGCACACAAGATGGACTGTTCAATATATCTAATTAGTCCATCTGGGAAAGAGCCCCCAGAAAGTGTTTGGGAAGGGCAGAACATTTCAATCCGGCAGGTAATTGGAAAATTTCTCCGTCAATCAAATTTATAACGGGCCAATCAGATTAAATTTTAGGTGGGCACTACTGTGCTACAGAACATGAACCACTTCGTAAAATAAACTCTCACCAAAACATGTTGATTTTTTTAAAACATTTCAATAGACCATTATTGTTTTCATTTTAACTGCAAAGCATGTATCATTACATCACTACTCATTTCTCATGTAAACACCCAGGCTTCAACTCTTTAAAATTATATTTATCTGACTTTTGAATTTTGCTGCTTAGGCCCAGACTTTTTAATCTGCCTTTATTGTCCTATCATTTGCTTAATTCAACTTAACTTATTTTTACTCAACACTAATTTGATAGATAAATTAATGGAAATGTTTTGCATCATCTCCACTCAGCTCAGGATGGCAGGATCATCTTTCATATCCACCAGTCTTCATTTATCGACTTGGAGAACATTATGATTGAAATCCCTGGGCTCATGTAACAGCTTACATTAAGACTGATGAATTGAATCAATTTGTGGAATTACAATTAATTTAATATACAGAGAAAACAAAACAAAGCAAAGACAGAGCTTCATAGCAGAGCTACAGAAAAATGTATGGTGTTTGTGTTGATATTACAGCTCCTCAGCTGACCCAAGCTGAAGCCAGCAGTCCGGTGTATCTCTGAGCGGTTATTCCGGTCATCAGGGGCAGCTGCAGGATCATCACATGTAGGGCTGCTGCTGTGGTGTATCCTCTGATCACAGAATCAGACAACCAGCGACACACACCACCTCCTCTCAGCAGGTACAACAGGAGCTACAAAGAACAGACAGCAAACTGATGTCTTTAACTTTCGTCTTTTGTTTCCTCTTCTTTGTGCAAAGCAGCCTCTCTCTTCTTGACGTGTATGCTTTACATCACTAAGAAATCTGCAGCAGTGGAGCTTGTCTATAACAGCTGGAAACTTCTGGATTGATTTGAAATGCTGGGGCAGATTGAGGTTACATTTCTTGTCCAACTCTCCAGAAAGCATATGAATTCTGTGCAGTGTGAAACCCAGTGAGGGTTTTTTTTTTTTTTTATCATTGAAGTACTAGTTAGGCTTAAAGGTTGGCTATGAAAACCTGGTTGGAGCAGGTTGAGACACATAAGTCTAGAGTCATAAAAAATATATCAACACAAAACTTACTCAAACTTTTTTCTTGAATAAGTAAAGCTTATATTACACATATTTTCAGCTGGCTCAGGCTGAGGGAGAGTACATGTTTCAGAGTGCAGAGTGGGTTATGTGAAGGGGTTGACACTAGAGCTGGACAATTAAATGAGTTTAAATTTTCTTTACAATTATTGCTTCCCACAGTTACAAAAACAAAGTAATTAATATTTAAAGATTATTGTGCCATATGACATATTGCAGTATTTTTGTTGTAAAGCATCACTACCATTGTTGTGGTCTATGTAAAGGTAGTTATTATCATCATAATAAATACCTTAACAACCATATAACGTGGGCTACCCTCTAAAAGGTAAGATGATTCCTCTCAAGGGGCAATCCAATAATAAATTCATATTCAACAGAGAAAGATGGTGACAAATGTATAATCTGGGCATCTATAAATGTGCTGCTATCATGAAATTCTAATTTTGTCCCTTTGTCTCTGACTGCCTCTCTATCTTTCTACATCTGTTAAAAAATAAATAAACAAAAATAGAAATAATAAGCTAAAACATGTGTAAATACATATATATATATACATATATATATACATACGAATGAATAAGAGCTTATGTTTGTTACCAATTGGCCCTTTACAAATAACAATTGATTGAATGAAAATTCCTTGCATTAGGTAATAATAGTGAACCGCTAGTAATAGTAGCTTGCAAATGACTCATCACTAACTGCTTGACCCAGTAAAATGACCCGATATCCCCCAAAATGACCACTTTATTTTAGTTGTGTCAGATCCAGGAAATACACCTGTGCAACTTTAGCTTAGCAGGGCTTTCCATCTCGAAGGTTACTGAGAACAGAAGCCAACTGTGTCATGTTGAATTTGTGCTTGCCCATGTGCTGCCCCATGTGTATGTGTAGGTTTATGTTAATGTGTACAGGCTACCTGTATGAGACCACAGATGAAGGTGAGCTGTGTCGCCATGTTAATTTTGACTGCCTCCACATCAATCTCACTCTCCTCACTATTGTTGCTTAGCAACTCCACGTTGGCTGTCACAGCCCCAATCATGATGGCTAGTAAGGCAAACGAACCTTTAACACATGAACAGACAAAAAGACTTCTATAGAGATCATGGAGAAGACACTGCTTTTGTATAAGACTGCATCAGACTAGTTATAGATGATCCTAAAGAAAAATAAAGGTGGACCATCACCTATGGAGAGATGTTTGGAGGTGCCAAAGATGAAGTAGATTATCAGAGGATAGAGGGAGGTGTAGAGACCAAACACTGGAGGAACTCCCACCAACATGGCATTGGCCATACCTGAAAAAAAGCAAAGAGGATATAGAGGAAAAATAAGATGTAGAATGTCAGGAGCACTTAGAGGATCCTTGTGTCATCAAATAAAAATGAACTCCTCAGATACTCTAAACAACATTATTATAATGGTGAAAAAGTCTTTGAGCAGCACTTTTAGTGGCGTTTTGTTATCAAACAGTCCTTTTTCTACTAAGGATGATGGATTACTTCAGGTTTTTGTTCAAGCATGGGGACCTTTTTTGACTCCGAAATGAAGGGTAGGCTATTTTGAATCAAGTTTTGTTTTATTGGTTTTCTTCCCCACCCTTAATATCAAATATTAAACGGTCTGTTAAAGAAAGAGAACAAATAATCTGTCTATGCCAATCACAGGTCCTTTGACTTGTTGCAATAAGTCTATGAGACAGGACTGGGGATGGCACCACCAACAGGTCTGATGTTTACCAAACTGAATCACAACACAGAGTTGGATGCATCTTTTACCAATTTATTAAAATATTAGTGAAAGAGGCTGAACCTTCTTTGCTCAGTTATCTGCCTTATATGATCCTCTGTCAAAAGAAACAAACATTGCTGTTAAAATGGGCTGTAAAAAGAAGAAACATTATCAAGGCTCTGTTTTCCTACTGGAAGTATCTTTTTAGTTTTACTGAATATTTTGACCCAGATACTTGTGTGGCTTGTGTTAAAATTAGGCGACCCTCCTATTCTTAAGATTCTTGGTACCTGAGACATGTGAGACGCATCCTGCTCAAGCTAGCAGCCTGACAGCTCTGACTTGATAAAATGTTTACTGAAATGAAAAGTAACATACTCAACAGCTATCCCACAAACTGTATGAAACAACAAGAGGACATTAACTTCTAATTGATGGGCTCCAGTATGACAGTGTCAGCTATCATTAACCACTGTGTAGAGCTGTGGTACAGGCTTTTTAATTCTTCATCTCTTCAGAAAGATGGATGTTTGTATCATCTGAAAACAGTTGGAAAACTATTAGCATTAACTATGAATTTTGGCACTTTGGACCTTTTTAGAGCACCTGGGGCATTATCTCATTTAGAGCTGTGCAATTACTCATGATTTTGTAATTTTCGCAATATGAGCTATCATAATAGACACATCAGGACAGTTTGAACCCCCCCCCCCAAATAAATAAATAAATAATTAAATTAAATTAAATTAAATAAATGAATAAAAAGATTAAGGTGACCAAGCCATGTAACTGAAGGAGTTTAACACTTTGATACCTTCAGATGAAGCTAAAGCTAGTTATTAGCTATCCAAAGCTTTATTTAGGTCAATGTGGTCGAGGAAACAAGTCTTTTGAATCTGCTTGTGTCTAAGAAGAACATGTTGCAACTACAAATGATACAAAGAACATGTAGATCATTGGCAAGGACACTTGTTGGTTATAAATGCACTTTTAATTTTTTGATAATTTATAATAAATTATGTGGATAACACAAAGTTGAACAATGCTATTGCACATCAAATATAGAGGTGTGTCAGAAAAGTTCCAGGACTGGTGTCACAAAAGATTTGTTTTTCAAACCCAAACTTCAAACTAAGAGTTTTCCCCTTCAAAGTAATCCCAGCATTTCTAAAAAGAGATGCTGCAGTGTTTGCTTCGTTCAGTGCGTGAGAAGAGTCGAGAGTTGTGGCAGGACAAGTCGTGGCTGCTTCACCATGAACAACGCACCTGCTCACAATGCCCTGAGCATCCAACAGTTCCTGGCCGAGAAGAGCATCGCCGTGCTGGAGCAACCTCCTTACTCACCCGACCTAGCTCCGTGTGATTTGTTCCTCTTCCCCAAGCTCAAGGGAGTCATCAAGGGGACCCGATTTGAAGACGTGGACGACATCAAAAAAGGCCGTGACAACGGAGCTGCGGAGGATCCCGGAAGAATCCTTCCAGGAGTGCATGAAAGCGTGGCAGAGAAGGATGGGAAAGTGCATCAGACTCCAGGGGGATTACTTCGAAAGGGATAACTTGTAGTTTGGATTCTAAATAAATCTTTTGTGACACCAGTCCTGGAACTTTTCTGACACACTTTGTATGTTTCTCATATCATGCAGGCCTTATCTATACGATGCTACCCTGCCTAGCAGCAATCTCTAGTGTTGAAAAATGAAGTGCCAAAAACTGCAGATCCTCAAGTGTCCATTTGTGGTGGGCTGTAGTAATATGCTTAACTCCATGGGCTGAATAGTTACTTTTCCTATTTTATTTGTTAATGTAGTTTAACAGTTTCAGTTGAAGACATGAAGTTTATAGCTACTGCTAATTTCCAACTCTAGTTCCTAGTTAGGTTTTTGAATATACGATTTTAACGACAACATTTTAAATTTAAAAACAGAGCACTAAACATGAAAATACAATAAATGCATTAGTACATGACAATATATGAATTTCATTAACCATTATAAATTAGAAATGTCAAAAACACAGCAATATAAAAATGGTTACAGCTTTGTTTTGTTTATGACCAGCACTTGACCTTTTTGGAGAAAGATTTCAGGTTTGTGGTTAGTTTTATTTCTGTTGGTAAGTGTTCCAGAGTTTACAGCCTTTTATGTGCTAAAGTCCTTCCCCTGTATGAGTGGGGGTGGAGCAGGGTTTATATCTCAATTTTAGGTTATGGGAATAATAGACATGGTTATAAGCCCATGCTGTGTTGTCAGTCAGATGTCCTCAGGCTTTGTCTCCTCATAGACTCTTTGTCTGTAAGCAGGTTAATCACAAGTAACTTTGAGAAAATAATGTTGTCGTGGTTTCTGCCACTGAATGGACACAAAAGTAGGGGTGCAGGATTTTTAATTTCTGCTGATATCTGCTATACCGATATTTTTAAAACTCTTTACAGCTGATACAGACATTTTTCAGTTAAAGTATGCAGTCTCAACTTTACTAAAATTGCCCTGTTCCTAATACATATGACTGGATTTTTTTTTTAAATTCAGTGATATTAAGGTGAAGCATTATAATACATTTATGTAGTCTGTTGATATTTCAGCTGCTACAAGAGATATCAATTGCTACTTTGCATGACCGATATATTGGCTGTAAATATATACAGAAATTTTCATATCTAAAGATACCAATGTTTAATTTTTAAGCTACTATCTGCCAAAACCAGTATCATACCTATAATATCATGCTTTTAAACATGATATTGCTCTCCCACTCAAAAGCACTGACTGTAGAAAGAACTGGACAAAGCCATGTGACGTCAGTTATTTGATTACCAAAGGAGCCTTTGGAACGTTGTTGATGTGTAGCAATGGATGTTGCCATCTCAACCAAACTTAAGCTCAACCTACTCACACATCCAGAGGCCCTTGTGGAGAGGGGCAGGGTGGAAGTAATTTTGTAGACCAGTGTGGAAGTCAGCATTGTGCTGGTTCTCTTGTGCTGGTTTAAAGGCCTTTAGGATTTTTCACAGTGTTTTGGATCATACCTGATAATAAGGTCTGAAGCTAACAACAATTATTAAACTTACCTGTTCTGTTCATAGCAATAATCCTAACAAATGAACCTACTTTAAACATTCTTTTAAGCTAAAGTATAATTGGCGAGAGTAAAAAGCTATTGGTAAGCTACTATGGAACTCCAACATGGTGGTTATGCTTAGAAGCAATCTCCTGTTTGATTGCTTCTTATTTCAATGACGTGATCAAGTTGGTCCTCGTGGCTGTGGCATTAGAGCGTGAATTATTGTTGATTAAATGGCAGGCAGCAATGTTTGCAGTAGGGTCCTCGGCCATTTTTGTTGTCCCTTTTAGCAGCTTGTCAGCAACTCTCCTTTTAAACACACAACAATGCTCTAAAAGTCTAAAGCAGGCAACATCTGATGCATTTTATCATTTCAGCATAAATCTTTAAATCTCATCTTCATGTTTTCATTAAGGACTTTATTTCATGCATTCATTCAGGAATTCTAAATCCTGTATACTTTCGGCATTAGGAACCAGGAGGCGCTAAATGCTAACTCACTTACGCATTTTTGGACTCATTCCTGCACAACTATTATGAGGCGAGACTTAAGGTCGTCTAGCCAAAAGCATAACTGCATGGACTTGTGGCCTGGTCATTCATCCTAATTTCCAAAACCTAAAATGCTAAATAAAACAAAGTGGGTGCTATAGAAAAATATTCACCCCTCGTATAGAAAGAGCAACTATGTCTTATAGTTCTAGGCTGAAGCTATTTTTTCAATCCTGGAGGTTGCTGCTTTCTCAAAAGCTGGCTCTGATAACAAAACTGCTGATGTCACTCTGGCCTCATAATTCTTACTAACCAATGAATCCTCATTTACCAGTGGTCTCTTGTTGACTCCTCCTCTGCTGCAATCCTGAAAGTTCATGCTTGTGTGTTTTGGGCGAGGGCCTGCCGCCTACAATGAGATTATATTACCCCTTTCAGACAGGCCAAAAAAACAGTTTAAACCCGGTAACAATCAGTTCCTGTCAGCAGTTTGAAAGGGCAAGGTCGGCATTTCGACCCCGGTCGACTGACCCTGCGAGCAACACAGGTTTTAATCGGCTTGCCTCCGATCGGCTTCAGTGGGAACATCACACCCGGGTCAACCCACTAATTTACGTCATGATGTTGCCGTGACATGCCTACATCATAATACCGCACCCGCTACTTTGTCAACAAAAGGACGCCAGCAGCTGCGGGGACCATTGTTGGTTTTTGGATTCAGCGTGTGAGATTTACATCAGTAAAATGGCACAGCATTGGCAAGACAGCAAGATCAGAGAGCTTCTCTTGATCCGTGGAGAAGAGGAGATTTGGCGCAAGTGTAATGGCGCAAGTCACAACTATTTACAACAATATAGCCAACATGTTGAATAAGCGAGGCATTGTTCGCACGCCGAGGCAAGTTACTAACAAGCTTTTATAATATCGTATATAATAATTAAATAATAATATCATCCAGTCTTCGCTGAGTTTGCTCATTTTCAAAGAGTGACAAAAGTATGAAGTACGGAAAACAGCTGACCAATGTGTCCACTGCTTCCATGCTCCTATCCATTGTTTACATGACCACGTTTCGTCGCGCTGATGATGTAACCTGCGTTGAAAAAACCTGCGTTGACCAGCTAATTATAGTGTGAAAGCGGTATATGTGTGTTGTTGCATTCTCACCCTGTGGTAATTGCAGGACCCCAACGCTGATTCCAGAAACTAGATCGCCAATGGCATTTTCTCTGATGGAGTAGTGAGGAAGCCATGACAGGACAGGAAAAAAGCCCAACAATAAATTTTTCAATCTGGGACCTGAACACCTGCAACAACCACACACAAAAACATAGACAGAGTGTGTAAGACCATAAAGCTTGAGATAATTCAGCCGTAGCCTTTACTATGGCTTAAAGCTGGCTGAGGGCCCAGACTAAAACTCAGTGAGGCCAACAGCTAAAACTATTCTTAGACTCACCAACACTGTGCCTTCACCCTCTCCGATAGTGACAGGGACTTCTCTACTCGCTTCCCGAGGACGTCCAGCTGTGTTTGGTCCAGGCCAATAGTGAGATAGAGCTGCGTGTTTGGAGGAAGGCCATTTTGCTCAACGCTGTCCATCTGAAATCAGTGTCAAAGATTACTGTCGGTGCACTGAGGTTTCACTTTGCTTTGTGTCTGTGCTGGGTCTGTGTGTGAGTTTAATGTGTCTCGTGCACTCTTCTCCATGTGTTTATTGTGTCTATAAAGTTACTTGACAAAGAAGAAGATGTTTTGACATTGATGATAACCAAAACAAACCAAAGGGGAGAGAGAGAGTGGTGTCCGGTGAGTCTGTATCAGCACTGAGCCGCAGGAGAACAAAGAGTTCACACGTGCGATAGCGTGCATGTAAGAGGATAACACTCATAGGGGCAGGGCTCCACAAACTCACACACGTGAGCCGGGGAAGGTGGAGAACAGCCTTGAACTCTGCACATTACAGAGAGTTTAGTGCCCCTCTTTTCTCCTCCCCCGCCACCCCCCCTCACCCATTCAGTACGTCTGAATGCCTCTATTATCGCAGCCCAGCTTTCAAAAGTGCATGTTTGTGTGTAAAAGAGGGAGACACGGAAACCGGCTGACAGATAGTCAATGAATAAGTAACTCCTTTTTGCTCTAATTAATTATGACATGTTGAATTTGAATGTGAGTTAATCTTTATAAGCTATTGAAATAACAAAATGACAAATTAATTGTAAAAGTTAAACTAGTCAAAAAAAAAGACTTCCGCTCAAAAACAGAGAAGAAAATACAGAAAATTAGATAAGACAAAATTCGCAGTTTACTTCCTCTCTTGATTTACTTTTTGGTCCTTTTAATCTTACAAAGGAAACCAAAAGATATGTCTAAAATCACAAAATGTTAAAACTGACATCTGAAAGGGGGAAAATAGAATAAAATATGAAGGATTCTTTATGTTTATGCAATTTTAAATCAGCACATTATTCAGTGGCAAAAAATAATACACTCAAAGGGATTGTTAGAGATTTTTGATATGGTGTTGTACAAGGTACTAACCTGACACACTAGATGGACTGTTCAAACTACTTCGCTAATCCATTGGGGAAAGAGCCCATAGAAAGTGAGGGCAGAACCTTTCAGAAGCATATCCAGCAGGTGATTGGATGATCTTTCCATCAATCAACATTTATTTCAGGGCCAGCCAGATAATGCAGTAGACGGGAGCTACTGCGCTACAGAACGGGAGCCACTTTGTAAAACAAGCTCAGGTCAAAACATGTCAGAAGTGGAGCGAAAATATCCTTACTACAGAGACGTTTGTATTGTTGATATTTCTTTTTCATTTAATAAAGAAATGCGGTGAATATCTGATAAAACTGCTGCTGAAGCTGTTAGCATCTATGCTAATGTCTGTAAGTGCAGTCACTTCCTGCTGTCATCTTGCTCATCGCTGTAGATTGGAGCTTGGAAGATGGATCTTCATGATTATAGACATTGAATCAGGCTGGTCCAGCTGCTGTGCAAGGTTAACAAGGTACACCTACAGCATAAACCTGATAACATCAGCTCTGCGTCTATGGAGGAATAGTAGTCACGGAGACCAGGGAAATTAATTGAATCAGGTAGTGCCACAAACTCTGTATAATTTAATTTGGGGCAAAAACAAACCACAAAAACAGTGTTGGGTGATTACACACTATTATCAGAACATTTACAAAGACTTACTTTTCTGCTTGCAAGCCACTTTGTTTAGGCACTACTTTGCTACACAGCACAGCCAACATGTCCTTCGGCAAGCAGCAAACTACTGCCACCAAACTTGATCATTTGGCAATTTTTGCATTAAAGTTGACCACTGTTTACTTTGGACACTTAGGAATACTTGTATTCCTGTGAGTCACACACAGTCAGTGTAGCTCAGTCCATAAGAGCTTCAGCTGGAGGGTGGTTGGTTCAAGTCCCCATTGAACCATGTTTGGAAGTTGATTTGGTAGCTGGGCATATGAAATCTGACTGCCTGTGGCACTGCTGCCAGCTAAGACGGTTGTTACCACAGCTGAAGGGGTTGGCATCCTTTGCCTCCTTGAATATGAATCTAGCAATCTTTACCATGATGGGTTTAATCTGTGCATCTAGAGGGAGGCCACATTATCAACTCACAGCCCAGTCTTGTTTTTTGTATTGTCATCAGGGGAGCAGTGTGGAGCTCAAAGTGCTTCTATAAAGGGACTTTAATGTAGAAGTTGATTTGGTTGCTGGGGATATGCAGTCTGACTGCCTGTGGGACTGCTTCCAGCTATGACAGTTGTTAATGCAGCTGAAGGGGTTGGCATCCCTTGCCTCGGCATAGGGTTTGCATCCTTGGACCCTTAGCAAAGTACCAACCTGGCATGTGCTCCCAAACACACAGAGAAGACCTCTATAGGTAGAGGTCTAAATGACATATAGAGAAAACTGCTATGTGAACCGGAGGACTGTTGAAACCCATGTTACCTGTTGAAACAGGTGAGTACATCATGATCTTATCTCGTCAAACTGGATAAAATAAGAGTGCGACTACAAAAGATCACTTTGGGATGAACCAGCAGCTTTTATATGTGCTTCTGCAGTTTGTAGTTCTATCATACAATGCCTGAACATTTATTCCCCTACGGACCAGATTCACCGTTTAATGAACTCAAATAAAAAAGCAGCAGAGCTGAAAGCTTCTCTTTAAAATAAGTATTTGGCTTATTCTTATTATTTATTGTTATAAAGACAGAAGCCATGGTTTAATGATAAGTTGTTGATAAGATGAGATGTTCCTTAGATGCATGAAACAAGATATCAAGAGACAGACTGGGGAAACTATTTGGAGAGTTTACTACAGGTTCAGGCAAAGTACTGACTGACAAAGAGTAAAATGTTCTTCTCTCACTTATACCAGATTAGACATGCTTACAGGTTCTGTATATGAGAAGTAGATTTTTTGTATGTAAAGCCTCAAGTTTAGAACATCAGTGTGTGTGGTGTTTGGTTAGTTTCTGTGGCTCTATTCCTGGCTCAGAGCCGAACATAAATCAGTCTGCTTAATGGATAGTTTTGAAGCTTAAAATATGCACAGAAGACTAAAAATATAGATCCAAGACTTAAAATTCATACTATCAGTTGTGAAAACACACTGTGTGGTCATTGTTCAGGAAGTAAATCGAACTATAATAACACACTTTATCAAAATGACTGTGATCAGCAGGACAGGTCTTTGAACATTACTGTTTGTCAGTTGCGAGTGTCTCTGTATTGTGATAGTTTATTTTTGGTTGGTAGAGGCTTCACAAAGGCTCTTTGAGTGTTTCTGCTTCTTCCTGCACTGTATATCACAAACTAAAACTGAAGTTGTTGCGAGTTAAGATTTGAAGAAACTTCTTTTATTTACATTAATCACTGCATTACATTTGCATTATATTACATGGAAACAAATGAAAACAATACACTCTTAAATTAAGCGCTAATGAAACAAAGGGCACCAGAAAAAGCCAACTTTTAGAATACAAAGACATTATTTCAGGAATAAACAGGTCAACAGGGCCATGTCATTAGTAGTGAATCTGTTTCAGAAGCAGCATGAGGTTTTTGATGCGCTCAGCACGGTGGCGAGGTGACTGATGCAGCGGCAGCTCAAAGAAAGAGAAGGTGAAGCTCCTGGAGAAGCTGAGGTTGGTGACTGGACGCAGCGGTGGGAGACGGGGTGGACGAGGCACCCGGCGCTGGGGCATAACCCTCCGCCTTGACCTGAACCCTCTAACCCCTCCACCTCCTCCACCTGCAGAAACAGACAGGGACAGACATTATAGGAGTAGAAGATGTTTTGAAGATAAAGATTTTTTAACCCAAAAGTCTGAACTTGCACTAAAACTTTTGCATGGAAACTTTTAAAAAAAACTGGTCTGTAATTTGATTTATGCCATGTCTTACAAATTGTTAGCAGCAGGGGTGATAGGCAGACAAAATAAATATTACAGCATAATCGAACCTCCCCCTTGTGGTCTGGAGTGCTTTTGAGATCTTTAAGAGGTTCAAAGTTAAATGCCAATTGGCACCATAATCTTGAAACTCTTTGAAGACAGGAGCTTCAATCAAAGTTTGTAACTGCAGTCAAAAATCTGAACTATTATTGTCATCTGGTCCTTCAAATGTTCCGTCTTAAATTGCAGATCATATCTAACAAAGTCCTCCAGAGTTTGAAGATATTATTGGTACAATTCTAAACATATTCTTGTGAAAATTGTTTCAGAAGAACAGAAGAAGATAGATAATAAGATCCTGGCTTTAGTTATATAAAGCTATACTGGACTAGCCCAGTTCCCAATCATACCTGTATGATCCTGAGAGACAATGACTGATGGAGACGAATCCTCAGAGCTGCAACTAGAACTTGAAACCACCTGGTTCTGCCTGCACTGATACGGGGTGGAGGGGGTTGGCTGGGGAGCAGGAGGGGTTGGAGGTTGAGGGTGTCGAGGAGGTGGAGGTGGAGGTGGAGGCGGTGGGATTGATGTAAAAGAAGATTCTGACAGAGCCAGTCCACCCCATGGTGTCATGGTGGTGTCTGAGTGGAGAATGGTGGCAGGCCCTGGATGAGGGTGGGATGATGAAGTTGATGTCTGCTGCTGGCTGTGTTTTTTGCCGTTAGCCTGATGGGGGCGCTGGAGGGCTGAGGAGGTAAGAGAAGGTGTGTTAAAACAGGTTAAGAGAAAATACTGAAGTGGTGAAGTATATTTTAATTCAAAATGTTCTTTTAAACACCAAAAGCAAATATATTAGTACTGTCACGTAGTTGCTCATGAGTTTTATGTGCCCTTTAGTGTGTTTAACAGATCTCCTCTGTATGATGAGCACCTCTGTGAACAAAACAAAAAGCCATGGATCAAGACCTCTCCCTCTTCCCTTAATAATGGTGCCAGCGGTCTAGTCTTGTTCCCTCAGCCCCCCTCTTAGACCTACCAGTGTGACATCCTACCATCGTTTCAACAGCAGTTTAAGCCCAGTGGCCTGTGGTAGTAAGTCCGTTGTAGAGTATGCACATTAGAATGAATGCAGATGAGTTGACAACATGGAGCAGAGTAATACTGGACTGACCAATAACTCTAGAGTAGACCTGTTAACCAATCAGAGCAGACATGCCAATGTGAGTAAGGGAACCTTGAAGGGGCAGGAGCTCTAAAGGAGCATCACACAGAGAACACAGCACTATCAGGGGTTGTCTGCGTGTGAAAACTAGATGGATTTTTGAACATTAGTGATAGTGACAACTCCATGATCCTGCTGATGTGTTGGCTGTCTTTGAATATCTGTCTTTTGGTAATGGGGGCCATGAGGGTCCATGTAGGATAGTTTCAGTGTTGTCACTACCTGAATTCTGCATTATCTAAGCCTGGGTCTTTACTAACTAGACTAACTAATTAGATAATCAAGGTCATAAGACAGAGGTCAAGGTCATTGAGGATTCAGGATGACCCGGAGACTCCATGACGATGAACATGAAAAAACTATTTAAGGGTTTCTGTCAAACTTTACACATTTGTCTTTTCTTGTTGAAATAAAACTGAATTGATTTAGAATAAAACTGAGTTGATTTAGAATAAAACTGGTCAAAGGTCATCACGCATCATGTACAGGAATACACTTCTCAAAGTATTTCCTCAAAACGGTTATTTCTTCAAATTTTCCATTAATGCCCACTTTAACTCTGGGATGACCTGAGAAGACTCTGGAGGGACAGGGTCAGACGTCTTTGGGCGTCATGACCAGCCCTTGCTTGTGAACCTGATATCACGAAAAGGAGTGGCATTTGAGGTACAATGTCAAAGGGTAAAGGTCACTCAGCTCAATTTTAATTCCTTACCAGAAAGGTTTCTTGCCAAACATAATAACCATCCTAAATCTTCTGGACCCCTGACTGTGCTTTTGCTGACTGGCACTCGTGCACCTTACAGAGGCATTAACCAGGCTGTATGACTAGTTTAACTAAAAGGGTAGAGGTGAGTTGGAGATGGGTGCTTTACCAGTTGTTTTACTTCCAGATGAGCCAATAAGAGGTAACCGTTCACGTGACATCACCTGGCGAGGGTCCTGCAAGAACAAAATGTAAATATTTCTTTTTTCCACAGAATAATCAAAAAAGCCACATTTATGGAAAACAAACTACATATCCATATTATCCTTAATATTTTGTACAAGTGAACACTTTGATAAATGCTGCATATAAAACTAAGTGTCTTGACCTATGGGATTGATTTTTTACTTACTTAAAAATGGGCTAAACTAGCTGCTGAAATGCTGTACCTGAAGTTTGCATTTGTTAAATTAAAAATGTTCTGCCTTAGGAAACTTCCTTACTACAGTGAAAGAAAGAATGCATTGAAATGTAAACACACACATCCTATGAGTAGTTACTACAAGAAGTGCTCCATGCAGATTGCAGAATTAAGTGTGTTCTTTTAATAAACAAAAGCAGTAAAATTTCTACACGTGAGCTCATTATTTAAATCATTCAAATAATGAAAACCATTTAAAGGAAGAGGAAGTGTAAGTGAGAGTGGTCTTACCTATCTGTGTGTCAAGTGCTGTTCCTTCTGCATAAACAATGAAGACAAAGTCACTTCCTCTCTGTGCTCATGCTGTTTGGTATTCCTCTTTTTCTCATCGTGTTCATTCAGCTGTCACCCTGTCATTCATTCATTCTTCTGATATTTTCCCTTTTCCTTGCTGCTTGTCTCTATCTCGCTCTGTTCTTCTTAGAACAGCAGGTGCCTTTTACAAAACTCCCCCTTGTGAGCCTTACCCTCATGCGGTCAGCACAGGTGCTGTTGCTCTCCCTTCTCTCTTTTCTCTCACCCTTCCTTCCCCAATGTAAGTGACCGTGTGGATTACATAGGTTATTTGATAACAAACATGAGAAGGGTGCAGCTTCCTATCTAATTATAAATGGCAAGAGTAATACGCATCTGAGCTTTTTTTTCCAGGTCCTCCTTCATCTTTTCTTTACTTCCTGAACACCTTAAGAGTGGCATTATGTTCCCCTTTGTCATCATCTTTTGTTCTCTCTGAGTGGCAGTTAATAAGATGGGAGCTTGACAAAAAGCAATCTGAGAGGAGGTAAAAATATTAAAATATTCATGATACCTGCAGTCAGCTCTTCATGGGTGATGACCCCTATCTGACCCTGAGAACATGAACATACACACACACAGTCATATTACAGCTGTATCTACATCTATTTTGCATCTAAAGTAAATACATTTTTTATTAAATTATTTAATTGTACTTGTTTGTCTTTTGTTTTATCCATTAAGAAGTTTAACAAATAGAGTGTGCATTACATATATATTCATACATCTTTCTGTCTGTACCCACATCCATCCATCTACTGGTTTGTCTATCAATCTATCCATCTATCTATCTATCTATCTATCTATCTATCTGTCATGACATCTACTAATCAATCTTTCCATCCACCAATTTATCTTTCCATTTACCATCCATCCATGTCTACATGAACCTATGCATCCATCCATCCATGCATCCATTCATTTATACATACAAACATTCTCCCACCCATTTTCCATCAATCCATCCATAATGCATCCATCAATCAATGCATTCATTCTTGTATCCATCAATCCATGTGTTTATCAATGCATCCTTCCATCACCCTTTCATTTCTTCTTTTATGTATGGCCCTTTACATGCATCCATCCATTCGTGCATACATTTATCCATCCTTTCATTAAATGATAGAAACAGGGGCATTCACTGTCTTCGAGCGGGAGAGTGGGGCTAGATGGGGTCATCCCGGGTTACAAAGGGGAAACAGAGGAGCCATCCAGGGGCTTTACATTTTGGGCAGTCAAAGAGGGAGGAATGTGAAGCCCATGAGTCAAACCCTATTAGGACACAAAATTTAATCAGGGTCCAAAACTTACATTAATTTGAATAGTTTCCATTGATGAAATCCTGATAGAATATGGCTGCACACACAAGTTCTTTGAAGAAAATTTGTTGTAATTGTGGTACTGCTGTTTTAGGAAATATATGTAAAACTAATTCTGACAACTAAGGTCACACAACATAAATCAGAATATGTGGGCATCATCAGATATGAACCTTTTTGGTGATTTTTACAGCCATTATTAATTACATTTCAAATGTTCCTATATATTTCTCATGTTAATTGTTATGATGACCTGTGAGCTACAAGGCACCTGAATTTCCCCCATGGGGATTAATAAAGTATCTATCTATTATTTTGGCTATACCAAGTAGCTGTATATGTCCCATATACTGGCTGTAAAATTGGCAGAATGTACAAATGTACCTTTGTGGTTTAATGCATAATCACTGAATGTCTACTTTTATAAATATAAAGTATCATATATTGAACAATGTAATGTTTTTCTTGCATCACTTTTGTCTCTAACACAAGTAGACTGCCACTGTTAAAGGAACAGGTCAATTTAAGTGATGTGGAGGCTTTGTGCTGTTGACAAAAATATTGGCATCAATATAAATATCTGTGAAAATTAGTTAAAAAATATCGGCATAATGGAAATCTGCAAAAATCTAACATTGTGCATCCCCTCAGACCTCAAAGCTGACAGAGGCTTAACCTTCCCCCTAAGATCTCTGACACCCCCTACAAGAGAGCCCATGCCCCAGGTTAGATCCAAGGTTCTAGAGGAACAGCAGTTAAATGTGTCAGTCAGACATTAGAGGAGGGTGAGTGTAATAAGAAAGAGGGGAGATTTCCTCTCTGTAAGGAAAAGAGTACCCTGGAAATGGTTTATAAAGATGAGTTTGTGGAAAGAACTGCAGACCAGGCCTCATCAGAGAAGTTCCTCCTGGATTAAAAATCTGGGAAACAAGGTGCAAGTCTTTTGTCATTCCACAATCACATCAGCAATATCTCTCCAGGGTTAGGGCCCTCCATCCATCCATCAATCTGTCAGGGAAATGGAGACATTAGGACATGGGTTAAAGAGCTTGCCTTTAAAGTTTATGTTTCAAAATCTTGAGATCAGCATCTGATGCAACTCCAGCTTTACAAACCTTAGGGTGCAGGGCTCACAGAACAACCCTTCAACTCATCATGGCTCCACTCAAACAGCTTCATGGGGTGTTAGTCAGTCTGGGCTGGATGTTTATATCCCTGTACGAGACCCCTCGGCCCCCACCAGGTCCAGGCTGACTTAAAGCATGCAACATTTAATGAAATAATGAATAAGTGACTGTGTGTATGTGTATAAATGAACGAATGCTGAAACTTAAGTTTTACATGTTTATGTACGTTTATATTCATGAAATTGGAGACTGGGGGCCAAATCACATGGGGGACCCTGAACCCATGGGTGGGAATAACTAACTGCAATATATACCATTCAAATCAAGATAGCTGGAGGCTTAGTAAACTTTATTAAAACTTTTTCTTGATATTACAAAAGTAAAATTTATTTTTAAACCATTAAAGTACAATCAAGATTTAAAACAGACTGTAAACCAAAGCAAACTTAAGCTTATGTTTTACTTGATGCTAACTGTCCACATGTTTGGGTCAGACTACACAGATTATGTTTAATTTTCGTATAACAGTCCATGAAAAACAAGGCGTTTTGAGGACAAAGATTATGGCTGAAATTGATGTCAAACAAACTGCAAACATGTTTGAATCAACTTAAGTGCACCGGTCCAGGGAGTGAAGAAGAGGACTTTTACAGAAACCCATAACTGCTGCCATCTTTTGAATCCTTTTATGTGGACTCTTCTCTCAAGGCCACTTTCACTTTTTCTAACATCTTTTCCATTTCTCCTCCACTGGTCCACATTTCTGCATCCATCCCTCTATTTCTGACTCTGATGAGCTGGAATCCTTGTCCACAGACCAGCACCCATCCCATCTTTTCTGTTTTTTTCTTGCTTTCACATGGAGCTTTAAAACTTGTCTCACTCTTCACCTCACTCTCTGTCTTAACTGCACTGTCAGCCCTTGTCTGATTCATACATTCATCAGCTCTCTCACATGTTTTCTTATCACTGGTTGTACAAACTGGATCACCAGTCTCTCTCATGATTTCAACAGGTTCCCCTCTCTCGGCTCCGTCAGCTGTTTCTTTATCCTTATTCAGTCTTCCACCTGTTTCACGCATCATTTTCAGTCCTGTCCTCCTCTCTCTCCGTCTCAAAATGGAAATCTCCTCCTCTGATTCAGACCTTGTTTTCCTCTTCTTATCCTCCTCCTCCTCCTCCTCTATAATCTCTCCCTCCCACACTGACAGTCCTGAAGCATCTGCAACATGAGAGCACACTGCCCCGCTGTGGCTGATGGCAGTACTGCTGACCTTCCACAAGCAAACTCTTTGATCTGAAGAAGTGGAGACAAGCAGGCCAGGTCTCAGGAGCTTCAGGTCCGTCAGAGGGGCAGCGTGAGCCAGTGGGATGTGAGACTGGGAGTGGAGGTCAAGATTAAGCCGAACTGAGGGTGTGAACTCAATTTGTTGGGAGACCACAGGCTCAGAAATCTGATTAAACCCTCTGCTGCCCCCAGTCTGTCTTTCTTCTGGGTACTGCACCCTAATCATGGACACTGTCAGGTGCCCATCATCCCCTCCGCTAGCAACAGTTACCAGGCAACGACATTCATGTTGTTCCAGTTTTTCTTTCCAAACAGCCAATGAGTTGATGCCGCTCTGATGGGCGGGAATAACGAGGCAGGGGGCTGCTGGAGTTGATAGAGTATTACTCAAGGTGTTGATTGATAAGAGAGAAGGCTCACTGAAATCCCACACTGCAATTTTGCCATCAGTTGCAGCACTGACCAGCAGATGATACCTGAGAGGAGACAATGGCAGAACACACATGCACATATGAGACTGGTTGCTTCAAATAAACACCTAAAAAGCACAATTTATGGATTCGCTGATCTGTTAGTCATCAGTTTATTACAAAGGTGATCTTTTACTATCTAGAATTAATTCAAGGAATGTTCTGACTACCAATATAAAAGTTATACTCTAATGTCTATAGTTAATTTAAAGAATTCTCTTTAAAAAAAGCCTGCAGTCACTGGATCTGCCTGATTACTTGTCTGTAATCAGTAACTAAAGTCAGTGCCATTTTACAGCATGTCTTGAATTTACATAATATAGTGCCATTTCAAGCCAGATGCATTATACTTGTATTACAGCAGGGGTGCATGCATGTTTTCAGGGGATCAACACATGGATCTGGAACACAAAATGGAACTTAAGCCTAACTACTTAAAGCTTAAGACAAAAAAAGAACATATTGGGGTTACCTGTTGCCTTTCTCATCGTCCAGGCTACAAGTAGCGACACTGAGCACACAGCGCTGGTGGTAAAATGTTTCCCACAACAGCTCAATTTGGCGTTTGACTTCACTGACTGAGAACAATCTGGAAGAGACAGAAATATGAGACAGAATAAATTATTGTGTGACAATATTTCTTCAGTTATACTTTACCAAACCTCCCCTAGATAGATAGATAGACTGATAGATTGATAGATTGATAGATAGACTTCCTCTTTTCTTTTTATTAAACTAACCTTATGGCTCCATCACTGCAGGCCACAGCCAGCAGAACACAATCTGTCCTGTCATCCACCACCACAACAGACATGTATCTGAAAACACATGCACAAAACTGTTACAGCTGGATGAAAAGTAGATTTATAGATATGTGCATTAATGCATCTTCAACAGAAGCAGCATAAATGGCTCTAGGAATTACGTTCCTTTTTCATTCTTAAATCTGCTAAATGAAATCTATTTTTTGTGTCACTGGCCCCCCAAAAACGTGACAACCTGTCAACATCTTATTACTGAAGCCACGAGAGATTATTACACATCTGTGCACCCTCCTCGCTCTGTTTAAGCCTTTAGAAAATCTAGCAAGGGACACCATCTTTTCAGCCAATCAGGGCTCAGTTCAGGGACAGTGCTCTCATCAATCTTCTACCAGGGTATATGTGCTTTAATGTTTATTTTACAAAAGGACATTATTTGTGGCAGCAATTACTTGAGGACGTAATGCTAAAGTTAGCTAAAGGCACACAAACACAGTGGATTGGTTGTGCATAAAAGGAGGAGGTGTGATGTGAGCAGCCATGGAAAGGAGAGGGAGTAAAATTTCTTCCACTTCAGTCTCACCCAAGTTACATACCCCAGCTCTAATCTTTATGTAATTCTCACCTTGTTTCTGGGTCCAATTTGACTGTTTTGTGTCGGTTCCTGCGTCTCTCCCACTGCTCATCCAGTCGGTGACTCGCCACCTGGATCACCTGACAGGACGGAGTCTGTCTCTGCCCATCCCAGCTGGTCAACAGCCGGTAACACTGCATCTGAGCTCGCCCCCCAGCGGACACGAGCAGGGCAGAGAGGGTCTGTATTGTGCTTTCACTCCCTTCCTGTGGTTGTGTTATCGCTGTTAATGTTCTAATGCTTGAGATGTGATCAGTGATGACGGAAAGAACTTTGATTTTGCCGGAGTTGGGATGTATCGCCAGGACAGTGAGGCTGGTGTCCTCTCCTCCTGTTACCACGATCTCCCAAAGACCTTCTTCAGTCCTATTTTGTCCTTCAATTCTCATTAGATTTCCTGTTTGAGTCTTAAATCCCCTGATCTTACCTAGCCTGCATACACACCCAATCCCCCTCCCATGGACGCCCTCCCTCAACCCCAATCCTCCTGCCTTTCCTCCTGGGCTTGGTTCCCCTCCTGGGGGTTGGGAAGCTAGAACAGCCCCCTGTTTGATGAAGACCAGGACTCCATATCCAGGCCAAACCCCTTTGTCTGATGGCCATAGACTCCAAGAGCGATGACCCCCACCACACGGCACGGCTAACAGCTTCTCCTGCCTCACGGGGTCCCAAACAACAAACTGCACTGCATGGAAGCCCAAGATGACAAACCTGGCTTCCCTTCCCCTGTTTTCGGATTTTTTTTCTTGTCCTTTCAAGCCTCCCTTTACCATATCCTCCATGAGGGCTAGATTTTTGGTCTTATAGTGGTTCTCATATTCTTTACTTAGCTCTTCCTCCCCTTCCTCTTCAACTCTAAGGTCAGGTTCAAGGAATAAAACCCTTTCAAGCCACTCCATTCCCTTGCAAGCCCGCTGGACCCTCAGAACCTCCAGCTGAAGCCCTCCCTTGCCCTCTCCACCCTTTCCTTGACTATTCTCTTCAGCTTTCTCTGGTGTTTGATGCACTGTGAAGACTCTCACACATCCATCCCTGCCTGTGCTGTAGAGCAGTCCCTGGTGTTCACACACTGAGGTAACACCCTGTTTTCCATGCACTCCAAACAAGCAGCTCAGTGGTTGAAGGTCACCAATGTTTTTCTTTTCTTTTCCATCCATAATTCCTTCTCCTGAGCTATCTTTTCCCCCAGTTTGCTTCCTCCCTGCCAGCAAGCCCTCCTCCATCTTTTCATCACTGTCCATTATTTGCTCTTGAAACAAAAGTAGAGACCCCCTCCTGTCCCCACAAACCCACAACAGCCCCTGTGACGTGTAGTGGAGGAGCACTGCTGCAGTTAGCCAGCGTTTGGCGCATGGGGGAAGAAGGAAAGGAGAAAGGGGGGTTGCATGTAAGGAACAATTCTCAGCTAATTCAACTTTTATGCACCAGCGGTAAACAAGTCCATCAGAACCTGATGCTAGCAAATACATATTTTCTTCTGCTTCCTGCCAAATAAGACTGTGGATCTTCCCCATTCCACCTGTGAGGAGAATCCCATTCTGAGGATGTGAGATGGGGAAGACCTGTATGGACCCAGAGAGGTTTCCCACAGCACACAAGCTAACTTTTGCAGTCGAGTCTTTCACACTGATGGTAACTACTTCCATCACACAGTAAGACTGAAACTCAGAGGTACCTTGCCACACTACCTCCCATTCCCCATCCCTATACTGATAAACTACTCCTTGATCAGTGCAAACCACAAATTTGCTCTGCCTCCAACTTGCATTTTCACCCTCCTCCCCTGCAAAACAAACCCCTTTGGGCAAGCCCTGACCAGGAAATTTCAGGTCAGTTAGCCTCTCTGTTAATCCCTCTTCTATTCCTTCCTTCTTCTCTTCTCTTCCCTTCACCCTCCACAACCTCACCCCTCCGTCTGCCCCCCCTGTAGCCACCCATCCATCTTCTTTCCCTGTTCCCTCACTGACTGCAAGAGCACGAACCCCTCCTGCTTTGTGTCCCTTCAATGTTTTGACCACTTTTCCACCTCCAGCCATGTCCCAGACTAAACAGGACCCGTCTTCTCCAGCGCTGAACACTTTCACTGCAGAGAGACGCACCGAGAAGACCCTGGCCTGGTGTCCATAAAGGACTCTTAAACAAGTTGGGTTCAAGTCTCCACACATCCCTCCCGGTCCCCCTAAAGCACCAACAGCCCACACTCTCACACTGCGGTCATCAGAGGCTGAAGCCAGCCAGCCTTTCTCCTTGAGGTAAGAGATGCTGAAGATGACCCCGCTGTGGCCCAGCAGACGCCGCTCAACTGGAGCTTTGTTCACAGAGTTGCTACTTCCGTCATCTCCTCCAGGCTTCCAGAGGACCAGCTGGTTGAAAACTGTCCCTCCGACTAAGACAGTATCTTCCCAGGATTCATGTACAAGAAGGAG